>CAKKXW010000003.1:69716324-69820646 GCA_920937365.1 Sphaerophoria rueppellii | reverse complement strand
AAATTTGTGGGCATCACTTGAGGTGCAGACTTCCTCTTCTGGAAAAGAGTTAGGTTTGAAGCACTATTCGCGATTCGGTTAACATAATTCGTAGTCATCTAAGTTGGTAAGAACTTACCTGACTAGATCTATGTCGATGTACATGAATAGCCTGGAAAGTTCTAGGTTCAATCTCTTTCTACATTCCCCAGTCAACGTCAACGTCATTGCTTGCCTAAAGACATTTATTTCTAATAATAAGTACCCACTCAAGGGTTATTTTTACCTTATTATGCCAGAGATACTATGTGAAAGGATGTGCCGGTGTATATAAGTCTTAAATTCTTGACTATTGCAATGCCTTTCCAAACAAAGTAGGAAAGCAGTGCCACAATCACGGTAGTACGGATAAAGAACGATTATCTATAATTGATAGTACGTCCGATGTTGGCCTCAGAGAGAAGCGCGAGTATTACGGGGGAGTTGTTTCAAGAGAAGAATGCAACTGGCTATTTCACTAGAGCACTTAACGTAAAAGTTATGATAGAACAAGGAGAGACACGAAACGTTACGATGGTGGTGGTCTAACGAGGTGAATGAGTCAATAATACTTAGGGATCTTTTTTGTATACCGTTCAAGAGGCTTAAGTTTTTGGCTGGAGCACCAGTCCAGAGATGAGAATTGTGCTCAAGTTTTAGATGGTTATAAGTATACTAGATAATAGCCAGATCAGACGGGGAGGAAAAGGTCTTGCACCGCCTTAAGAAACCCAAACATCTTCCACCATTTTCGGCGACATCGCACACATGCTCGTTCCTCAGACTCAAGAGGTTGTCATGAGTACATTCCGAGCATCTCGATATGTTCGGTCCCACTGGTGCAAGTGGCAAGGGGGGAATACGTCGCTTCAACTATTTAAGACAGCATTGAGGTTTTGAAGCATTAAACTTTACACGATTTTGTTTTCCCATTGTACAATGCTGTCAGACTTTGTCAAATGCCTTTGATATATCAACTGCAACAATCTTACTTTCTCCAAAACAATCGTACTGCCGGTCATTAAGAAGCTTTCGTCCTTCGAGATATTTCTTGGGCGTAAGTGTAATCGGAAGATAATTGGGGGGAGAGGAAGATTTGCCATTTTTGACATTGGCTGGACAAATGTTGTTTTCCAACTGCTCGGAACGAGTCCAGAATATAGGATAGATGGGAAAGCTTACACAAGCGTTGTGCCAGCGTGGAAAAATACCTCTTCAGACACCATCCAGACCAACGCATTTATTTGCCCCATAGAATAATTGACATGCTCAAGAACTGGGGGCGTCATGATACTCCTTAACAGCGAGGAGTTGGAGGCGAACTGCTTGGCAAAACAGGTTAGCTTTCACGAGACTGGAATGTCATTGTCAACGAGCGTGACCAAAGAAGGAAGTATTTTTCATATTTCTTAGAAATGAACAAAAATTCTTACTGCCATGATTTAAATTAAAAATCAAACAACAAAATCACCGATGACTGCAATAAATTCAAAAATCAATTTTCGTAAGATCGTATTGCCGCTGTCGTAAAGTATCACTTTCTGCGCTGCAGCTTTACAATGCAGACGCAGAGGCCGACTTGACGTTGAAGAGATCAGAGAAAAAGCGATAAAAAATCATATCTATCCGAAAGTCCGTAGTGTCCGTATAGCTTAGTGGTTAGGTGTGTTGGCTGCTAAGCAGAACGTCGTGGGTTCGAATCCTACTCGTGCCCAAAGTTTTTATTTCATCTTTCACGGACACTGCCTCTTGCGAAGAACTGACAAAACTTCCAAGAGTATCATCTGTCATGAAAAAGTGCTTCTCAACTTTGCCGTTCGGAATCGGCGTTAAATTGTAGGTCCCCTCAATTCTTCATACCCACCTAGAGAATTGTTGATGAGAGTAAGCAACTTAGGCCTTGGCTCTTCAAGCGCTGTCGCACCACTCAATTTTATTTTTAATCCGAAAGTCATCACACACGTCACACAACTTCGTCGGAAGCAAGAAGTCCAATGGCTTCAAATAAAATGAAATGTCCAATTAACATCGTTACAAGGCGAGATAAAACAGCCAGAGAATTTCTCTCACAAAAGAACCATTGTTTTATTGGCTGTGCCACTTTGTGACTTCATCGTGATGGAATCACATATTGTCCGAGTCTCTGTCCTCAATTTCTGGCCACAAGAATGCCGTTATCATCGTCCTATAGGGAATATGCTTCCTTGAATTTATTTTAGAAGAAGTACCTACAACCTCGTCTGACGCCTTGTTGGTCGCTTAGATTTTCTTTGTTAAGTCACTATTCACTTTTATTGGTTAAAAGAGGTCTTGAGGCAGTTGAATCTTGTAAGGCTGTAATTCAAATCTTTGTTAAGAATTCCAATCAGACTGCTCACAATTGTCACAATTGTGGAAATGTGGACACATTAAGTCGATTATCCTGACCGAAAAATAACTAAATGGGCAAAATACATTTTGATTTAAATAAATTTACCTGTTTTTGTAAAGGCTTCAACAATCTTGACTTGAATTTGTAAAACACTGAAAAAAGAAATGTTAAATTGTTGGACAAAAATCTTAACGTTGAGATGTGACACAGAGATAACGTCGCATCGTGCATTGCGGTTGGATCCCCTTTACAAATACAATGTCTGGATGGAATTGGTTTTAGTGGAAAATACAAAAACGTATCTGTGCCCGTTCATCTTCGTACTCTTGTCGCCCAAGTATACGTCAACAAGTTAACATGGCTCTGTAATGCCACTGGTATATGACAAGTGTTTCCAGCCACCCACTACAAAATACAAGTCCTGAGTCAATAGGACTTTGATTAAATTTATATCTTTATGGGGAATTTTCCTAAGACTAGAGCTTGAAAAGGGAGCTTTTGAAATCAATTGCGAGTTCATGATCCTGGTTTGAGTTTAATTAGCCACATTCTCGTCTGTGCCCACGCTAGTACGTAGAGTGTTCACTAGCATACCACTCCAGTGGCGTAGATAGGGGGGGGATCAGGGGAATATCCCCCCCAACCACTCTAATGAACTTTTTGCTCATTTTGGACAAAATTCCTTTCCTTTCAAAAACACACTGTCTCGGATACATAGCAGTGATTTTGGGAATACATTTCCAATCATTCCTAATGTTGTTCGAGTAACAAATGCAGATTTCTATGTAAAAAAAAAGTCCTAGGTACATATACTTAAAAAAAAAAGAAGAAAAGTCGATGACTCACCTTTGAGGAAGACGCTTATGCCAATATGAGTGATGACGTCTTGACAAGAATGTCTATGTTTTGGAGGGAGATTGTATTCTTTTAAATTGTTTGCAAATAAAATGCAAAACGTGTACAAGGATTTTCCAGTAGCTATTATGACAATTACTGTCAAAACTTTAAGAACAACATACAGTCCGTAACATTTGAATAGCCTCATGTATTTTTTTTCTTGTTGAGAACCTGTTTTGAGAGCTCTTTGATTTTAATCCAAAAAATTATGCATAAGCTTTCATGGTGAGAGCGAACGTTTCTGAGATCAAAAAAGCGTTCGTCATTTTTAAACTAACGGGACCTTTTAAGCTTGTTTTGTATGCATTCGTTTAAAAATGAATTTATTTTTTGTAACAATAGAATAGCCTCATCTTACATTCTTACTTCTTTTAAGCGAAAACAAGTGGTGCTATCATCGGAAAGCTATCGGGAAAGAAAATCGGTTTATTTTTTGTGGAAATAACATTGTTTTCTTTAAAAATGGGTAGAAAAAATCTTTAAGTGCAACGGAAATTGCTAAAATAGAGGTCTATCATGAACAAAACTTTTCTAATCGCGCTATAGCCAAGAAAATTAATCGAAGTCCAAAAGTTGTGAACAGCTATTTTAGAGATTCATTATCTTATGGAAAAAATTACAAAGGCCGTACCTCAACCGTACTTTCAAGTCGTGATAAACAGAAGATTACAAGGTTAGCATCGAATTCAACTGATTTTCTTAGTAAGATCAGGTACAAAGCTGGGGTAGAGTGAGCCGATTAGTAGAATTATTAAGAGTGCCGGACACTTTAAGCGCCAAAAAATGAAAAAAAAAAAACACCACTGCGAAAACAACAGCGGCTAAATTTTGCAAGATCGCACATGGCTGGGAATACTGATGGAAGTAGTCACTCAAACGATTGGAGAAAAGTGATATTTTTGGATGAAAAGAAATTCAACCTTGATGGGCCCGACGGATACAATTATTATTTTCATGATTTGAGGAAGGAAAAGCTGTTTTTAGACCGTCACCACAGTCGAGAGGGAGGCGTTATGGTGTGGGGAGCCATATCATATTATGGAACCATTGATTTGGTTTTTGTGAACTGCAAAATGACTGCACCTTATTATAAAACTGTACTGGAAATGGCTTTACCTCAATTTCAGGATATTTTTGGACCGATACCGATTATTTTCCAGGAAGACAACGCGCCAATTCACACCGCTGCTGGAATAATTGAAGCTTGGTTACATGGCCAAAATATAGAACAAGTTTCCTGGCCACCCTACTCATCAGATTTGAACATCTTTAAAAAATGTGTGGGGTTGGTTGACACGAAAGGTGTATGAAGGTAGGAAGCAGTACAAGAACAAAGAAGAGCTTGTTGAAGGCATAAAAGTGCCCTTGGACTGTATATTCCCTTTGTTCATAAAACAAGTCTAATAAAACTTGAAATCCTAAAAGTTTGTTCTTTCGAAATTTTAAAAGTTCCAACCACAGAAATGTTCAAACATTTAACCAATTCTTTAAATAATAGATTCCATTTATAGGTGTTTGACCTTTCAAACAACAATGTTTCTGTTTATAGAAACAAGAATCTTGAAACTTAAAAATAATCCAACAGCTGTTTCAAAACTTTCTCAAACAATTTCTCTCCTCGAAATAAATTTTATTTTCCAAAAATATTTTGAAGCTAATAAATGATGTTTCTTTCTTTGAACAAAAACAAACTCGCAACAATGTTCCCATCCCGCACGCCACCTGTCACGTGTGAAAAAAAAATAACACAATCGATTGTTTTCCTTCAAATGCAAGAATGATTTTCAAAATTATTCGTCTTAAATTGTTTAGTCATTTAGCTTTATAGAAAAAAATATATTAATGGCTGAAAAATAAAATTTAAAAGAATAACAAAAATTCTTAAAAAATAAACATTTTTCCATTTTTCTTTCTCTCGTCTATTTTTTTCGTATTTGTATTCCTCGTCCGATATATGAACAGAGAACACACACAACGTTCTCGCACTAACACCAATTTATTTAGTTATAAATAATTCTGGCGAAAATTCGGCATTTTCCTGATGATCTCCAAGTATAGAGCTTTGGATCATGGCCAACAGTTAGAGCATTAGGGGATGCGCAAATACATATGCGCAATTCGCAATTCGCGCTCACTTTTGCACTTTCTTCCTTACCGTTTTCTTCGCAGTGATATTCGCTTTTGTTTTTATTTGTTGGTGATTTTCTTTTGATCATGTTTACTATGTTCTGACGAATGTTTCGCGTTCTTTGTGTGGAGCGAGAAATGATTTTTTGAGGTTAGATGGTGTTGGGCGCAGAAAAGGGTGGTTTTAGTGTTTTGTTTGTTGAGTAAATAAAATGAAATTAAAAACGAACAAATAGGAAAACAAAAATTTAGTCAAGAAACTTGGAAAGCAATGTTTGCGGAAGCTAAACCAAAGTTATCTGTTAAAGTTTACTTTTGTGGATTTTTGGTTTTATTTCTTGCGATAGTTTGATTTTGTAGTTTGTATGTTTATAGACAGAGTTGAATCAGAATTGCTTTAATTTTAATTGCCAAGAGTAGGAAATATTGCTAGCAGTTGGATTTATTTGTTTAGGAAGCATACTTGAGAAGCCGTGGGGTAATTTTTGGGGTTTATTGATGCCATATGGTTTTCTTGAAATTTTGATCTCAATGGTCATTTAACAATTAACATTTCAAAAGTTGTATATGGTAGAAACATATGCGTTTGATCAATTTCGTCAGATCTGGCAGTATCAACATTTTGTTTGTCAAAGTTTCTGTTTAGAAAAAAAATATCGCGGCTTTAACTTGACGGACATTGAAATCTTAGATCGCATGTATTTTATGAGATTCTAAAACTACTCGATCGGTTAGCGGAGTTTGCGTTGAACAAACATTTTGGTCGAAAAAACATTATATCTGACGAGGGATAAACTCTAGTGGCAAATATGGGACCAATGAAATCCGTTGGCTGCGTATTTTAGAGTAGGTAGAGGTTGAGAACAAAGTTTGGGTCAAAAGTGGGCAGATCCTTTTCAGAAATGAAATAAGAACAATTGATTTTTCTAAATCATGCTGTAAGTCGTTCTATTGATATTAATTGTCTCTCGGAGTGGAGTAAACGGTAAGCGAACGATAGTAAACCAACAATGATAAAAGCACAAAGACTGTTATCATACTAGCAATCCGTGACCTGACTAGGTTCGGAAAAGTGTAATGAATCCACTGCTGCTCAACCAGCATCCATTCCATTATAAATCAAGTTCTAATGCGTTAGAACTTCGATTTAGAACTTTGTTGTAGTTAGAACTTCGATAAAATAAGACCCTCGAATTTGGGCGTCTAGAGCCTTAGAACTTGGTTTTATTAAATTTTCGTTTTTTCAACGAGCGAAATGTATTTGCTTATTTCATATCAGACGGCCCGCGTCGACCGTTCGTTGGGAAAATTTGATATTTTACTTGCAGCATTTGTTGGTAATGATTAATGAATTATTGTTGGTTTTTTTTTTGGTGCACCAAAAAAATTGTCGGTGGAAAATTCACAGTTCGAGACGGGGTCATTACAGTTGTTATTTTTTTACAGCAAGAAATCGTTTTGTAGACGTCGGAATCTGGTGCAATTGCATCAAGATCAACAAATGGTCACTATACTTCGCCGGTGGCGACAGCTAAAAGATAAGCGAAATCCTAAGTGTAAGTCACTCATCATAAACATATCTGAAAGCATGTGTGAAGAATTTAGGGGTCAATTTAACGCCTATTCCGAACGGAGCGCGAAGCACTTTTTTCTTGACACTTTATGGGTAGATACGAGTAAAGGATTCGAACTCCACGTTCTGCGTAACAGCCAAAGCACAAAACTAACACGCAAGGTTGCTGCCTTTTTGAGCAAGGCTCACTGTCTCTAAGCTACATCTTAGATGCAAAACCATTCCGCTGTTCTATGAAATTATTTATAAGGCAAAAGAACGTTTGCCGGGTCAGGAAGTAGAATAAAAGTATCATACATTTTCCAAATGATTGAAATGAATGAGTGAGTTGTGATAGCTACACAAAAAGTGTAGGTAAAAGTCGATCCAGCCGTTTATTTGGAGTATAGTTAAAAAAAGCCTAGATACCGACTGCAGCGCCACCTGCCGGGCTATTTTGTAACAAAATCACAAAGTTTCCCACATAATATAATGTTGCCCTTGTTAACATCTCTACACGCAAATGGTAACTTCATTAGGTGACCTCCATCGTAGCTGCGCAATGTGAAATGAGGGGAGTCCTTCTAGACATATGCATCCCTCTCTATCCTCAGCTGTTCGCAACATCTTCTTATCGATATTTAAACTCAATCTTCTGAAGTAATAGATAAGTACGCACATATTGGTAGAAAGAGGTTTGTCGTAGAAACAGAAACGTATACAAACGATTTGTAATGATGCATTGCATTTGTATTAATGTTCGCAATTTTATTTTAAACCGCCATTGACTTAATCCAACTGAATTGAATTTATTTGACTCCAACCCTCTTCATGCATGTAGGTACGGAAACGACTTAATTCCGACATTGACTTCTTATGAAACTATCCATTCATAACTCAATGGAAACCTTAAACAGGAAACAGGTTTAAGATCGTAGAAAGCAAAGAATTTCTGTTCTTTACTTATCATCAACCAAACCAAACATAAGGCTATCAGTTTAACCCTGCTCGGTAGATTCTGTAAACATTGAAGCTACCCTTCGGTACATAAGATATCACAGATTGATTTTATTTCTAATTTGGCCAACGATTATAAACTATTTAATAAAACTACCACAACCTGAATCTATCTAATTTAAATCCTCTTTCGGTGCAAATCATACAAGCAATTTGCTGAAAATTCTTCAGCCCATTTATAACCATTAAGAAGTCATTACGATTTTATTAATTTAATTTGAAACGCTTTATGGCGCATGTTATCCTTGACAAAATATTAAAATAAATTCACAATTTCGTCCACAAAATGAAAATTCATCATACATTTTGCTACACAGACATGCAATGAATTATTATTTTGTTGATGCAATTAAGAGGTGTTTATTAGCTTCGTCACGTCTTTCTATTTTCTATTCAATAACGTTATACAAATTTCAAATTACCCAAAAATTCTTTTTCAATACATAAAGAAATGGTAATTATTGTGATTAATGAATTTGATTATCGTCATCCGAGTTGCAAATCAACAAAAAATAGATCGAAGCCTAAGAAAATTCTTCTGAAATTTGTCTGAAAAGGTCCTTTATTCCACGAAATCACATTTTTCATTTAAGTCGCACTCAAACTCAAGTGTCTAAACAATTTCTTTTTCTCAAGTTTATTTTAGGGAGTTGATAAATTATCATTTGATTGAAGGATTTGGAGGACATTTCTACTCCTTGCTGAAACTTTTTTTTTTGTTTAAAGAAGTCAGAGGATAATTTTGTTAACTTTGAAATGATTCGGTGACAATTTAATCAATTTCATTGTGGTGCTGTATTTTTATGTCTGCTCTGATTTTGAAATGTAACTAGATATGATTTATGAAACGTAATGACCCTCATTCCCCTTACAAATGTCATTTGCTTTGTCATAAATAAGTCCAAAATGACTGAACGAAAATATTGAATCGAAGAAAGACAAATGTCACAAAATGCGCTGTAAAAATCAAACCAAGAGAAATGGTGACTGTCCCCCACAAAACAAAATACACGACCTCATCATAGAAATCGCCCTCATGAGTCGTGAATAATATCAATTTTAACAAACACACACACAAGAATAAAAAAAAAACGAACTGATATTTTCTGCGAATTTATCTTTCTTCAAGGACTGCAATTTGTTGACTTTTCAATATCTTTTATGGATTATTAATTTGTTGTATATTTATCTTTCTCTCTTTTCATTTGGCATGCACACATATTTCGCACCTATTTATTTATTTTTTTTTTCTTAAACGAAGACAATGTGTCAAATTGCATGCCGTGTGTCTTAATTCGTCGTTTGACGAACACAACAAAAGTTGGTTCGCCTTCGAAAATGAATCAACACCCGCCCACACTTTAATCGAAATTTGCTTACAAGAAGATTGAGTGGTAAAACGCTGGTCTCTTGGCAAATGAAAACAAAAATGTTTACATCTCTTAAGAGTATCTAAATTTGCATCCATTAGGTATACAATTTGGATGGTGTGGTATAAACGCGATTTTATAACGTCGAATTGAAGGATATTAGGAAATGCGTGCCCCATGTTTGAATTTTATAATTTATTGGCTTGTTGCCTGATTTGATTTCTGGGAATTATTTTTAAAAGTTTGTATATTTTTTTTTCTGTATTTTTATTTCATGTTTTTTTTTTTAATTCGAGTTTGGTGCGCCAATTTGTGTTATAAATTTGGAAACGAAAAGAAAATGCCTTAAAAATTTATTACCAATGTCGTACAATTGAAAAACAAAGTTTATTATTATTTATTGCCGTATAGCTATATATATTTTTTCCACACAATTTCATATTCACACATTTATTTTGTTCGTTTTAATATAAGTAATATCAATAAACTAATTTCTACAATATTCGTAAATGTAATATAATAATAATGTGTATAATTTACGCATGTATAACTAATATTTTATTTTGATTTCGCTAACTACAATAAGGAGTTTTATTTAGTTGATATTTTTCTTATTAAAAAAATTGTTGGATTTTTTTCAAAACTAAAACTATTATTGTTTTGTTTTTAATTTAAGAACATTTATATGTGTATCGTAATATGTATTGATTTTTGGGTTATTTATTGGTATACACTTATATGGTTCTGTTATTAATATTGATATTCGTTTTTTGATTTCAAGTTACGTATGAAATGTTTTATTTTTTTAATAAGATTTATTTATTTTTTAAATTTTTGGTGGAATGTTTTTCTCGAGGTTTATAATTTTTTTTTTAAATAAAAACAAAAAGGTGAAAAAATAATGTTTTATCTACAACGATTTTATTTGTTTGTTTTTCATAATTTAAAAAAAAAATATAAACAAAACAGGATTTCTAAATCATGAAATTTTACAAGTTGTTAAAATGAATTTATTTTATTTGAGAAAAGTTGAAGTTCAAGAAGGCTTTTTTTTTAAACTGGCGACAATTCAATAAAAATCAGTATAAAACTGTGCTCACTTTCTAAATGTCATCTAGTTATTGGCGCAAATGAATGGGTTTAAAGAACTTGCAGTGAATAATTTTTTGTAATCTTGAAAATGAAAACCTTAAAAAAAAAAAATAAGCAACTGGTACTAAAAATTAAAATCCAGTTTTTATATGGGAAAAATTAGTTCCAAAAAATCATATTATCTTATACATCTTCTATAACGGTAACCCATTCTAAAAGTTACGTTTACTGTGGTAACGGATGAGCATACATTTGTATCAATTTTACTGTTTTATTTGAAACAATATAATACAAACAGTGGCCCCATACAACCAAATGATTTTTAGCTAAATTTACCTTTCATCGAAACCCGGTTTGACCGAACATTACGAACTGGCTATAACAAAGGCCAGACTTAATTCATATTACTGAGATAACTCCATTCAAATATTTAGTAATTGACTATCACCGCACTTTCGATAATTCTATTACAAGCATCGCAACGTAATTTGTTAGCAACATTGACAGAATGTAGTGTTCGACGGTGACGACGACCATTGGTGGTTTGTGTGACGGCGGCGCACACTGGGGAAATTAGTATGGGAGTGCGGAAAAAATTCTATAAAAACTGAACCACTTGATGGATTTGGATGAAATTTTCAGGAATGATAACTTGGCACGTAAAAAACCAAGATAATGAATTACCGCCCACTGCCACGCCCCTAAATTTAAAAAAAAATATTTTATTTCCTCAGAATTATAAGAAATTTAAATTAATTCCTTTAAAAATGTCAAAAATGCTATTATAGTAATATTAGTCATCGCAAATACAGATTATAAAATGAAACACAAGAAAGTATAGTGGAACAATACAAAAAAAACACTTTTATTGCATTTTATTGAAATTTTAGTCTTGCAGAAGAGCCATAACTTCTTCACTTGCTTTTTCATGGTAAAAGAAAGGGTGAGGTTCGAGATTAAGGGGTTAGATGTCACCATCAATTGGTTCATTACATCCTGATTCGTTGCAATACAGCTACATTTCCGAGAATGTCTAGGTCGGTATTTTGTATAGTCCTTATTCCGACATTCTTGAGCCTCTTCAGACAATGTTCGAACAGGAAAAATATATTTTTCCATTATGGATCAATAATTATTTTTAACCTTAACAGCAAGACCGCTCGAGACGTCTTCAGTTTTTCCTATGTCAAACTTAATGATGTTTTGTTTAAAAAATCTTAATCTTCCAAAAATTATTGACTTCAAAACATTTCAATAATTGTGTTTGCAAAAGATAACGGACCATTTTTTCTCTAAGCATCAAGGTCAAATTATTGTGAGTAAATTTTTGTAGTAGATTTGAAAAAAAATGAAACATTACACTCAACAATTTTTTGTTTGGCAAATGTACTCTCTTTTACTTATTTTGTATTATATTCAAATGCATTAGCATAGATAAGAGAGCTTTTCGTCGAATTTAAGAACAAAATGCGATTGTTAGCCAAAGATGTACCATAGCTCTTAAATGATAAGTTTTAAGAAAAAAGTGTCTTCACAAATTTTATAGGAAATTAAATTTTCTACAACTTTGTGGAAGGGATTTTTCTCTATCGTCAAAATTGAGCCAGCTATGAGCAGCTTCTTAAATTCATTAAAAACAAAATGGCGGTTCATCCGGTCAAATTTTTAGTGGATTTTTTTAAAAATATTGTTTGACTATTGATGTTCTTCCATATTTTAGTCAAAAATGCAAAAATTATTTACTAAAATAGATTTTGTAACGCAAACAAATTTTTTTTTTGAAATTATAACCATTTTTATAGTTTATTTGTAACTAATTGCAGTTTTCCATCTGCAATAAAATACAGAGTGGCACCTGGTGGCACCTTAATTTGGTACCTATCGAAAGATAAACTTGAAAGGATTAAGATGACACTAGTCTCTGACTGTAGGCAAATGTAGCTAAAATTGTATGTCCAAAAATATAAAAAAAATTACAAATTTTTGAGTGCTTTCTTAAAATAATCATACAATGAAAACCAAATTTGAAAAATCATTTTTTTCTTCGGTTTAATATTGAGACAATAAAGTTCGTTAAGAAAAAAATAAAGAAAAATATTGGGGCGAAACCAAAAAACAAAAACAAAAACTTTCGCATTAGTGCTTTTTTACCATATAATCAATACCACTAACAAGTTATGTCTTTAAAAGGCTATATAAAACGAAACCAATGGTCCGATTTCAATAATTTTTTCTGATTTAGGTGCAGATTTTATTCTGGAATCAGAAAATATCATCACAAATTTTGTTTTCAAAATTTTATGTTTAAGACTTTTTTCCGCAAAATCCCCAGTGTGCGGCGTCAGATAATATTGACTCCAGAGAACTTTTGGCCCCATTCACTAACGTAGTCACTACGTAGTCAAGTCATTCTGATTGGCCAAATACAACTAAGAAATGAGTTGAAATTTCCCCTCCGACGTAGTGTAAAAATTTCGACTTCAAAGGTAGTTGACAGATTTTGACATTTCATAATCAGCTGATGAATAATAAACAAAAGTTCAATTTCAAATTTCAAAAAAATTTAAAATGAAATTAATCGTACAATACGACAATATTAATTATCTGATAGATTCTGAACCCGAAATTTATGTTATCAGATCTTATCAGGTAGTGTTTTTTCATAGTATAACAAGCAAAACAAGACAGCACTTCTATTTAAAGTGCCCTAACCTCAAATCACAAATTCACAAGCATTTCTCACATCATATGTTCATAGTCCAGTCATTTAAGGCATTTTAAAAAAACAATTTTGGAAAAATGTCCTAGTGAGCTGAACTTTTGGATACATTTTTATTACGGTGTTGTAATGAAGGTGTTAAAAATTGGCGTTGATATCATGCCGATTAAAAAAGTTATAAGGGTGAAAAGGTCACGAAATTCACTTTTTCGCAAATATCTCGCGACCTATGAACACATAAAAATTGTTCGTGAAATTATCTAAAACGCTGGTCGTAATGAAGGTGTATACAAAGATACATCTCACTAGGAATTTTTCGGCAAATAAAACCTAAAATTACTGAACTATCATTATTTGACATTTTGTTTTCGACTAGCTTTGTAGTGCAAATTTGCATTCACAAAGCTAGTTGAAAATCGACTACGTAGTAGACTATGGGTCGTGATGCGCCTGGGGTCGCGCGCCTGGCTGAAACTGCAGAAACAAAAAAATTGAATGTGATTTATTTCTGTGGAATAGAAAGCAGTAAAAAGCGTGTAAAAGCGGTTGTTTTTCGGCGCAAAAATAAACATTGAACAATTTCAAGATTAATCCCTCAAACTTCCAACGATCAAATTGCTAAACTACGTTTTATTTATTATTATTCTTGTACTGTTTGCGAACCCTAAACGCGATGCACGACTGTCCAAAATCAGTCGATTTTTAGCGATGATAGGGCCAAATCAGTTCAGCTGT
The DNA here is from genome assembly GCA_920937365.1 of Sphaerophoria rueppellii. Lineage (NCBI taxonomy): Eukaryota > Metazoa > Arthropoda > Insecta > Diptera > Syrphidae > Sphaerophoria > Sphaerophoria rueppellii. The sequence goes on along the minus strand of CAKKXW010000003.1, from coordinate 69,806,748 downwards.
TCTCAATTGAACATTGTGTCATACAAATAAATTGATAGAGTTAGCAATAACACCGATGATGTTGAGACAAACCCAATAATGAGATTTTGAACTTGACGGGTAGATCTCCGAACCCAGAATATCTGGTTAGTCATGGAAAAACTAATGAACGGCATTGAGAAATGTCATTAAAATCGGCCTAGCAGTTTCAGAGCAGCATATATATTTAATCTCTGAAATAAGATTTTTAATTTTGCAGATCAATCAGAAATGTAATTTTGTTAATCTTAACGGCATTCAGGTTTCTATTATTAAAACATAGATCTAAACTGCACTGCACCATAATTACAGAAGTACGAGTCTCCTTAATATCGCCTACAAGATCTTGTCTGCCCGTGCTGTGTGAACGTTTGAAGCCCTTCGTCAACAACCTGATAGGTCCTTATCAGTGTGGCCTCAGACCCGGAAAGTCCACCATCGATCAAATATTCATCCTACGGCAGATCTTGGAGAAGACCCAGGAACTTCAAATCGATACCTACCACCTTTTCATCGATTTCAAGGCCGTGCATGATGAATAGGCCTTGAAAAATTCCTTCCTTTTTATACAAATATTATTGTTAAGTTTCGGAACGTGCGTCGGTCGTGTGAATGGAAGAACCATACATATTTCATTAACAAGTGTATAGTCGTCGATGCTCTAATTCTTTTTTTAAGTCTTAAAATTTCCCCCAAATTCTTAATCAACGGATATTCGATTACTTCCATCCACTCAAGGGATTCTTATACCCTTTTTATGCCAGAGACACAGAGAGTGCATCAGAAAGAAGGGAAGGGGTTAAATCTTTGAACATTGTAATGACTGGGAAAGGCAGTGTATGGAAGAGAGTTCCACATTCGCGTAGTATGGCTAAAATATGATTCCCTATACTAGAGAGTACCGTCGAAGTTGGCCTCAACGCTCGAGGGTAATCTGATGGGCATTCCTAGAAGCGCGAGTATTACGGGCGAATTGTTTGAGGGGAGGAATGCAACTGGCTATTTCTCTAGAGCAATTACCGTAAAAGTAGCGATAGAACAAGGCGAGACACGAAACGTTACGACAGTGGTCTAAAGGGGTGAATGCGTGAGTGATCCCTCTATCACCATTTCACCAATCATCTTTTCTGTATTCCATCCAAGAGGCTTAAGTAAGTAGCTGGTGCACCAGCCCAGAGATGTGAATTGTACTCAAGCTTTCGACGGATATATGTTTTATAGATAATAGCCAGATCAGACGGGGAGAAAAATTTCTTGCACTGTCTTAAAAAACCCAAACATCTTGTGGCATTTTTGGCGACATCGCGTTTGTGCTCGTTTCACAAGAGGTGGTCAGTGATGCACATACCAAGAATCTCGAGATGTTCGGTCTTATTGATGCAAGCCAAGGGATTATATCTCGCTTTAACGATACAAGACAGCATTGAGTTTTCGAAGCATTAAACTCTACACACCCATTGTACAATGCTGTTGAAGTCAGACTTTAATAAGCTTATCATATATTGCCGTTGCAGTTCCACATCTGAAGAGGAGGGCTGTGACTGTGAGTCTGGAAACGAATACGAAAAGCATCTTTAAAAAAGAATCCTTCAAAATAAACAAAAGTTAATCAAAAAAACCTTCCACTTCATTGCTAATACACTGCACTAGCGCTCATGACTTCATGAATTCTTGGAACTTCCTTTCTGCATATCCACAATCATTTTTCATTTTTCTGTTAAGGGAAAAAGAAATTCAAGCAAATGTGAATAAGAACAAACAAAAAGTAAGGATATTTTTCGTTGAAACAGTCTCTACGTTACATTTTTAACACAAAGTTATCAACTTCAAAACTACTCCAACTCAATTTATAACAATATTTTTGTAACAAATAATTTCCCAATGATTAGTAATAACATTAATTTTCGAATATTTTTTACTTTAGTTTTCTTTTAATTTTTGGAAGACAAATTCCTTATATGTTGACATTAATTTTATGTATGAATATGTAAGTATTTCAAGACTTTCTGATTATGTATGCGTTTTTTTTTATTATTTTAACTCGTTAATATTTATAAGAAAAAAAATTCTAACTTTGTTTTATGTATTTACAAAAAAAAAAAATATATAACAAAATAAATAAATATCACATAGCTATCCTACATTTCAAAAACCCTTTAAAATTCTAAAACTGAAACCTCCAAGTTAATCAAAAACCGCAACAAAAATACTCTCACATCTCAATTCTAATTGATTCCCATGTTTTCCTGAAGTCATTCACGATAAAAATAACTTAGAAATATACTCCAATACGATTGCTCTCCTTCGAATCCATCCATCCGTGGATGAGTGTGATGTAGAATTTGTTGAAAAACATCGCTCGAAACTTGAAAGGGCTTGTGTTAACTACAGCTCTTTCTTCAGCAAGTTTAAGGTCTCTTTTATTGCACTTTTTCTTTTCTTAAACTTTCACTGCATTCATCCTTAAGTACGACTCTTGATGTTCCAAAAAAAAAAAAAACACACTCCCACGAGGCCACGACAATAGTGTATCCGGTATCCCGCGATGGTATGGCACTTTCGTGAAACACTTCGCTTTGTTCCTCATTAGTGCATGGTATTGTGCAGGTTTTGAATTGCACTGTAATACCTTGAATGCATTGTGACTTGCGAATTCAAAATTCCAAATGTTTTTTTTTGTTCTTAGTTTAAAATCCTTAAACGAAGATAACTGTGCGTGACTTTGGGGGTGGCTGTCGTTGAAAGGCATAAACGTTCACAATTAATTGGGCCAGGAAGATAACACCGAACAGGATAATTAGCACCATATACAGGAATATGTCTCGCATCATCTTGAGAACAATTTTTTGTTTGCTTGCTTGTCGAAAAATATTTAATGAATTTGGGATCCTGTCAATTATTATGGCTGGGACATAAAATTAATCTTCATTATCACATAAAAAAAAGTAATCACTTCGTAATTTAGTTTGGAAAAGGAGGTGACTTTTTATGCCATCTAACATCAGGACGAACACAAAAACAAATTACAAAACGACACAACGACCCTTCACTTTATGACAAGCACACACACAACACAGTAAGGATTTCAACCAGCAATAGTAACAGCAACGGCATTCAAATATGTTTTGCTTTCATTCATGTTGAAGAAAGGATTTGCTAGGAAACTTGTCATGAGAAGGATAACTTTTTTATGCAAGTTTTAAAAATTCGTTTTTATCCTTTTTTTCGAATAAAGTTTACTTCCTTTCAATCGTCGTCGTTGCACAAACTAACGAAATAGAAACAACATTCAGGCAAATATTAAACTAGGATAGGAGCGCGACAGGTAGCAAAAGGAATACAGCTACAACAACAACAATAGCAACAAATATCCGCGAAGGTAAAATAGAAATTGTATGCGAAGAGAAAAGATTCACCGCTTGGTTTGTGAATTTCAACTGCCGGCAGCCAAGTCGGTTCGACTACTACTGTCTGGTGGTGGTTGGTCTATGATAGATAAGAGCCACGATGGCAGTAATTTCCTGATAGCAGAATGTTAAAAACTATACAGCTGGAGAGATGGTTTGTGAAATTGCGGAAAATATCCTTGATGAGTCAGTTGTGTGAGGTGACGTGAACTGAGAAATTTCTTTACCTGGCTTAGCAGTTCGAACAGTTTTCGACAAAGTAAGGGTAGAACAGTTTGAATTGAGTTCTTGCTCCTGAGTCCTGACAGAGGGATGAAGGATATTTTTATATCTTTTATTGATTTTTTTATTTCTGGAAAACAGGGTGGTGTTTGGATGCAATATTTTTTCGAGAATTTGTTTTAAACTGATAAATACACAATTGCGCTTAAAACTTACAACTTAAGTCCTATTTAATTGAAATAATTATAAAAATATAAAATTATTAAAAAAAAAAACACAACGAAAAAAAATGTGCACGACCTGGGTCCTACATGCTAAAACTAAACTAGTTTATGATTACTTAAATTGCAAAAGGTTGATTAGTGTTAAAAATAAGAGATATACTTTTAAGCCAATTTCTGATTAACAACTCTTACTTAAAGCTTAACTCAAAGAAAAAAAGTATATAAAAATAATTTGAATTTATTAAAAACATGGCGCAAATTATAGTCCGCTAATGAACAATTTTAGTGTGATACTAGCTTAAAATGACGTTTCAGGCATGACTCAAACGTCATTTTAAGCTAGTATCACATAAAAATTGTTCATTAGCGGACTATAATTTTGCGCCATAATTAAAATTTGGAAATGTACCTCGTATATACATTTTTATCCCGAAAAATTTAAATCCGAACAAATTCAACCTGATTCTTGATTTATTTATTTTTTTGATTTTTTTTTTTTTAAATTCGTCGGAGCCATTTTTTTTTAATTTAAATTTTTTTTTATATATCACAATTTTTCATAAATTATTTTAAGATTATTTTTGAGTATCGCGGTTTTCAAAACCATGTAAATATTACATCCAATTTGGATTTTTTAAAATTGATTCTATTTTTGAGATACAGAATTTTGAAAAAATAAAGGTTAAAAATATTTTTTTAATCATCCAACAAAAATTTGAAAGATATTATCTGGACACATATATATGTTACTTTCGAAAAAAAAACTTACGCTGTTCGGACTTTCATGTTTTCGAGAAAATCTAATAACAAAAAAACGGTTCTATGGGAGGTACCGTTTTGGAGCAAAACAAACATTTTTTTTTTTTTCATAAAACACATGAATGTTTAAAAAAATTGAACTCGAGGAAGTTTAAAAAAAAATCCGTTGTTGGGTCCGTTTTTGTGAAAAAAATAGTTTATGGTTTTTTGGCCAAAAAAATTGTATGGTGGGCCACCCTAACTTTTGATCTGAAAAACAAAATAAAAAAAATTGGGGTACGACTTTTTGCGCAAACCTCTAATTTTCAAATTTGAATGTCAATCGCGACCAGTAGTTTATGCCTAGTAGATGCCATCTACAACTTTCCAACAGACAGACAGACGGATTCGCCGGACCCACTTTTTTCGACTTCGCATATCATCGTACTATCAATATCTCATCCTCATCTCAATTTTTTTTTTTTACGGAATTCAATTCTTTGCTATTATATTCTATTTGTCGCAAGTAAAAATGGATGGTATCGATAAGAATTATGAAATTCCAGAAAACAATTATACAAAGACCCACCGTATAAAGTTATAGTGATTTACTGTTTACAGTTTAAAAGTTTCTTTTATTTTGATCTCACTAAAAAAAAAAACTTTGATTTAAATGTCAACTTCTTTTAATTCTACTTAATATCAAACGAAGCAAAATTTCTCAATCAAGGCGAAAACTTGTAAACGAGAAGCAAATCGAACCACTTTAAATGACGAGGGTCACTTAATGTATTTTACCCAGTTTACCTATTTATTACCTAGATTTGTTTACTCCTATGATTCAAATCATACCTATAATTAACATGACAAACAAAAAAACGTATAAATCTCTTTTACAGAGATAACTCTCGTGTCACAGTTTAAGGGCATATACTACTCCGAAATGGATCGACCAATTTTGATAAAATTTCATGTGTACATTCAGTAGATATAGTTCTGAGAATAAGTTTACATATTTAGTGCTAAGGTGAGTCACCCCAAACATTTTCTTAAAATTAGATTAGATTAGATAGAAAGGAAAGGAAGGAAACTATTACTTCGCTATTAGAGGCAATAAGCTTCAATCTCAATCACTTTAGTAGCAAGCTTCAAACTCTCTTCTGTCCCACTTAATTTGTGTAAACTGGATACGGATTCTATCTTGCAAAATGTAAAAAGTCCATATTTATTTCGATTGTACGTTTAAAGTGCGGCTGTTGGTAACGGTGATCTTCGACATAGTATATGGGTAAAATTGTTGGTGTGTGAGTTGGTAAATGTAACGCTTGACAGCAAACGTAAATATGGAAACAAATTTGAACCTTCAAGCATCGCTTAGTTAGTACAGTTCTCCAATATTTCGATTCCTTGCCTCAAGAGTGTACGAAATACATTAATAACTTTTCGATGAGGAACTTTACTCTTTGTTAAATTCTACATTTTAATTTTCTTACCTGAAATTTGTACAACACATCCGTTATAAAAGTACCAAGTTCCGATTGGGTATGCACGTTTAACAAAATGATTGCATACCATGGGCATTACTTACTTCCTAAAGGTGAGGCTACAGTCCGTTGTGGACTTGGGCCTCAATCAACAGTCTGCGCCAGTCAACTCGGTCCCTATCTAGCTGTTGATTGAGTGCGCCACCTAAGTCACGGTCTTCCTCTTCACCTACGTCCCTCGGGAATAGTATGGAAAGCTTTCCGGGCCGGAGCAATGGTGGCCATCCGCTCTAAATGACCGAGCCACCTGAGTCTTTGGCCCTTGACCCTTCTGGCTAGGTCCATGTCGTTGTACAACCCCTAAAGTTCCCTGTTGTATCTTCTTCGCCATTCCCCTTCAATGCACACAGGGCCAAAGATGATCCGAAGAACTTTCCTCTCGAAACAGCCTAAGGCACTTTCATCCGATTTCGTCAGGGTCCATGCTTCTGCACCGTACAGCAGGACTGGGATGATGAGTGTGTTCAACCTTAGTTGCTCGAGAGAGGGCTTTTCCACTCAATTGCTTTCTTAGCCCAAAGAAACAGCGGTTAGCAAGAGTTATTCTTCATCTAATCTCGGAGCATAGGTAGACAAACTATTCTACTACCTCGAAGTTGTATGCGTCTATTGTGACGTTCTGTCCGAGCTGACGGTGTTGGATGTCCTTCCTCTTAGACAGCATATACTTCGTTCTTCCCTCATTTACCGCTCAACCCATTTTTGCCGCTTCTGTCTCAATTCTCACAAAGGCGACATTGACATCAGACTGATGTGTTCTTCCCATTATATCAATATCATCGGCGTACGAGAGAAGTTGAACAGATTTTTTGAAAATAGTGCCTATGGTGTTGACGGTGGAGTTCTGCACTATCTTCTCTAAAGAAATCGCACGGCAGTGCATCGTCTTGTCTGAATCCTTTTTTGACGTCGAAAGATTCTTTAAGCTCGTTGCCAACCTTGATGGAGCAGCGTGAGTTCTCCATCGTCATTTTGCTCAAGCAAACGAATTTGGCTGAGATGCTAGACATAGCTCTATACATTTCGATTCTGTAGATGCCTTAAAATTGATGAAACGTCTTTTCCAGGATCTGCCGCAATGTGAAAATTTGGTCGATGGTTGACTTTCCTGGCCTGAAGCCACATTGATAAGGACTAATCGGATTGTTGATGAAAGGCTTCAGACGTTCACGTATTAGGGCAAAAAAGGATCTTGTAGGCGATGTTAAGTAGACAGATTCCTCTGTAGTTTGCGCTGTTTAGAGGATCTCCCTTTTTCAAGATCGGGAAAATAATGCTGAGGTTCCATTCATCGGGCATGCATTCCCCTGATCTCTAATTAAATTTCAGATTCAATTTTAAATTGAAATATGAAGAGCTGTTTTTGAGAAAATTGAAATTTTTGATTTTTAGAAAAAAAAAATTGTTGGTGGCCACCCTAAATTTTGATCTTGAAAAAAAAGGACCCACGCAAATTCGTTCAAACTTCTAATGTTTAAGTTTGAAGTCAATCGGACCAGTGGTTGAAGCTGTCGGTGCGTTTATACAGATACAGACAGACAGATAGACGGAATCGCCGGGCCGATTTTGTTTCTACTTCTCTATCATCGTAATGTCATATTTGATCATATTTGATTTGATGTGTCGCAAGTAAAAATAATTAACCTAAAATTTCGTATTTGAACTCCGAAATATATACATGTTTTGATGAATGTGTTTTGTGAAGTGCTTTTATTTTTCAAGAAGAAAACGAAAATGGTTTTTAACGACACTTTCTTTAAGTATTCAGTTTCTTTTTTTCTTTTTTCAGCATAAAATATTTACTGCCATATAATAGTGCAACAATTTGGATTATATTTTAGCGGCGAAATTGTACTAATCGAATTTAACTTTTTACTTTGATTTTCTGTACTGAAAATATTTAATATATCAATAAATACCTCCATATCAGCGGGAAGGTTTCGATTTTTATTTTTCAATTAAGAGCAAGTATACCTTTTCGGTGTTAAAAACAAAGTAACTAAACTATTTAACACATTGAACATTTTCTATCATTCCTAATTAACTTGCTTAGTTCGTATATAACATTTTCCTCAATGTTCAATAGTTTTTCCAGTTTTAACAATTATTATTTCGAATTCCTTCTCATTCTTTACGATATCACCCTGTTCATCCAACTTCCAACTGTACATTCCTTTTGACATCTGTCAAACTGACAGCCAAAACAGTTATACACTCTCTTCGATTCTCAAAATTCCCCATCTTTTAAGTCTCTGTTAAAATTTCCCACTCTCTCTCACTTCAAATTATCCCACTTTAATCCCAATACAAACATAATTCCCTCCCATGCTTACAGCAGTTCTATCTGAAAGATAATAAAAATAAAAGAGCGGAGTTTATGTATCTACACTACACATCCACCATAACCATTCAGTTTGAGCACTGACAGATTGAAGCTCGGTTTAAAGAAAAAAAAAAAGAATATCGAACGCCAAGTAGATATTTTTGTTGGTTTGGTTGATATTTCTTCTTTCATCGTCGCCAAAACGCGAATTTGTGAAGTTTTTGTGTCCTACAAATAAGAAAATCCTAAAGAATTCATTAATTCTATAGAGTTTTGAAAAGAAGTGCGAAGTTGTAACTCAATCACTGCCGGAAAGATCCAAATCCATAATATTCTCGTATTTACTCGCCAAGTAGTTAACGCCCTCAGGAAAAATCGAAAAATTCCCTGCAATCTAAATTAGTGTTGAATTTATCAAATAGTTGATAAAATAAGTGAAAAAAGTGTCCAAAGGATTAAATAAATTCAAAACCTCAAAAAGAATTCATCAACAAAAATAATGGAGGTTAGTTTTCGCTTCATTTTCTTGTTCGATTTATTTTCATTCAATTTTCTACTTGCTGTTAAATTATTGCTCCCATCTGACTTTTGAGGGCTAAAAATATCTTCTATCAAAACATAAAAATGTAAAAAAGGTGTATTTTTCATTTCCCTACACTCGAAATGTTTTGGATTCGTTTCGTATGTTAATTGCGGGTGTGACTCAAGTGGGAGCATTTTTTTTTTTTTGTTTAAGATACTTTTGCATCTAATTAATTTTGACATTTGGCCATAACCTTTATCTTGAAGACAAAAAATAGCTTCATAAACAAAATTAAAGAGTCTGTCAGCATTATGACGGTTGAGGGTTGCCTTGAAGTTAAGATTTGGTTGAAGGAAATTGGAAAAATCATTAAAAACACAATGACGGCATCACGAAGATTACGTCAGGTTTTTTTTTCTGTTCACCAACTGTCAGACGAGTGCCAAAGTGTTTTTTTTGTCTCGTTCTCTCTCGTGTTGTAATTTTACCGGATGACATTTCGTTTAATATGTCAATGAAAAATCAACCCCGCTTTTATTCCGCCACCAAAATAAATTTAAGAAAACATTTTTGTCTAGATTTCAATTTCGGCAAAAATGAAGTCATAGTGGCTGTGGACATGGTTATGTCATCGTCCATCGAACACAATTTAAATTTGTTGTATCTTCTTCTTTTTTCGAGTTAATTTCTCATTTTTGTTTACCTTTGTTTCTCGGTCGATATCTTTTCATCACTAACAAGTGAAGACAACGACCACGTCGCGTCGCGGTCGGTTGTCGTCGGAAGGGGAAATTAATTAAGCCGCACACCTTTTTTTTAATCGTTCTCAGTTCTCAGGTGCAATGCACTGTAATTGTGCAGGTACATCATTAAATCGAATAGAGAGGAAAAAAGTAGTTTTTTTTGTCAGGTATAAAAATAGCAACAAAGAATGAATGAAATGGGAAATTAGTGTAAGTATGCCCTAGAAGTTTTTGTATAAATAGATTCCGATTTCGCCACCGATATGGCACCCGTAAGCTGGTTCGATGACGCCGCACAGTCGATAAACTTTTGTTTTGATTTTTGTTTTTTGCAAATAGGAAAGAACTGTTCTTGGACTAGGAAATTTGAGCAACTTTGTTGCAAGTAGTCAGCAGAAACTTTTCTGCATGAGTGTCGTTTAACTGTTATTTTTATGAGTTTCTGTTTCTGTAGATTGAAGATAGAGTTGGAAGTAAGTATTAACTTTCTTATGGGCTTATTATATTCCGTGGGAGGTGCAAACTGTCAAGAGTGTGTGATTTTCATAAATGTAATAAGTTCTATCTTAATATCTTTGAACCCTTCACATGTAAAATGCCTTAAACTTTTGTATATGTTGCCCAGAGTGTTTTTCAAGTCACTCTAACATCTGCCTTGTGATGGTGTTTCCTTATTTTAGGCGTACAGATTGTCCGTCGTTTGTTAGCAGATTTCATTGCAATGCCTGGCTTCTTTGTTAAAGTCATATAAGTCGTTGAAAGTTCACATCCGAAGCGCAAGGTTGTGTGTTATCCAAAAACGGACATGAAAATCCGAGGATCTATAACGAAGCAGGGGTTATTTAAATTATCACACAGGAGATCATTTCAAAAAATTATAAAACGTGCCGGAGACAATTTTGTTTTAACTCTGATGAAGGCAATTCATTTTTTGTTGTTCACCAAAATATGTGTAGCTTGCGGAAAACCTGAATTATAGATTTTTGATTACGAACGCGATAGTTTTTCAATTGAGGGTTATAATTTCTATTCAAATACAAACGAAACATATTTTGCGGTGGAGTGGGAGTCCTTGTTCGGGAGTCATTGGGAGATAATATTGCACGTCACTGTTTGCTGTCTGCGGAAGTTATCCAGTTCTCATGTCGTATATGTAGTAAACTGTTTAGTTTTGTTTGTGTCTATAGACTTCATTCCCATAGTTTAGACTCGTTTTTGAATGAATTTTCAACTTTGTTAAGCAATATTAAATCATCTAATCTTGTAATATTGGGCGATCTTAATATTGATAATTTAACTCCTTGTCCTGTTTCTGACTCGTATTTTTTACTGATAGCTGAGTATGGTCTTATGTCCTTAATTAATGAACCTAAAAGGCCAGCCTCAGGTTTCTGTTTAGGTCACGTATATGCCCGTTTTAAAGATTTGCTTTGAGTCAATGTTAGGGTGATAACTTTGATCTTCATATATCAAACTTGAAACCTAGGAAGAATGCTTCATCTTCGTCTTTTAAAAAAAGATTACATTTTTGTCTACTGAATAATTCCCCACGTTTTGAAAATTGGGATGCAGTTTTTGCCGAAAGGAATACTTCGAATGCATATGAGTTATTTCAAGAAATTTTATAATCTTATGTAAGTACCTACAGTTTCAACCTAGGAATTAAAAACGAGAAATGAATTTGAAGCCCTGGATAAACCATAACATACTGAAGGAAATAAAAATAAAAAAGGTTATGTATGAAATTGAAATGTTCTCGGTATCCATATAATAATGTTTTAAAAATGGATATTATTCCTCTTTATTGGATAGATCACAAGGAACTGCAACGGCAAATATGATAAGTTCATTAAAGTCTGACTTAAACAGAATTGTCCAATGGGGAATTAAAAACCGTGTTGAATTTGATGCTTCGAAAACTCAATGCTGTCTAGTATCGTGAAGCGAGATATACCCCCTGCCACTGTCCATGAGTGGCACTTGCATCAATGATACCGAACATCTCGAGATTCTCGGTAAGTGCATCACTGACCACCTCTTGTGGTCCGAGCACATACGCGATGTCGCCAAAAATGTCGCAAGACGTTTGGGTTTCTTAAGACGGTGCAAGAAATTTTTCTCCCGTCTGATCTGGCTATTATCTATAAAACATATATCCGTCCAAAGCTTGAGTACAATTCACATCCCTGGACTAGTGCTCCAGCTACTTACTTTAGCCTCTTGGATGGAATTCAAAAAAGAGCTGTAAGAATGATCGGTGATAGAGAGATCAATGACGCATTCACCACTTTAGACCACCGTCGCACATTGTGGCCAAATGCAGAAATAGTTGGCAAAAATACTTTTTTTCTCTCTTCAAGTCATTCGAAAAATATTGATATGATAAAATAGAGGTACTCATAAGCTGCACAAAACCGGTTTTTGTTTCATGATAAGTGCACAGGGAGCAAAGTTATAGTCATTTGAAGTTCGACTATTTAACGTGTCATTTGTTCTTGATATTCATTCAGTACAAGAAGGTGTTTACCATTTTAAGTCGCATTTGTTTAAACAAAAACCTATCAACTTGAAATAAAAAATGGATTCACAAGCGTGTAGTAAGCTTTTAATTGATATCACATTTATATATGTTTTGTTTTAATATTGTGTTGAAAAATATGTTTGAAGTTTACGTTATTTAAAAGCATTATTTTTCAAAAAGTATTTTGAAATCGTGAATAGAAAGTGTATATAGGCGTGGTATGGCGTAAAACTGTCTGTGTCCTGTTATGTTTCATAAATTAAGCTTTCGTGTGAAGTTCAAATATTCTGCCCATTTTTGCCCCTCTTAAAGAAAATTGTATTTTAGTGTGATCAAAATTTCGTAAAAAATTGGATAATATCAAGAGTTTACAATTTTTGTTTTAGGTTCCAGCATAAGCTTATCACACAAATTTTTATTTGAAAAAATTATTCAATCAGGTGAACGTTCATTTCGAGGTAAAACTGCATTTTTGACCCAATACTTGCAAAATCGGACAAATTGCCCAAAACCAAAAATGCAAGATCTGCGTTTCAAAGTGTCTAATTTTGTATCCAGCTTTAAAAAAAGGTGGTTGAGTTCGAATAGAACGAAAGAAAGATTTATTTCAAACAATGCTGATTGGTTAAAAATCACTGAGAAATTTCCAAACTATAAGATTAATAGGGTAGGAAGACCGGAAGTATCTTTCTTGGATAGCTCAGACAGGACCAAACGTTTAAAAAGCCAAGAACTGCGGTCTAAACATTCTGTGGAGGAATTGTGCTATGCTGCGCAGATGAAATTTCGTTCTTTAGGTAAAATTGGTGCATCCAAGGTAGTAAAAAGAATTATCCAGTCACCATATGATGACGAAATTCATTTGTTGGTTTCCAATAAAAATAAAGTGTATCAACCAATTCGTCTTTCACCAGAAGAAGCTCTTTCTATGTTTATAGATGCTCAACTTACTACACATCAGTATAATATCATTCGGAATAAGGACAAGGCCCGATTTCCTTCATATAAATGCATTCAACAAGCTAAGAAGGATTGCTATCCTGATAAGGCACATATGAGAATTACTGACACAACAGCAGAGATTCAGCTTCAAGCATTGCTAGATCATACAGCCTTACGTCTTATGCAGATTCAATCTGATGTTGTTAGAAGTTTGACGAATTTGCAAGATATATATTTAATTTCCAAATGGGGCTTCGATGGCTCATCAGGGCATTCTGAATATAAACAGAAATTTATAAGTGACTCAGCTGGTGACTCAAGTATATTCTTGTCTTCGTTAGTTCCTTTGCGGTTGATTCAAGGACATCCTGAAAGCCAAGCACAAATTGTACTTTGGTCTAACACGAGGCCCTCATCGACAAGATATTGTCGTCCCATAAAATTTGAATTCATTCATGAAACCGATGCAATTGCAAGAAGAGAAAAAGCTTATATAGAAGATCAAATCAACAAATTGTTGCCTACACTCTATGAAAACAATGCGTTAAGTATTTCAATTCGTCATAAATTGTTATTAACAATGGTAGATGGCAAGATATGTAACGCTTTGACCGAAACCAATTCAACCATGAGGTGTTACATTTGTGGGCTGACATCAAAAGATTTTAATGATATCAATAAATGTAAAAACAAAAGCATCATATCCGAATCCAGGCTTGAGTTTGGCTTGTCCGTTCTTCATGCCTGGATAAGGTTGTTCGAATGCCTTTTAAATTTAGCATACAAGTTGCCAATACGAAAATGGCAAGCTAGAAACAAAGAAGATAAACAAGCTGTTGAATCAGCAAAAAATACTATAAAACATATGTTTAAATCTGAACTTGGCTTGATCGTGGATAAGCCTAAGCCTGGTTATGGTAATAGCAATGACGGGAACACTGCTAGACGCTTCTTTGACAACGCTGACCTTTCAAGTTCTATTACTGGTATAGATGTGGCTTTAATTCTGAGGTTGAGGGTTTTATTAAGAGCTTTGAGCAGTGGTTTCAGAATAAACGTGGAAGTTTTTGAGAACTCTGCCTTACAAACAGCGCACATGTTTGTTGAAAAGTATCCGTGGTACCATATGTCTCCTACCATGCACAAACTGCTAATTCATGGTAGTATAGTTATAAAGAAAGCGCTTGTTCCTATAGGGCATTTGAGTGAGGAGGCACAAGAGGCAAACAATAAATGTTTAAAAAAAAATAGAGAGAATTTTTCACGCAAATGCTCCCGAGAAAAGACAAATGAAGATGTTCTTTGTCGACTCCTTATTTCATCTGATCCAGTTATAACTAGTATGCATAACCCAATGAGCCGAAAATTCAATTTAGACCCGGAAGTTATGGAGATGTTGGAAGCTCCCCATATCATTGAAAATTCAACTTACCCGGACTCGGACAGCGATGACTCAAATTAGAACTAGTTTTATTTTTTCTTTAATTTTGTAATATAATTTTGTTGTTTTCTGATTTTTTGTTACATATTTTCATGAATTAAATTTTTTTATATTCTAAAATCAAAAATAAGTGTTTTTTTTTTTCTTGAAGAAATAAACGATCACAAAATCCGAAGTTCTATAATTGCAAACTTCAAAAATATTGAGTATACTAAAATTTATTTGGGGTGTTTGGACCACAATGCCCCGCCCTTACCGAGATAAAAAGTATCCTATGTGCCATTCCAGACTAAAATCTATCTTTGTGTCAAATTTTATCCAAATCCGTTCAACTGTTCTGGCGTGATTGAGCAACAAACATCTATGCATTCATAAATCCATTCATCCAAACTTTTACACTCACAAAATCACTTGGATTTGTAAATATTTATTCTCAATATTTTTATTGTTAGTTAAATTACTAAGCATACATTTTTATTGAACAAAATAAATGAAAACGAGGAAAAATATTTTTTGCCAACTTTACATATCCTTGGCCACACTGTGCGTCGTAACGTATCGTGTCTCTCTTTGTTTTATCGCTACTTTTACGGAAATTGCTCTAGTGAAATAGCCAGTTGCATTCCTCTCCTCAAACAATTCACCCGTAATACTCGCGCTTCTAGGAATGCCCATCAGTTTACCCTCTAGCCCAACTTCGGCGGTAATCTCTAGTATAGGGAATCATATTTTAGCCCTAATACGCGAATGTGAAACTCTCTTCCACACTCTGTCTTTCCCAGTCTCTATAATGTTCAAGAATTTAAGACCAATGTACACCGACATCTTCTTTCCACCCCTTCCCTTCTTCCTAATGCACTCACTGTGTCTGTCATAAAAAGGGTATACAAAAATCCCTTGAGTGGGTGCAAATTATATAAAATAGAAGCAACCCAAAAGAGCAATGGAAAGCTTTAAACAGTATTATTAACGGTAACTCATCCAATATCAGCAACTCGATTGTAATTGTACTTAATAGTGACGGTATTGAAATTGAAAACCCTATAATTGTTGCTAACCAATTCAATGATTTTTTTTCGTTCTGTAGGTCAAGCTTCGGAATCAATTGAATTCTGTAACCGATGTGAAGCCGGAGTTGGATTGGTAGATAGCACATTATAATAGTAGTTTCTCCTTTGATCCAGTTACTGGTTCTGAGGTTTATAGTTTGATCAATTCGCTCAATATTTCGTTTTCTTGTGGTTATGATTGTATTCGAAATCAAACTATAAAACAAAATCACACTTAATGTATCTGATATCCTAGCTTATCTGATAAAGTTAAGCATTTGCACTGGAGTTTTTCCATCTAAATTAAAATGTGCTAGCATTATTCCACTTTTTAAAAAATATAATAAAAAAGAAGTCAATAATTATAGACCTACATATTTCATTGCTATCTTCAATATCGAAAATAATTGAAAAAGCTGTTAGATATAGAATGCAACGATATCTTACCAAAATACATTTCTTCAATAGTTCACAATTAGGTTTTAGAACTACTGAAGATGCTCTTCTTGAATTTTGCACCTTAATTAATAAAGGCTTAGATGACAAGAAATAGCTTGCTGGTTTGTTTGTAGACATAAGCAAAGCTTTTGATATACAGTCGACAATAACATTCTTCTTAAAAATTACATAATATCGGATTCCAAGGTTTATTTTTATAACTGGCTTGTGTCTTTTCTTAAGAACAGGATCCAAAGATTGAAAATTGGAGATTGGAGATTTTTTAAGTTACACAAGGGTTTCAAACCTTGGTGTTCCACAAGGGGCGGTCCTTGGTCCTATCCCTATCGTCTTTATAAACTCTGTGTTCAGCCTTCCACTCGTTGGTAAAGTAACGGCTTTTGCTGACCACCTTGGTATAGCTTATGCCTAACCTAGCCCACATAAGCCTTGTGGCTGATTTAATTTTTTTTTTTTTTTTTACACTATCAGAATTGGTCGAAGAGAGCTTATAGCAAGCACAGTCTTACGACCAATGGTTTGCCAACATAGTAGACTATGTTATACCAACTGCTCATCACTTAGTGCAGTGTTAGTTGTTAGTAAGCAAACATTACATAACAAACACTCACATGGATGAAACAAAAACAAGACAGTTAACAAAACAAGATTAATACATAACTAAAAATTACAAACATTAAGTAAACAGAGAAACATTTAAAAGTGTATAACACTGGTCTTGAGTAAAGACTTTAATTTATTCTTACTTATATTTAAATCAAATAAGTCTGAGTTGCAGTTTGAAAGCCTACTCATACGTGTCAAGGGCTCATAGAAACCATAGTTGGTACGATGTTTTGGTTCATGTACCAAGTGCTTCCTACGAAAATTATAACCGCCACCCCGATGGTTGAAAGATATAGCTCCAAGTAATTCCGGTGCATCTGTTACACCAGTAATAACTTGATGGAAGAATACCATGTCATTGTTATTTCGTCTACTTGACAATGTTTCCATTTGGAGAGTTAGCAAACGGTTTTCATAAGAAGGGACATTCAAAGGATCACTCCATAGAATACCTTTCAAGGCAAAACGAGTAAAATTTCGTTGAACAGATTCAAGCCTCTCAATATGAATATTGTAATGAGGTGACCAAACTTGGGAAGCGTATTCTAAGTGAGGACGAACATAGCAATAATATAAAGCGCGGGTTATATTTGGATCGCGGAACTCCTTTGACCAACGCTTTATAAATCCAAGCATTGAGTTTGCTTTATTCACGATGTTGTTAATGTGTACAGAAAAATCTAATTTAGGGTTAAAGAAAACTCCAAGATCTCTAACAGAAGTTACACGGGTTAGAATGTGCTGTGAGATAGCGTAGTCATATGAAGACGGTGCACGCTTCCTTGAAAAGGTCATTGTTTGACATTTTATTGGATTTAGGTTTAAACTATTTTTCTCACACCACAATGCAAAACAATTAATGTCATCCTGTAGAAGAATGTGGTCATTACTAGAACAGATATTTTTGTAAATCTTCATATCATCTGCGAAGATGAGGATTTCGCTATTACGTACACATAACGGGGCATCATTAATAGCTAAATTAAAAAGTAGAGGTCCTAGATGGCTACCCTGAGGAACTCCCGAATTAGCAAAAAATGACTTAGAGATAGAATGCCTGAATTTTACTTGGTAAGACCTATTCTCGAGATAAGAGGATATCCAAGTGATGAAAAATGGGGGAAGCCATATGCATTTAGTTTGAATTTTATGATGGCGTGAGAGAGTTGGTCGAAGGCTTTCGAAAAATCTGTATAGACGCAATCGATTTCCTGACCACATTCCAAAGTGCTTACACATTGATTTATAAAAACAAGAAGATTTGTGACAGTAGAACGTTTCTGCATGAAACCATGCTGTTGGTGACAGATGATGTTCCTGCAATGAAATGCCAAACTTTCACAAATAACTTGTTCAAATACCTTAGGAATGCAGAGAGCTTAGATATTGGTCTATAATTGGTGATGTTGGCCTTATCTCCCTTCTTATAGACTGGTATAATGTAAGCGTTTTTCCAAATTGATGGAAATTTTCCTAATTTTAAAGACAGTTCAAAAATATAACGGAGGGGAGATGCTAAGATAGACTTACACTTTTTTAAAACAACAGGTGGAATACCATCTGGACCGCTCGAAAAATCATCTTTCAGAAGAGAAAGAATGTTTATAATGTCATCAGTCTCTACTGAGATGTTGTTAAACAATACTTGTGGACGGCGGGGGAATCGATAAAAGATTGGCTGAAATTATTTGCAACTGCTTCACAAATTTCAGAAGTTAAGTTGAGGGTTACATTATTGCTAGTAAAGTTCATTGGATAAACATCACATTTCTTTTCGAATTAATGTATTTCCAAAAACTTTTCGAGTCAGACGTCCGAGAGCACCCTACAGTAAGTAAATACTCACTATAAAGTTCATAAGACAGTTTCTTAAATTCTTCAAAAAATGAAATATAAACTACTTGGTTTTCTAAGGTCATGGATTTGAGGTATTTTTTCCAGGCCTTGTTTCTCTTATTACGAAGTGTTTTTAGCTCTTTAGTATACCAAGGATGACTGAAAGTGCAATGCAACTCATAAGCAAAGAATAGAAATTTGCAATAATTGCGTCAATATCGTTGCTGGACGGTAATTCTTGGATACCGGAATTTAGCAAGCTATTTGAAAGCTGCAAGAAATCAGCTTTTCGGAAGTCAAATTGGTATGAGCAATCATGGGGATTACTATTCTCAAGTAAATGACCACTCAAGTCAAGAAAATATCTAAGGGAGGGTGGTAGTTATCTATTGTTGATAAAGCAGATGTAGATTCTACAACTGCAGTATTTACTGCGTCAGATGAGAATACTAGGTCTAGTATTCGATTCATTTTATTTTTGATACAGCTTACTTGCTGTAAATCGGAAGAAAAAATGTTATCCAACAGTTGAAGCTCCAGTTGAGAAGAAACTGTAGTAGCTTCAAAATAGGAATCGTCTTCAGAGGGAACCCAATCAAATTTTGACATATACTTAATGCGTATCTGGTTTGCAAAACAAAAACTGAAGGTTAGCAACAAAATTAAAATAATATTTTTCAATCTGAGAATGCAATCCTGATTTTAATTTATAAATCCATGCTCAAAACTGCCATCGTTATAGAATGTTGAACTGTACATGTAATGGTGGGGGTGGTCTCTACCGGTTTGATGAAGGTAAAGTCTGTTGTGGTGATTGTTTTAATGTTGAAATGGTTAATGATTTTAAGTCTCTAGGTATTACGTTGTAGTGTCCGTAGCTTAGTGGTTAGGTGCGTTGGCTGCTAAGCAGAACATCGTGGGTTCGAGTCCTACTCGTTCCCATGGTTTTTATTTCATCTTTCACGGGCGCTGCGTCTTGCGAAGAACTGACAAAACTTCCAAGAGTATCATCTGTCATGAAAAAAGTGCTTCTCAAATTTGCCGTTCGGAACCGGCGTCAAATTGTAGGTCCCCTCAATTCTTCACACGCACCCAGAGAATTGTTGATGAGAGTAAGCCACTTAGGCTTAGGCTTTTCAAGAGCTGTCACGCCACTCTATTTATTTTTTTTATAGGTATAACGTTTGATCAAAATATGAATTAGACAAATCACATTTTAATCTTGAAACGTTCTTCGATCCGTAGTCCTTACTACCTCAAAAAATTTTGTAATCAAACATTTTTTACAAAACCGTTTATTATGGAATATTCCATTCTAAACTTCAGTATGGGATAAGTTGCTGGGGTGGTGCTCATCAAACTAAAATTCAGCCTCTGGTCTTTTGGCAAAACTTTGCTATCGGAAAAATCTGCGCGGCAACCGGTTGTATCCTTCTATGGTGCACTTTAGATCACTGTGCGTTCTACCTGAAAGACACTTATATTATTTTAAAGCTTCAAAAATATTCTTTATGAGATGTGGATATCTACAGAGTCCAAATTCAATGGTCCGCAATTTGCGAAGCAACCTTGACAGTCCCGTCATTTCGAACGACTCACTTACTAAATCGAAGTTTTGATGACCAACATCAATTAGTTTTAATATTAATCACTTATTTAATTATCTTTTAAAGAGACAATAATGTTTTTTTTTCTTTGTTTAGTTCTACACAGGTTTAGTACAAAGGAATTACTAATCAACGAATAATGAATTATTTAATCGAGTCAAAAATACACATTTTCGGTAAAAAAAAATCCGATGCCAGCCTTTTTGCCTTTGAGAAATCAATCGTAATAATTTTACTTTTTCCACTATCGGATCGCTACTCACCAGTAGACATTATTATTGTTAGTGAAAACCGTATTGCCGGTCATTAAAAAGCTTTCATTGTTCGAGATATTGCTAAAACTGATAAAATCTATCAGTGTATACATGGCCTTGGTAAGTGCTATCGGCACTTAAGGGGAAGGCGGATTCGCCTTAAGACTGGGACCATAAGAGAAGGATAATAATGGAAAGATATTCGAAGTGGTTTTCAAATGTGAGGAACACCCTTCCGGAACAAATGCAGGGATGGCGTTTGGGCTACCATATTTTGTGTGTTTTTTAAGGTTTGCTTAGCTATAGCACTGGTACAAAAAAACTTGTCCTATTAACTTGCTAGGGATCATAAGACTCTTTGATTAAAAGTTGGTATAATTTAAATTGATAAAGCAAACATCTCCCCAACCTCTCGAACAATCCCAACAGTCTTTTAAATCTCTAACTTAATGTTGGTTATTCTTATCACATTAAAACATGCAATTTCAATTATGTTAAGATCTCGGCACACAATGACGTCTTAATAGGTCAAAAGTAGGGTAAATGAATGTGCAAAATGTCCTGGAATCTCTCTACGAAAGCAATAAAAACAAGAAAAGTCATTTACGACGCAAGAGTACCCACACACAAACATCTCAACTCCTTTTCCTGTCCAGATGGCTCAAAGGCTTAACACTCTATTACGATGCTTATGCGCCTGAAGGCGGAAATTCCTTTAGCAAAACTTCTCTAAGGAATATTTATATGTTCTATAAAAGGAAATTCTATGTTCGATTATTATCTACTACTCTTGTGCTTTGTGCAAAATATGTTTGCTGAAATTATTCTCGCATGAATAAAATTCTTAAAAAGTCTCACGTGCATGTTGGAACATAAGGTACCGACCAACGAAGACATTCATAGAGACTTATATTAACTCTTCCCTGCCATAATCATAATTCTATACTACACACAGCTACTGACAACTTCGGCCCACATAAAATATTCGCAGTTGTAGTTTTATGATCTTTATCCTTTTATTTTTGGTTTTTCGTCCTTTTTGTGGAATTATTGTGATGATAAATTTATGGATGATAAAATATTGCATTATTTTAATCTTGAAATATCTTCGGGGATTTGACCTTTTGATGTAGGTTTTCCTTTTTCTGTTTGTGTGTGTTTGTGTGTCAAACAGCAATCGTCAGTCGAAGGAAATAGAGATGATGCCAATTTAGTTTGAGAAAATATAGACGGTGGCAAATGGAGGGAAAAAAAATAACTGAACGGTAAATGGAAAAATCCCTCAAAGGTAAAGAAAACATCAAGTAATAAGGAAATCATATTCAAAGGCAAATATAAATATAAACTTTCTGGGTTGTGGATATTTTTGTTTATTTTTACTATCTACCTTCATTTTTCTGAATGTTGAGATGAATGTAGTTTTAAGATTGACTGCTTGGTTTTCATCCAACTCAATCTGATGAAGTAGCGTGGCAAAAATAAATAAAAAAAAAACTTTCAAAAACTTGTTTCTCTTGAAACAGATGATGTCCCACTTCTGATATAACCTTTCTAATAGGGATCGGTTATTTAGTGCAGAAATATAAGCATTCCTGAAAATCAACAAATTATTTTTAGATTATGCTAATTGAAAATGGCATACATACATATTTCTTGAAGATTTTCATGTAGGTTAATGCAAGCAGAAAATGAAGGGTTCCATAAAGTGGACTTGCAATTTAATAACGATTTTTATGTGAACAATTAAAACAATCATTTGGTCATTTGCAAAAATTATGAAGAATTCTTCTTCTTCCTCTGTCCCTACGCTCGTCGACAATGACACTCCAGTTGTTAGCTCGCTGGCGAAAGCGAACCTTTTTGCTAGGCACTTCGCGCCAACTCTTTGCTACCAGAGATTGCTAAAGGATCCCAAAATACATAAATCCGCTGGTCCGAATGGTATCCCTGCTATTATTCTGAAGAGGTGTTCTTCCACGCTTGCAAAACCATTGCGTAAGCTTTTCCATCTATCCTATTCTCTGGGCTCGTTCCGAGCAGTTGGAAAACAGCATTTGTCCAGCCTATTCCAAAAAAGGCGAATCTTCTTCTCCCTCCAATTATCGTCCGATTGCACTTACGTCCCTTCTTTCTAAGGTCATGCAAACGCTGATAAGCCATCAGATTAAGAAATATCTCGAAGACTGAAAGCTTCTTAATGACCGGCAGTACGGCTTTCGCCGCAACAGGTCCACTCGTGACTTGATGGTATTTCTCACCGAACAGTGGAACAAATCTGTACATCGTTTTGGAAAAAGTAAGATTGTTGCACTTGATATTTCAAAGGCAATTGATAAAGTCTGGCATCTTACTCTTTTATCGAAAATGCGTGCCCTTGGTTTCGATGAATCCCTACTTCGTTGGACTAGAAACTTTCTTTCGAACTGTTCAATACAAGTTGTATTGGACGGATTCAAGTCTGAAATCAACAATATAAATGCTGGTGTGCCTCAGGGCTCCGTTTTGTCTCCGACCGTCTTTATAATTTTAATTAATGATCTCTTGTCCGTTACTTCTAATCCAATAAATTGTTTTACTGACGATAGTACCCTTAGCTTCTCATATTCGTTTCCAGATATTGAAGTTATTTTGATTGCTGCTATCTGGGGGTATTGTACCTGCTGATCTGTGCTACCAAAGGCATCACAACTTCTGATCCGTGCCCCAAGAGCCATCGTACCTCCGTACTCCGGATCCGTGGCATCAGAGGCATTGTTCTTTCTGATCCCAGAGTTGAAGTTTCGTGTTTGTTCAATAAGAACTTGGGGAACAAAACCGTCGAGCATTACTAATCTTACGAAGTTCTTATCAGCGGGGTTCGGATCAAAAAAATTGACAAGTTATGACTTCAGCAAATAACTTTCTGTAGGGCGATCTTCCCTGCGAAGAGTGGGTGAGGAATTTAGAAAAGGTTTTGTAACCTTAGTACATATTGCTTGCTGCTCATGTGCGGAAACGTTCAACCTCCAAGTATGGTGCAGGGTGGAAACCAGACTTCGGTCTGGGCGAATGAACATACACTTCATTGTACATGTGTCATGATCATAAAGCGAATTGATTATATATATAATGATTATTGAGACTGTACTTGAAATCAAAATGATAGAAAAGGCACTAATGAATATTAGTCTTTTCAATTATGATGGTGGTGCATGGCAATGAGTCATACAGTCTTCCAGCTTTGCTCATAGCGGCTGTAACTGGTAAAAGACTGCAATACTAATGGACACCAGTGTTCCTGTTGAGCCACAAACTAACAAAACTGGGAAATTCCTAGTGAAAAAGTAAACGTGAATTTATTCACAGAAGTACATATCTATTGAATAAACTGTTGCTCTAAAGTAGTTGGTAGCCCCACACATAAGTCTAATGCATGCGTGTCAACTACAGTCCCTTGTGGGAGTTTCAGAGTGGCTGCGGTTGTCGAGAGATTCGTTCTCGGTATCTGAGTAAATCGCTTCTGGGCTCAGATATATAGATAGAAAAACATCCACCAGTATGGGAAATTTATGCGTGACCAATCTGGTACTTGCGTTAATGATTGAGGATTGAAGGATGATCATAGCGACAGTGGCGGGTCGCAATAATTGAAAAATTTGAAAATTAAAAATTACCAAAACGCATAAACTGTTCCAAAGACAGTGTGGATCTCGATTCCACCGTGAAATAAGGGTTCCACGCCAGGTGTTCACGTAAAATTGATTTTTATTCCTGTAGGGCGATCTATCTGAACGACGAATAGTTTACACTTGAGTGACTGGCTTCATTCCACCAGAGGTATTTTTCTATTTAGATACATGCGGTGTGAAACAGCACAAATTCGCGGTAATACTTAACAACAAGGCGACTTTTTTACAACCAAAAAGCCCTCGAATGACGCGAACGGGTCTGAATTGATAGGGTGCAGTAACAGAAACAGTTCTGGTGTCTTCAGTCAGAGCATTTGACAGTGAGAAGTCAGCTCAAAACGCCACAACGGTGGGCTTGCATATCTGATTTAGTCAAGGCTAATCGGCATACAATTGTTAGACTCTCATTTCTTTAAACGCACTCAAGTGAGAGAGCAGCAGAATTGCTTAAATTCAATGCAATATAGTATTTTTAATCAACTGTCGTACTTAAAATAGCTTCTAATATCTGGGAACAAAACAGAACCATATTTTTCAAGTTATTTTGCATTTAAATTGTTACTTTCCATTAAAGACAATTGTAATTAGTTGCGCATAATATAAGTAAAATTCGTTCTAGCAGACAAACAACTAATCAAATCCATAGAAACCAATTACAATCTTTCAACTGCAGGTAATTGTCTCCAAGCTGTCAAAAACAATCTTCTCAATCAACCAAACAGAGACAAAAAAGCAAAAAACAATTACTTGCAAAGCAAACACATACACACTATACTCTCAGAATCAGTGAATTTAATAAAGGAGCTTCATCGAGAGTGTATTAAGAACAGATTATTTGGGTCGGGTCTGTTATGCTATTGACTTTATCCAACTTCTGAAGTGCACTGAGATTATCATAACATTTGGCTCATTTTATTTGGCTTTTGTTATTATAACCCGCTTGGCAGACAAACTTCCTTGAAACAACTTCTGCCACCGAAATATGTTTCCTTCACTTATTTTCATATTAAAAGCAGTATGAGTACATTTTTGTTCTCCAGCCATACAAACTCGTATTTATCCTGATTTAGCTGATTCTGGCAAATTCCCTTCATTAAATTCTATTTGCTGTCGGGTTGCTTATGCTGTCTGTCTGGGTAAGCTTATTGATGGCAGCGCCACCGCCGTGTTTGTTATTTTCTCATTAGATTGTTATTTCCTGCTATGAGATCTCCTGATAAACAAATCTCGTCTGTCTTGCTCCAACACGAACACTCTCCCTCTTATTCGATAAGTTTACAAAATTGACAGTGAAAAAAAAATCGATATTGGTTCAATTTCCTTTTTGAATTTCACTCTGCTAATCTGACGGGATACAAATTGCTTGATAGAACATAGTCCCTGTCTAAGTTGTGTGTTCCTGTTGGATGGTAGTGGTAGATGAATGATGTATGAATACGGTGGAGTAATTTTCAAGTTTGGCAGTTTTGATTAAAATTGTAATTAATTTAGTTTGTGATTGGGAAAGGAAATTGTTTTTTGATGGTGATTTAGGTTGTAAAAAATATATATACCTAAACATGTATGTAAATCGAGTTCAAAAAACTTTAACTATTGACCAAAAAATGTTGCGTTGCGTCACACTTATCTGTTCAACGGTTAGAGGTCAATTTTTGTCTGGAAGTCATCCGAAATTCACACTCATTCCAAACAATGAAGCGGAGACCTTCGTTTCTAAATTAATGAATTAGATTTTCATATAGATTGAAGCTCTAGTAGATATTTTGAAACAATTTCAAGTTGCCAATGCAACAAACTTAAAAAAGTAACCCACTTTAAGGAAAATCAAGATGTAACAGTTGCGCACTTTTGTGTTTTAATCACTCATTCATTTAAATTTTTTTCATAATAATATTAATCATTCTCCATGAGTTTTCTCATCAAATTACGTTTGGTAAAGCTTTAGAGCTAAATTTATGTATCTTTTTAATCTTAAAAAAAAGCACCGATGCATTGCATTTGAAATCATGCTGAAGAAGACTTGCACAAGTGTGCTAATGCCTACAATAATCACGACTTCTAAGACTTGGTTAGGTAATTACTCTTACCATAAACACATCACAACCTCAATTGATAACCCCGAATGCAAACACCTAGTGGCTGCTAATTGCTCATTAAATCATCTTCTCTTCTCGTTTACCATCATGCTGCTGGCGCTCGCTGCTGTTGGCTTTTCAATATTACAACATCGCACCGTCATGGCATCTCCGCCATAAGCAAATCAATGTTTGTAATTTCCGCAAAAAATAATTCGTTAAAACGAAGTTAAACTCCTGTTAACCATGATTTACGTGCGCGGTTAGTGTATCCAGATGAATATGTATACATTTTGTTTGCTCGTCTTCGTCGACGTTGTGTAAGATGATAATAATTTCCATTTGCACCTGCTTATGGATGGAAAATCATGTTCATCCCCTTTAACCGCATTTGCTTTCTTGTGGCAATTGTGAAAAAGACTGCGAGCTGTTTTGTGGAGGAGATAATTTAATTAAGTTAATAATAACGAAGAGAAGCATGCTTGAGCTGGAATATTATAATGTAACGAAAATTAATTTGATAACGGTTTTGTTTTGAACATCCTTGTCAGTGTGCTTGGTCAAACGCAAGTCTTGTTGAGATGCTAGGTATGTTTAGGTTTACAACTCAGCACATGACGTCTAGGAAAAACAGAAGCGAGCTCTCATATTCTGATCAGTCAAGAACAGGAAATGACTAAAACTACTAAATGTTACCCTGTTCCTTCGCCTTCCCAACCATTGATCGTTTAACCTCGTGTAGATAAATATTTGTGTCTACCCTAGGACTAAAAATGCTTAAAATCTACTTTTGTTCGCCCTTTCACGAGGAACTGTTAAAAACTAAGGGGTTTAATAGGGACGCTATAAAAGTAGACCGATAGGGACAGCAAACGACGGCATATTTTTTCCCGCTCTCTTCACATTTCTCTTCAGTAAGGTTTGCCATTTCATCATGGAAAGGTATACGATCCAACAACGAGTCGAAATTATTAAAATTTACTACCGAAATTCGGAGTCAGTGGTCAACACTTTAAGAGCGCTACGTACAATTTATGGTCGTCTAACGTCCTGCCAGATCAACAATTGACGTCTAGTGGAAAAATTTGAATCCACAGGCTCAGTACAAAATGTTCCCGTACCAGTGAGACAAAGAAGTGCCCGTAGTGTCGAGAATATTGCTGCCGCTAGCGCATCAATTGCGGAAGACCCAAATCAGTCTCTCACACGTCGTTCTCAACGTTGGGCATCTCTGTGACGTCGTTGTGGCGAATTTCGCGAAAAATCTTGCCTACATCCTTACAAGATCAAATTGACGCAAGAACTGAAGCCGCTTGATCACCAGAAGCGTCGTATGTTCGTGAATTGGGCTGAGCAACAACTTGAAAATGATCCGGATTTTCATCGAAAAATCATCTTCACGATGAGGCTCATTTCTGGCTGGATGGCTTCGTCAATAAGCAAAATATGCGTTATTGGTCAGTCAGCAATCCACATGTGCTTCACGAGGCACCATTACATCCCGAAAAAATCACTGTTTGGTGCGGTTACATGCTGGTGGTGTCATTGGCGCCCGTACTTCTTCCGTGATGATCAAGACCGGCACGTTACTGTGAATGGGAATCGCTACCGCTCAATGCTAACCGATTATTTTTGGAATGAATTGGATGATATGGACTTGGACGATATGTGGTTTCAACAGGACGGTGCCACATGTCACACAGCGGGCCAAACAATCGAATTATTGAGAACGAAGTTCGATGAGCGCATTATCTCCAGAAATGGACCTGTGAATTGGCCGCCTCGTTCATGCGATTTAACGCCGTTAGACTATTTCCTGTGGGGCTACGTCAAATCTATGGTTAATGCCAACAAGCCAGCGACGATTGATGAACTTCGTACGAATATCGAACGTGAAATTGCAGCAGTATCGGCCGATTTATGCTTGAAAACCGTCGAAAATTGGGTTCAGCGTCTGGACTTCTGCAAGCGTGCTCGTGGTGGCCATGCATAAGAAATCGAGTTCCATACATAATGGCATCAAATGTTCTTCCACAGAATAAAGAATTTCATTGTTTTAGTTAAGAACACTTTTGTAGCGTCACTATTGAAAAACCCTTTAGTTTGAAGTACGCTTCAAATCCACTTTTTTGCGTTTAGAAAAGATATCAAATCTTTGTACTTCAGAAAAATCATTTAAGTCATTGAAAAAAGTCTTCCCAATGATTTGTCTTTCATTTTAACCATCGCAGTATACTTACACAAAAAATGAAAACAGTTTTCATTTCCCGCTGGTCTCCACAACTACGACAGAAAACAATGTTGCATCGACCCTGTCTATTTCTTGCCTTGATCTACAAATTAGGTTATTAGTTTGCGATCAAATGTATACGGGGGCCATATCTTTCCATTCTAGATACAATTCAGTTGTTAAGGCTACTCTACATTGTGGTCTGATTCAGCAGCTCGTAAGTTCGTTTGTTATCTTCGTAACCACTGTGAACCGGTACCCGATAAGAGTGACCCTGAGACCAATGTTCACTATTGGACTAGTTTATAATGAGAATGTGGACGAGTCAATCGCTTGAATCGACGCACGTCTGATTGCCTGAAAAAATAGCTGTACTTCGGTTTTGATATTTGGATTAAGTTTTTGAAGTTTGAGAGTAATTCATCTTGAAAGACAATTGCAAAGCCAGCCGAAAAGACCTAGAGGCGTTTAAAGATTTGGGAGAATTTGCTGCACCAACCCTATTTTTGATTCATCAGTTAAAATAGTAGTGTCGAAGTCGCTCGTCTCTAAATTATGTTCTCACTCTTTTCGATTTGGAATAACTTTTTTTTTGAATTCTTAAACATTACTCGACTACTTCTATGTCTTCTTATTAGAAGAGGCATTTCTAGGAAACACAATTCTATTGAAAAGGTTGATTTAAATATTATCATATGGAATTTGGAGAGAACTCTTAACTTTAAAATATCATAAAAAGACATCCCCATCCTTTTAACAGAAAAGACATACCTTATAATCTCACTCAAATACACCCTTAAACTCCAGAATAAATTAACATGAGTCTCATCTAGCAAAAAACCTTAACTCTTAACCCTGGTCTGGAAAGGAACAATAGCATAGTCTAACATTAAAGAATCCAGCAAACTATGTATTTGCCGGTCTGAAAGAAAACGCTACACCCTGATATTTTTTTGGGTTTAATTTCCAAAAAAAATTCTAAAACCCAGGAAGGTCAGCGTATACAGAACAAAGGTGAAAACCTCACTGAGCGAACATAAAAAGAGTAACTGGGCTTCATCAGCAAAGAGATGAACGAACATTGTAGAACAAAATTGGGCCTAATATGGAACCCTGGGGAATAGTATAAGTGGCATCAATTCTTCAATCCAGTTTTTCAGTCAATTTGTTTATGTATACTTACTTACTTAAGGTGACGCTACAGTCCGTTGTGGACTTCGGCCTCAATCATCAGTCTCCGCTAGCCAGCTCGGTCCCTAGCTAGCTGTCTCCAGTTTTGCACTCCAAGTTGATTGAGGTCCTCTTCCACTTGTGTGCGCCACCTGAGTCGCGGTCTTCCTCTCCTTCTGCTTTCTTTGGGAATAGTGACGGAGACTTTCCGGACTGGAACATTGGTGTCCAATTGTCCATCCGCTCGAAATGACCGAGCAATCTGAGCCTCTGGACCAGAACTCTCTGGCTAGGTGTATGTCATTGTACAACCTGTAAAGTTCGCTGTTGTATCTTCTCTCCTTTCCCCATCATTGCACATGGGCAAAAAGATAACCCGAAAAACTTTCCTCTCGAAACAGCCTAACATTCATCTGACCGATAAGGTCCATATAGCAGCAATGGGATGAGGAAGGTGTTTTACCTTTGTTGCTCAAGGGAAGGCTTTTCCACTCAATTGCTTTCTCAGCCCAAAGAAACAACTATAAGCAAGAGTTATTCTTCGTCTGATCTCGGCGCTGTTGTTATTGCCAGTGTTAATAGCAGAGCCTAGGTAGACAAACTCCTCTACTTCCTCGAAGTTGTATACGTCTATTGTGACGTTGTGTCAGAGCCGTCGTCGGTGTTGGGTGTCCTTAATCGAAGACAGCATATACTTCGTTTTTCCCTTATTTACTGCTAAGCCTACTTTTGCCTCTTTTGTCTCAATGCTGTGTTCTTCCCATTACATCAATTTCTTCACACTTGAACACACTTTTGAAAGATTATGGCCTTGGTATTGCCAGTGGAGTTGTGCACTATCTTCTCAGGAACTATGTTAAAGAAATCACCGCATCAAGGCGTCATGCGTCTGAATCCTTTTTTGACATCGAAAGATTCTGTAAGCTCGTTGCCAACCTTGATGGAGCAGCGTGAGTTCTCCATCGTCATTTTACACAAGCGAACGAGCTTGGAAGAGATGCCGAAACTACATAGCCTTATACAGTTCGTGTCTGTAGAATGCTGTAATACGTGGCCTTAAAATTGATGAAAAGGTGTCGATTTGGAATTTATGGATTCTTCCAGGATCTCCCGCAAAGAGAAAATTTGGTAGATGGTTGATTTTCCTGGTTTGAAGGCATATTGATACGAACTAATCAAATCGTTGACGAAAGGCTTCAGACGTTCACATTTTACGGCAGACAGGATCTTGTAGGCGATGTTAAGCAGACTGATTCCTCTGTAGCAATTTAGAGGATCTCCCTTTTCAGGATCGGCATGCATTCCCCTGACCATACAGATGATTTGGTGCATGCTCCTATCTTACTCGTCGCTTGATGCTTTGAACAGCTCGGCAGCTAGACCATCTGCTCCAGCGGCTTTGTTGAATTTCAGCCGTGATATTGCTGTTTTCCACATTTTCTAGGTCGAGTTCACGGAATTGTTGCCTATCATTGCGTCCGATGAAAGGCTCCTCCCTGACGGCAGGATTTTGTTCGTCGTTGCCGTTATACAGTCTACAAAAATTGTCTTTCCAAATCCCCAGCATTGACTGCGATTCTACTATGATGTTCCCTTGTTTATCTCTGCAGGCATCGGTTCCTGCTCGATGACCTTGAGCCAGCTGTTCCTTCCGATGAAACCTCCGTACTTCATTCCTGCTGATGGCTCTCTCAACATCAGACGCTTCTCATGCTCCCTATTTTTTCTCCTAAGAAGCCGGCGTTCCTCTTTCCTCTTTTTCTCGTAGAGCTCTCGAGTTGATCTTGTCCTTCTATGCAGCGTCACTTTGTGGCAGCATTTCTAACTGCTTTCTGACAATATTACCACTGTTTGATATTAGGATTTACTGTAGAATAATTGTTTTCCTTGAATATGACCAAGAATTATATCCAAAATATGGCACACGAATCGTCGAATACCCTGTATTATGACTGGCGTATAGTAGTGTAGTAGTGTCAGTAGCTTAGTGGTAACGTGCGTTGGCTGCTAAGCAGAACGTCGTGGGTTCGAATCCTACTCGGGCCCAAAGTTTTTATTTCATCTTTCACACTGCCTCTTGCGAAGAACTGACAAAACTTCCAAGAGTATCATCTGTCATAAAAAAGTGCTCCTCAAGTTTGCCGTTCGGAATCGGCGTAAAATTGTAGGTCCCCTCAATTCTTCACACGCACCTAGAGAATTGTTGATGAGAGTTAGCCACTTAGGCCTTGGCTCTTCAAGAGCTGTCGCGCCACTCTATTTTGTATAGTTCGGAGAATGGCATGGATGTGTTTGTCACATTATTCATATAATGCGTCGAACAAATTTCATCTGATAATAATTTTTTATTTGATTAATATGACTAACAAAAGTTTGATGTTGACTGAAAGTCCTATATTAATTTTTAGAAACTCGAACATCACTGCGAGACTGCAACATCCGAATAATTTATCAATTAAATTGTAAATTTTATTGACAAGTATTTCTCTTTATTATTTTTATTTTTTTTTTTACCTTCACATATGCACAAATAGACTGAAAATAAAAGTATTTAATTTGTATTTCCTGTCAAAGAAAGCAATTTACAAAAATGAGGTAATTGAGATCAATTAGTCAAATTTTACTGGCGCTGCCAACAAATGTGAACCAAAATATTTTTGTAAAAGTTATGGCCTCAGGTTTATAAATTTTTAATTTTATTTTACGAAGAGACGATTGAGTTTTCCCCTGTAAAAGAAATCAGGATGAAAATCTTTAACTTTAAGAAACTTGTTAAAATTTAAATCAACACATAAAATAATTAAATTTTGTTTTTAATTTTTCTTTGCAGGTAAGCCAAGCAAAAAACATATTCATGGGAATGGAAAGAAAAACGATGTTAAAATGTCATAAAAGGTACATGTACAATTTTCTTTCAGGCTCTAATTCAAATGTAAAAAGTTTTCACTTGGGTTGTTCGAAAAAAGGAAACAAACTAAAATAAGTTCAAAAAGAATCAGAAAACAAAGACATTCAAGCAAAGAGCAAAAAAAAAATCCTACTAGAGGATTATGTATTATAATTTGTTTAATGAAACAAACCCAACAGTTTACTTTGTAAGGTTTAGGCTTACTGCTCACTGGGTATATTGAGACTCGTACGCTTTTTAAGGTACCTGATGGAATCCCATTAAGATAATTACTTTGAAACTTAATTGTGGAAATTTAACAAATGCCTTGTTGTCTTCTCCTCATTAGGCTTAATAGCTATAAACATTTTGTTAAGGTTTTTTTTTGTTTTTTTGCTGTGTTTTGTCGAACTTTTACTTTTGCTTTGTGAATTCTTGGATTCCTGGCAAGCAAAAAGGAGGAAATGTTGGTAATTATTGAGTTAACCTAGTCACACATTCATGTTGACTGAGGTACGATTTATTTTGTGTACAAGATAAACAATTTAAAAGGTTGCTCAATTCTTGTTAAATGATTTTGAGCTTTAAGTTGGTATTGTGTGAAATAACACAAAATATTATGAGCCTCATAAAATCTTTAAGAAGACAAACAAATTTATTAACAATTAGAAACGCTTGATTTCTTTCCGGTTTTCATAGAAAATCTTTACAATAAATGACTTTCTGCAATAAACTTGAATCAATAAAAATAAGAAACTTATGGGAGACGTCTCTGGCTTGGATTGCTACGGTAGGACTGCAATAGCATTTTTTGCAATTATGTTGAGTCTTTAAAGTGATTAATAATGGCTCATGTCATTGCACATAATATGTACATATTTTTGCTTATCATAATATTATTGCAAGCACCTTTGAACCATGCCGTTAATTTGATAGCCTGTGGGAACAAATATCTCTCACCGCTTAAGGTCGCACTTTGTTATCAATCATGAGGAAATCAAAAGTGTAAAATTGCAATCGACTGAATCGAAAATTTTATCGACTTGTTGCTGAAGCAGACTAAAGGTCGATTTTGACTTTAAAGGTCATAATCGTTCAAGTTTCTATCCATTTGAAGGTCAGTGGAATAATCCTCGATCAATGTTGTCCCCGGTTTACATTTTAAACAATAATTTGTTTTTTTAATTCTAATTCAATAAAAATTACCGATGACTTTATTTAAACTTCTTGAAACAAAAGCTATGATTATTGACTTTTTACCGTCAATTGAACATCAACTAACCAATTTATTCATGTTAATTCTGTTAATCAAACTAATTTGAATGGAATGTAAATTGATTTTCCCAAACAAAAGTCCTGCAGTCACGAACATAAAACAATTAAAATTCACAACAAAGACAACAAATAAGTCTGAAACGTGACTTAAAAGTGATCCAAGAAAAGTAACTCGTGGTTTGTTTTTTTATTTTTTTATTGTCTTTTTGGTTTTTTTCTGTCAACGGAAACTTTAAACAAAACAACACGAACTTATCTTAAAATTCATGAATTTTCAATTCACACTTGCTGCATTTAATAAACGCGTAGGCGAACTTCGATTAACAACCGACAAAGCTGTCATCGTGTCGTGAAAATGGAAAACTTTTGACAGAGAAAAGTGTATTAAGACAAGAGACTGTCTTTGAATTAACAAGTTTTAACTTTCAACAGCTTGGCTAAACTAAATTATCCAAAGAAAGTCACTTTGCATAAAAAAAAGCAGCAAAAGAAAAGAAAAGCATGTTCAGATGATATTCATCGACATAGATCAAGTTTATGTCCATTTAAAAGAGTGAAGTGAGTTATAAGGTTTTTCGACACATTGTCAAAACAATTATGTAAAATTGTGCTGCAAAGTTTATGCAAAGCAAAGAATTTAATTCAAGCGAAAAAAGAATAAATTTCGCAAATGGTCCGAAGAAAAGTAAAAGAATGTCAAAGACAGAGATGATAACAATAGACCTCAAGTTCTCTTCTGAGATGGGAAAAAGACAGGAGTGGATTTAACAAAACAAAACCTCTATGCCAATCTCCTGTAGTCCTGTTTTAAATGGAAATACTTAAAACTGAAAAAAATAAGATCAATTCAATTTGGCGTGCCACAAGGGTCAGAGTGTAGACCACTACTATTTCTTTTTTCACTGTTTATATACAAAACATCACTTTACTCAGAGGTTTTCTTAAACACCAGTGACAGTGAATCCGCCACTGGAAAACATTTAAAGTTTAAGCAATTTATGTAATTTAATCAGACACTCTTGCTTTTTTCGCATACCTTAACACAATGTTCTCTACCATCCCAACACGAAAATGATATTTTGGCAAAACACTTTGCAGTTGCTTGCTAAACGATTGGAATGGCAAAACTGTTCAAGTGACAGGTGGTGGAGGAACTTAATTACTGTTAGGTGAAGGTTCTTTATTTCTGATACAGCTTGGAAGCACAAATATGTGTTGAGATAGAAAGAACACTTTTTTTCCATAACAGAGACTTGCTTTTTGCTTGAACAAATTTTGAATAGAGCGGAAATGGTACTTTCTATCTACATATGAAGTAATTTAGGAAAGCATTAGTACAATAAATTTAGAAATAAAATAAAATGAATGTCACACATAATATTTATTATTATGGAATTTTGTTTTGCTTGGATAGGAACAATAAATTCACAGCTTTGCTGTATGGTTTGGGTCTTGTATATTTAGGCAAAAATAAGTAGGTATGTTTTTGCAACTAAAAATGCTTAATATTTAAGGCTGGTGTGTGGTGAATATTGAGAACTACATTTATCAGAAATTAAGGAATATTTTTTTAATTTCCAATTAATTACTTTTATTATCAGTGTCTAGTACTTACTTACTTACTTATGGTGGCGCTACAGTCCAGGTCACACCAGGGCCTCATCCAACAAACGTCTCCAGCCAGCTCCAAGTTGGTTAAGGTCCTTTACCAGCTGCGTGCTCCACTTGAGACACGGTCTTCCTCTTTTGCGACGTCCTCCCGGGTTAGATTCGAAGACTTCTAAGATTCGGAGAATTGTTTTTCATTCGCTCTACCTGTCCCAACCATCTAAGTCGTTGGACCTTAACTTTTCTGGCTAGGTCAGTGTCGCTGAACAGCTCGTACAGTTCTTGTTTGAATCTTCGTCTCCATTCTCTGTTTATGCAGACATGACCAAAAATCGCTCGAAGAATTTTTCTCTCAAAGCAGCCCAAAGCGTTTTCATCGGTTGTTGTCATGGTCCATGTCTCTGCACCATACATTAGGACCGGGATGATTAGGGTTTTGTAGAGCGTCACATTAGTTGCTCGGGAGAGGACTTTGCTACTCAATTGCCTTCTAAGTCCAAAGAAGCAGTGATTTGCGATTCTTCGTTTGATTTCAGCGCTGTTGAAGGTCGATCCTAGGCAGACGAAGTCCTTAACTACCTCGAAGTTAAATCAGTCTTTTAGGGGCTTAAAACTTTCACACAGCATGGCAGACAGACAAGATCTTGAAGGCGATGTTAACGAGACTTATACCTCTGTAGTTGGTGCAGTTCAGGGATCTCCTTTGGTGCATGCTCCTAACCAAATCATCTCCAGCTGCTTTGTACAGTTCGACAGCTAGTCCGTCTACTCCAGCGGCTTTGTTCGACTTATGTTAAGATATCGCTATCTTCAATTCGTCAAGGTAGGGTGGGTGGAATTGTTGGCCTGCTGCAACCAAATCGAATGGTTCTGTATTGCTGACGGAGCTTTGGCTCGTCATCGCCATTATACAGCTTGGAAAAGTGGTCTTTCCATATCCTCAGCAATGACTGTGGTTCCACTAAGATGTTCCTATGATGGTCTCTACAGGCTTCGGTTCGGGTCGTATAAGCCCTGGAGGTTTGTTTTACCTTTTTGTAAAACTCGAACCTCGTTCCTGTTGTGACATCCCTCTATCTCCTCGATCACATCCTTCTCATGCTCCCTTTTTCTTTCTTCGAAGTTTGTGCTCCTTTCTCCTTATCTGCTCGTGTCCTTCTTTGCAGCGCCGTTTGTATGCCTCTTGTTTTGCTGCATGTGCTCGCCAATACACATCGTCAAACCAGGGGTTGTTGTGGTGGCCGTGTCGCGTAGCCCCACAAAAAAAATGTCCAGCGGTTTCAAATCGCATGATCTCTCTTGTCGCTTGCAATAAAGCCATATATTCGCTCGAGTTGTGTGGCACCGTCTTTTTGAAACCACATATTCTCCCAGTCTATGCAGGAAAAACAAAGTCGGTTATCATATGACCATATCGTTCCGAATTTATGGTGTCAGTCGTTCCATCGTCGTTTTCGAAGAAGTAAGTGTCGATCATCTCTTATGGAGATGGCGCATCATCACTGGAAATGGAAATGGAACCGTCATACCTATCTTAACTGAAAGGGAAAAGATAGGTATACCGATAGCTTCATGCAAACTTTTGCTAAAAGAAACAGCCTTCACGATAACAAGGTCTAGGTGGTACAATTTACCTTCGTGCGCAGCCACAAAGCTCATATGGCCGTCACTTGACCCTAAAGCGCTCTAAGGACCTGTTATCCCAAAGCAGATTTCATATAAGCTCCCTAATGGGTGTCCTTCCCGCACACTGTCTTATATGCAGACACGCAACTCTACTTGGTGTAGCCTCAAATGACTTCTGCAGGAGCTGTATGGACGAGGAAGAAGAGGAAATAATCTCTCACCTTCTCTGCACGTGCCCTGCTCTTTCACTAAGACGCAAACTTCATCTGGGAGAATACTTCTATGATAATCCCAGTGAACTAGCTAATAAGGATATCAAATATCTTCCTCGCCTTATAAAAAAGCTCAAAATGGTTCGTCTAGTAAAAAATAACTCTTTAAATTCATGGGCCTTTTCTTTTGGCCTAAGTGTTCGGATTCTGTATCCGCAAGCACTTAAACCTAACCCTAACCTAAGGTCCAATCATACACCTCCAGACCAACGAGCACACCAAACAGTGACTTTTTGTTGTTGTAGTTGCCTCCCTTCAATTACTTGAAGATTCTCAGAACCCCAAATACGACAATTTTGTTTATTAACATACATAGATACCCACCGAGTGAGAAATTTGCTTAGTCGCTGGAGAAAATTTTATTCGAAAAATCGCCATCCACTGCCACTTGTTCCAGCACCCATTCGACGTATCTACGACGTTGTGAATGGTCAGCTGGCTTCAGTTCTTGTATGAGCTGGGCTTTACATGGATGTAGGTGTAGATCCAAATACAAAATATTTTCAGAGACAATCCTAATTCCTGAGAACGACGAAGAATCAACACATTCGGGTTTTCGACAACATTTTCACTTACAGCAGCGATATTTTCAGTGGTACGAAATATCGAAATAAGTTCATTAAACTCCAAAAAATCCTTACACTTTGACTCTTTGCGCTCTTTTTTACAATGGAATAAATAGACTTACAAATATGATGAAAAAAAAAAGAAAAGGTCGAACGAGCATTAAGGCAAAACTAAAGAAATAAAAAACAGAATTCAGAATTGTTAAGAATGTGTCAACAAATAAAGAAAACACTTAGGCAATATAGATTACATTTAAAATTAAAGTTGTCAATTCCATCTGGTGTTATCAACATTCTTGAACACATCAAAAACCTTTCGTCGCCCACCAACAGACCCCACGCATTTATGCCTTATATTGCCCTACTCAACATTCCCTGTCATATAAAGTTGTTTAGAGCTTAAAAATGACGAATGAGGCGTACAGTTTTCTAAAACACAAAACAAAATATTGAAATGACATCCCAATCCAGCCACCCACTGATTCCCCAGCAGTTGTAGGAATGCCTTGAAACGAAAATAAATATTTGTCTTATTAAATGTCCTTCCTTGTTACAAAAACGAAAATATCCCTCTTGTTTGTTCAAATACCTTCTTACCTAATTAAAAACGACAATAACTTGAATTAACATTGTTTTTCGGATAAGTTTCTTCATAAGCTTCTTTTAATTTTTCTTTCACAAATTCCACTTAAAATGTTGCAATTTTTGTTGTTTTCTTAAATTATTTCCATGGAGCTTAGTCATTTTTAAAACAAACTTTTAGCGTTTTCCCACTTTGGCAGTTATTGTTTTTTGATGCGACACTTAATAATAAAAAAAAAAACGAAAATAAAAAAGTTCTTGCAAACTGAGGGAATGTGTTTTTGTTTCTTCTGCACTCCGACCATAAAGTACTTAGCGGAATAATTACTTGAAAAAGTTTCCATTTTGACATATTTCATGTGTCAAGCTGTCGCTAGACGGACGAACGTTTGATGGCGAGGATTTTAATAATATTTATGAACGCGTGGGGGAATTTTTGCATTTTATACTTATTTTAAAGCCTTTATCTGTCAAATTAAACTTTTTTTGACTCTTCATAAAAAATAAATAAAAAATAACTAATTGAATGCGTGTGTTTATCTTCGAAAAGAATATGAAGAGATTGTTTATTTTTCATTAAAATAAGTTTTGATAAGATAAAATTTTGAAAAAATTAATGATTTTGGTTGAACATTTTTGACAATTTCGTAGAAAAATAAGTGCAGCAGACTCATTATCTGCTATTATCAGGGAATTTCAAGAAATTAAACAATCTCAAAAATCAGTCAATAAAGTTCAATCGATAAAATAAAAATTACTCATGTTCCGATAGTCAGGTTTTATGGACACACTCGGAAATTTACCCGTAATTTGACATATTCCAGCCTTGAAAGTTCATAAGTCCGAATTTTTGTCCCTACTTGAAATGAATTTGTTGATTTCTCGAATGATGATGATAAAAAAGGTGTGAATACATTATTTTTGTTCATATAAGTTTATATTTTAAAAACCTAATAAAAATTCAACAGAATTGTTTTTATTACAATATTTGGAGAACATATTCGAGTTGGTACTAAAATCTTAACTCGACGCTATAAAATATGACAAGTAAGAATTATTACATGAAGATTATGCTAATATAAGATTTTAACAGGCAGACAGTGAAAGTTGAATATTTTTCCCGAAATTATAATGAGCAAAGGTATTCTGGATATTCTAAGACACAAAGTTATTTTTAAACTCATCTTTGTCTCGTTTTTGTTCTTTAAAAAAAATTATCATAAAGATTATAAAAGTTCATGGGCATTGTGCCAAGATTTATGTTCCTATTCAATATTTTTGTTTTGTTTAGAAAAATTAATATTTATAAGAATTTTTGTATTTTGAAGTGAGCTTGAACTGACCTTGCATAAGGCCTTGCTTTAGGTAAAAAGTAAACACGAGAAAGTCAATAAATCAGATAAACATAAAATACATACAATTTAAAAAAAATATACCGAGAGGGATTTTGGACATTTTCCTCTATAACTTTTTTTGTCGTTATTTTGGATTGAGTGTTGATTAATTGGAGATTTGTTTTAATGGAAAGTGAAAGTTGAATTTTTAAATCTTTCTAAAATTTGTCATGCTCAAGCCCACAAGTGCTCTATCATAATGTCTACCCAGGTCAATTGGTCATGTAGAATTCCCCAAAGCCTTAAGTCTCAGTAATTAAGTCCCAAACGTTAGGCGTTGATTGTGTGAAGCAGTTGATGCAGTTGGCAGCATTCATTTTTGCAATTTAATTTTTTTTTGACAACGGCAAACAGGTATTTTTATATTATTATTTATTTATTTATTTATTTATTTATGAAGCTAAGTTCTAACTTACAGTTAAATGAAACAAAATTATGTCTAAAAGCAAAATTATCATTGATTATTATTATAAAACATAGTTCGCAAGCTAATATTTGTTGTGTTGTTGTGTATTTGATGAGTTAAGTTGTAATTGTCATTGTAAATATGAAACATAATATTTAAGGGAGAATTCCTCTCGTAAATGGTACGATAGTGATTGATATGAAGAGGAACTTGATTGTTTCGAAGAGTAGTACGCCTTGGAACACTGAAATTAACGCGTTTAAGGACATTTAACGCATCAATATCTCCATTTATAACTTTGACAATAAAAATAAAACATAAATAGGATCGACGTGTTTCAAGAGGTGGTAAATCAATTAGTTTTAGTCTGGAATGGTAGGGAGGTAGATTTTTGGAATTTGTTCAATTCTATTTATATGACAACTATACTGGGGAGACCATACCTGACAAGCGTTCTCAACAAAAAATGAAATATAAAGTTTTTTAATAACATAAGGGTCGTAAAATTGGCAAGATTCTTTCTGTATTCAACCTAGTAGTGAATTTGCTTTAGTGCAAATTAGGTGAATATGTTGTTTAAAATCCAGTTGCTTATCAAGTAGCACTCCAAGTTCAGTGACTTCCTCAACAATAGACAAACTTGAGCCCAGAAAACTTTTATCATATGTAAAAGTCGACAACTTACGGGTAAATCTTATAGCTTTACATTTTTCAACAATTTTTATTACACGAGCGTCAAGTTCTTTTTGGAGCTTTTGACAGTCGTTGTTGTTAGAAACAGATTTGAAAATAGTTACATCGTCAGCATACATTAAACATTTAGAATATTGAAAAACAGAAGGGAGATCAGTAATGAATAATGTGAAAAGAAGAGGAATACCAGAATTTACAATGAAATATTGAGACTCAACATTTTCAAAGCGCACTGCATTTGGTCTGTAGCTCAAGTGAGAATAGAGCCAAAGTGTGAATTTGTTGCTTAGTCCCACTTTATTCAGCTTTTTAAGTAAAACTCTGTGAGAAAGCTTATCAAAAGCCTTGCTTAAGTCAGTTATAATGCAGCCTGTTTGTCTTTTATTTTTAAAATCGTCAATATAGTGCTCTGTCAATTCAGTTAAAAGAGTTATAGTAGATCGTCCTTTCAAAAAACCGTGTTGATTTGAAACAATCAAAGATTTTGTCCAGAAAGATAGTGTTTTACAAATAATAGATTCAAAAAGTTTTGGAATAACTGATAGTTTGGCTATGGGTCTATAATTTTGTATTTTCGATTTTATCTTTCTTGTCTTTTTTTGTGTAAGGAATAATAAAAGACATTTTCCAAACCCTGGGAAATTTACATGAAAACAAAGAATAATTAAAAAGAAATGACAGTGGTACACATAAGTGACTTACACACTTTTTTAAGACGGAGACTGGATTACCACTGGTCCAGAAGAGTCATTGTCAGCTAAATCAGCTGTAAATTTAACAATATCGTCAATGCTTATGTCAAAATTTATATCAGTCAAGAAAGAATAAGTGTTCAAATGATCAGTCAGCTGATCTTTTTCGTCAAAATTATCACAGTTTGAATTTTTTTCATTTGTATCACAGTTTTATGCGCTTTGAAAAAAGTTGAGTTATTATCGAAGGATCATAAACTTGTTCATTATCAAAGTTGAAAACGGTAGGATATTGACTTTTTACATTTATTTCGTCGATTTTTTAGGGTCCGAATTTCGCTATCATACCAACATGGAGAGGAAGATTTACTTCTTACAGATTTTAAAGGTATTGAAAGTAAAAAAAAAAATTCAAATAATTTTTCATTTTTCTCGGTGGACAAATAAAAACTTACAGGATTACATTTTTGGTGTTCGGCAGTAAGGTCTTAAGTAGAAAAATCGCATTTTCAACCAATAGTACCAGATGAGATGGTCCTAAGGACTAAAGTTATCGAAAAAAACATAAATACTTATAAATTTGGAAAAATGTATCAACTTTCATACAGATCTTCATTTAAAAGTACTCACTCACTCATGATCATCAAAATAGAACTAGTACTTCACATAAATTCAGAGAGCTGAAATTTGGTACAGAGTTTGGGTTTAATGGCCACATAAAGGTCCCTGATCTGGTGACCCTGATGCAAGCCTACGTGGCGTTTTCACGCTTAAACACTCTTCATGCGATGCACCTAAAAAAAGTTGATTTCAAAAGTATAAAAGCTCGAGCTCCAGCGATCACCGAATGCAACCAGCTAAGGCTCAAATACCGCTCCAATATTTCAGAATTTAAACCATCTAAATCGTCGAAAAGAATAAATAATGAATGCAAATGGGCCATATGAAAAACTATTACTACTGTACAAGAATCAGAACCGAAAAAAAAGGAAAATTTAATGATAAAAAACTACTGCAATTTGATTAGTATTAGTGTCGATGTTGTTTGACTTGGCTGTTGAAGGAAGACAAGGGAACAAAACCAGGTGCTCCATGACACCATTGCATTGCACCAATCTATCGTCAGAACTGCTACCCACTGACGATGGAAAATTTCCACTTTGAAAACCTTGATTCAATAACCAGTCAATTGTAGGCTTGATAAAGCTGCTTATTTGAATAATACTTATGTTTAGGCGAGCCCGTAGTAGAAGCCCATGGCTTAGCGGTCAGGTGCGTTGTGCGCTAAGTATAAGGTCTTGGGTTCGAGTCCTATTCGTGCCCATACATTTTTATTTCATCTTTCACGGGCACTGCCTTTTGCGAAGAATTTTCCTAGAGTATCAATCTATCATGAAAAAGTACTTCTCAACTTTGCCGTTCGGAATCGGCGTTAAATTGTAGGTC
The DNA here is from genome assembly GCA_920937365.1 of Sphaerophoria rueppellii. NCBI lineage: Eukaryota > Metazoa > Arthropoda > Insecta > Diptera > Syrphidae > Sphaerophoria > Sphaerophoria rueppellii. The sequence continues at coordinate 69,763,701 of CAKKXW010000003.1, read as the reverse complement.
CCTGCAATTCTTCACAGGCACTCAGAGAATTGTTGATGAGAGTAAGTCACTTAGGCCTTGACTTTTCTACTCTATATATCTAGACGAGCCTGAAACAAACAATATTAACAATTATTTCCAGTAAAGACGGACTTAATCGGCCAAGTCACACAACATTTACTATGTAATAATAATGAAATCGTAGTAAGGATCCTTAGACTTATTACCTCGACTTTGTCTAGATTCCATTACCTTTTAGAGATAAACAAGCAGCTCCTTCGAGACTTGGCTAATTTTTCACACAATGTTTTAAGTGGGACTAATTTTACAATTTTCAATTTCAATTTATAAAGAACTACATTCTCTATTAGTGTAAATCGAAAATGTTGAATGGACTAGAAAAATTCTTTCAAATCATCCATACATGTTAAAATCCACAACATAAATGGTCGTGTACTTCAGGGCACATAAATGGTCTCGTGTTTGTAACTTCTAATCCATTATATAATTTTTCTGGCGATAGTGCCTTTGTTTTTTCATATTCGTTCCCTGACTCGCATGCCTCCACTTTGGAAATGTAACCTCAAAATATGATAACCTCATAAAACTCTAACCAAAACTTCAGCATCGTACAATGCTTCAAAAACTCAATACTGTCTTATATCGTTTCACCCTCTTTTCGACTATCAATGAGTTGCACTTGGATCAATGAAATCGAACATCTCTAGATTTTCGGCATGTGTATCGCTAATCACCTCTTGTGGAACCATCACATATGCGATTGCGCTAGTAATACTGCAAAATGTCTAGGCTTTCTAAAACGATGCAAAAAACATGTGCCCTCTTCTGATTCGACTACAACTATCTCTGAAACGATAATGCGCCTAAGCTTGAGTATGACTGCCAAGTCTGGGTTGGTGCTCTAGTGACGTACTGAAACCCTTAAAATGTTTGGTGATCATAGCATCATGGAGATCCATGTAATGTCCAAAGTCGAACCCTATTATACTGATATATGTACGGTATATGCTCTCGAAAATAGCCAACCAAACCGTTCCTCCAAGAATGCTCGCCAGTTCACACTCGAACCCACCATCGGTAATACTGTCAAGTTAAAGGATTCGTTTTTCCGTCGTACAGCACGAATGTGCACCTGTTTACAACAATCTATCTTTCCTGGTCATTGTAATATTTAGGAATTCAAGACCAATGTAAGCCAACATCTTTCCTCTAACCTCTCCGTCTATACCATTTTCTTAATGCTCGCACTGCGCTTTGGCATAAAAAGAGTATATAGACTATAAATCCCTTGTGTTGCTGCTTATTATTAAAAAAAAAAAAAAACATTGAAAAAAAGAGTCGAAAACGGAAAGGAAATACCAGTTTATGGGTAAGAGATATGAACCAGAACACATTTTAGATTTCAGACGCTAAAAAATGTCTTACAAAAATGCCAATGCAATTTTCTTCCTTCCTTCGCTCTTAATTCACCAACAGGATAAAAATAAATCATAGCTTGAATGGACCGTCAGATGCAAAGATGTTTAATGTAATTCTGCACAAGATGTCTGTTGGTTGCTCCTTTTGGTTCACAGTCGTTTGTTGATCTCGTTGACCTCCAAAATTCATTGTCGAGCTCTTTAATATTTTTCATGGCTTGCAATAACTCACAAGATGTATTATCTTACTTTGTAAGCGATTTTAATAAATAAATACTAATAATAATAATAATAATAATAATGAAAATGAAATAGAGTGGCGCGACAGCTCTTGAAGAGCCAAAGCCTAAGTGGCTTCCTCTCATCAACAACTCTCTAGGTGCGTGTGAAGAATTGGGGGGACCTACAATTTTACACCGAAAGATGAAATAAAAACTATGGGCCCGAGTAGAATTCGAACTAACGACGTTCTGCTTAGCTGCCAATGCATCTAACCACTAAGCTACGGACACTACAATATAATATAATAATAATGGGTATTTCTAAAAAAATTAACGAATTTTCGAATGATTCAATACTTCAAGTGATATTTAACATGTGCAATCACAGCACATAAATTTTCGATTATATACCTATTTTCAGTCAGCCAGCGATGCACTTTTCAAGTAATTCCAAAGAAATTATGGTTCTCTTCCACAGCACTAAGTGTTTCCTAGCATTGTGATGCTTTTTTTATTCCAACTGAGGTAGAACTCGTGGCGTCCAGGCCTCCAGGGCAGAGTATATCTAATAATGAGTAGGGACACTCTCCACGTGGTTCATTTCCGGCGGCCAATGGTCTGTGTATGTATTAGTTTCCTGTAGAAGAGAATAGTGCAAAAGTATTAGGTTTAGAAAAATTCGAAAGAAAGAAAGAGTTCACAACAAACAATACGAGCCCTAACACATTCGTTTTCTTGTGTACGATACATAAAATCCAAAATGTTTTTTTAATGGAGCGGCCAATGGTCGTGTATGTATTAGTGTTCTAGCTTTTTTTTTCTGACAAACTGAAAAGGAGTAGAGTGACCACACTAGTCTATTATAAGATCACTTTATTTTTCATTTCAAGCAATTGTTTTTTTTTTTACTTACAAAGCCATATAAAGAATGCAAAACATAAATATTTCACTCTAGAATATATGTTAACTGATATATGAGCTGTTATGACTTCGTAAGATGTAATATTTTACGATTTAAACTTCAATTATCAACCCTTCTAACATGCTTTATATGAATGAACGTGGTCACACTAATTGAGGGTTGAAATGAAGAAATTTTTTGCTGCTTTGTTTTATCTCATTCTTGCTATAACACTTTATATCGCCGTCTATTTCTCGTGTAAGTGAGACCTAACGGGATCCAAAAATGTAAACAAAAATGAACCACGTGGAGAGTGTCCCTACTCATTATTAGATATACTCTGCTCCAGGGTCGTTCGAGGAAGCATCAAAACTCGGTGGTAGGAGAGAAAGTTCAGCAAATACAATTTTATACAATAATAAAATTTACAATATAAAGATAAAAGCCTAACACAACATAGTATTTCATATAATTAAGCAGGATATAGTCCCCGGTCGATTAAGGAACAACTAAAGTTGGGATAGAGTCTCCGGCGGCGCCACGGGCCAATTACGGCACAATAAGTTTTAAGCCCTTGCTGAAGAAAATCATCAAAGCGCCCACTTGAATTTTTTTTTTGGTGTGTGATAAATCCGCTCCTGCACGTGAGACAGCTAAAAAAAAACCACAATTTGTCTCTCTGATTCTACCTCTTCTTCATAATTTTGGCACCAATACACGGTGTGAATCGAGAGAGACAAACACTAAAATTCAACTGCTTCTGCGAACACATTAATGTCTGTATCGATTACTCGCTGATTTTGCTACATCAATCGCTTGAGGAATCGTTGGCTGCGTTGGCGCCGAAGGGGAAGAAAAATGGGAAAATTCATTACAACATAAAAGAAGATCATTTATACAAGATTCAAAAGAGGTGAATTTTGGAGCCTCCAATCCAAAGCTTTACTTCTGTCTGCCTTCAGAAACACCGAAACATCACTGGGGAGAGTACATATTGCTACAAAGAAGTATGATGCCAATGATAATGTTTTGATGCAAAATCAGGCCCGCAAGAAATTGGAAAACCAAAAGGATATTGGCTTGGCTTATGTTTCTGATTTTGACATTTGCACGTGATTCTCCCGTGTTAATAAAAGAATTGCCCTTGAACAGAATTTAAAACCAGTTTCTTCGAAATCATTCCATTAAAATGATTTCAAGATGAGTTGGTCCAGGGCCACGAAATCCACATTTTCGTTACATTTTATTATTTCAATGCCTTTCTGTTTATTGTTTACGAAAGACATCACCGTTTTCCACAAATGATATCATTTCCCTCCGCAATTAAAACATCAAATAAAACAAAAGGAAAACAAAAAAGAGAAAGAAACACCAAACCATCACACTGACACGACGACATAATGGAAAATAATCACCTTGTCTTATCAAATTAGGATTGAACCTTTTTCAGAATTCCAATTAACTTTTAATTGTTTCCGAGCATTTAAAACGATTAAAAGGAATATCACCCCCAAAAAGCGTCATCACCACAAACACACAAATGGGCACTCACCCATCACCGCCATGATACCTTCACACCATGAAACACAAAAATGTGCGCCATTCAATGTTTAACCACTTGAGTGTTGGCTTAGGTTGGATAAAGCTCACTTTATCATCACCCACAAAGCACATTTTGATAAATAATAACAACAAAAAAAACCAACAAAGTTCCATTCACATTCTGTTTTTCCTTTTCTTTTCCTAGTCCCACCGCCCACCACAGCACCACCGGGTTACTAGTTCAACAAACTCAAACCGCACATCGATCTTTTGAAGTCACTTTTTTCACTCTGTGAACTTTCATTATACTCAAAGAACGAGCAACTAGGTAGGTTAGGTGCCTAGATAGATGTGAAATTGTTTGCCATTAAATCTTGAAATTAGCATAAAGAGGCTCACTTGGGATCCAATTGCTGTTATTTCTTTTTCGCGTCTTCTTTTTTGTCTCATGATGTGTCACACAAATTGAAAAGAAGCCACTGAACAATACTTTCATAAAAAAGGGATAGAAAAAAAGAAGATTCCGTTTTTTTTTTATGATAAACGCGAAAAAAAAGAAGAGCCAATTCAAAGTTACTTCGTGCATTAATCAAAGCTCATTAAAAAGTCATGCCACGTTTATGAATTGAATTTACATGCGTATAGTGAAGTCGTATCACGCTTCTCTCTTATCTGTGATTTGCCTGCGGTGGGTGTTAATTTTTTAAAATTGGTTTGGCCAGATTTCCTTTTTTGAAGGATTTCTTTATCCTTTGAAAAAGTTAGATTAAGGAATCGAAAAAATTCTTTGAAAAGTGAGGAGTGCATATATAAAAAAATCGAATACGAATTTTCAGCTTGGACGGGTAAACCTCTTAGACAGTAACAACAAATTTAACCGATTAGGATCCGAGCGATGCGGGAACAGCTTGAAGGAAGCCTCTTTTTTTACCATGATGACTTCGACCACATCTTATAGTTTCTTATCTCTTTCGTATCAGAAATTTTTAAGATCAAGTTTGTTTACCCTCTTAAACTGATGTAAAACCTGAGGCCAAGGCATCATGAATAGCTTTATAGTTTAGGTTAAGTAGATGCGAATTTCCTCTATGGCGTGTCTTCTTCTAGAATTCGAAATCTTCCCATTGCCGAGGACTGGCAGGGTTGAGGTCACTAATCAGCCGGTACATTGTCTGATCAAACCTGCGGTTCCATTCTCTATCAATGCAGACGGAACCAAAGATCAAAGATCCATTGGCGTTTTCATAAACATGGGTCCATGTCTATTGCCCTTTCACAGAGCATAAGGACAAGGATGATGATTGACAATAATGATTCTTTGTTTGGCCGCAGTACTAGTGTTATTATCTGGATTTTAAGAGTAGCCTTAAAACAAAACAGTTGAAACGGTCATTTCTTGTAAACACCACTAACTTAGTTTTGCTCTAGTTCATTGCTTAACCAATTTTCTTCGCCTTAATTGTGTCAAGACTTCGGTCTATTTGAGTAGTTGAACGGACTTTTAAAAGACTGTGTCTCTTGTGTTAACGTATGAGGAAACAAAGTTCATCGGGGTTTTAACTAAGCGTAGAGATCTCTTGGTCAGATACTTCCTCTATGATAATTTTTGATGTCATCGGAGTTTCATGTCTCAGTTTCATACATTTTCATACATAGTCTGTGCCTGAGTAACTACGGATTCGTACTCCTCGAACATTGAGCGCAGTTCAAGGAGTTTCGTCAAACTGTCAAATGAGTGACTAATGAAAGCCACTTTGAGTAAGCAATGCTAATGCTCCATCCCATCCCATTGGCTTGAGAGTTGTGATGGAAGTCGTGAGCAGTCCAAATCGATGCAACAAGGCACATTCACAATTATTATGGACGTGTTCCATTGAATGGCACAGCGACAGTCAAATCGTACAACCTAGTTCATGAGAAATGCCAGCGCACCGCGAATAGGAATGGTCTCTAGCCAGTGCCTTCTGATCGATGCGATATGGTCGTAACTTTATCATGTGTTGGAAGCATCAGTCATAAGGCCTTGCTCCGAGTCTTGCAGGGAACGGGCTTACCTCACGACTGACTTGAGTGCCGCCGATATCGAAAAAAAATTGCATCGGAAGATTTTGTCCAGTTGAAATGGTATTTACTCTTGATGTATGTATTTCCTTCCAAAAAAAATTATCATTGAAGTACGTTCGAGGTGTAATTTCCAGATCTATCACAGATATACTCATTTTCTGTACAGACACGTCGATCTGAGATCTCTCGCTACTCTTTCTAGAGATTGAAGAATGGATGACTTCTGATCATGAAATACTGGTAACTACAGAAAATGGTTCTTCAGCCGCACTACGCGAATGTTTAGTGTTCAATATTCTATTTCACTTTTTTTCTTGCTGTTCGTGTGTGATCTCAAGGACCTTGGTGTAAAAAAATAGTACTGATAGCTTCTCTACATATTAGACAAGAAAAGAGTCTAAAATATTTCCTATCTCATATTTGGCCTTTTACCTTTAAGAACTCAACAAAGGTTCCCTAATTACAATTTGCCTTCTCATTTCATTTATATTCAAACTTTAGGCGTTTTTCTTTTTTAGCTCTAAGCAGGATGTGGAGTAGAGCCTGAGCTCATCGAGCTCGGTCTGAGCAGAGTAAGCTCAGACCTTTCCGAGTTAATAAAGAAACAAACCTGAGCACGGAATCGCCACATATGTATAAACAAAAATTGACAAGCTGACAAAAATAATTTTTTATACCTTCATTCGGAAAACAACTTGCTTCGCCCGACATTTCCACCGTTTTATTTTATTTTCGCGTCATCTCACTCATGAAATGGACAAAATAAATGAAGTTGGCCGCGTGACACTTTTTACTCCATCTACTCCATCAATATTAACCGAGCTCGTAGATCGCGCTCTGACCACGGTCTGATCTAAAAAAATAAACAAAAGTTGAGCGCTCAGATATGTCTGAGCTAAAAAAGAAATACGGGTTTTTTTTGACAGCTCCGTACCCTGCTCAGAGCTAAAAAAGAAATACGCCTTTTGAGCCTTGTTGTGTTTTCTTGTGTGTTTTCAAGACTCTGGTCACACCAATTCAAATTCAAATTATATTCTTGAGAAAGATGTTTTGCACATCTTTCGAATGCATTGCATATCATATTTCCTGCTCCATTTTGACAGCAGCTTATTGTGTATACAAAGCCCCTTCACAGAGAGTGTATAAGTTTTTTTTATTTTATTTTCAAAAAAAAAAGATTTCATATTCAAAATGTAAAACTTTCCATAAGACGATGTGCGTCTCTGGAAAACGTTTCATTTTCTGGTTGAAATAAATCTCTATATAGAAGTTTAACATTGAATTTAAAACCCCCTAGGGACTGAGTCGGTTGTGTGATGGAATTAAGTTTGTAGTTTGAAGGAAAGCGATGTCCGCCTGAGTCCTCGTCATCTTTGAAAAACTTCAAGGCTGTCAAAGTGCTATTCTAAATGCAATTTCTTTGTTCGTTTTTCTTAGACTTTTTTCCCTTTTCTTCATGTTTCTTGGATTTTTCTAACTTTGAATTCAAAATTAAGGAAAAGCCAGGCAATGTTCTTCGGGCAGAGGAAACAATGGGATTTTAATTTGAAAGGTTACTATTCGCACATTATGTTGGAGGTTTTTTTTCTGGGTAAATAAGGTTAGGTTCATTTTCAAAAGAAAAAGAGATTTACATAAAAATATAAGAGAAGTGTGATGTGCCTTTTTTCTGTCTAATTAGGAATGTTTTGAAGGACGTTTAGGGATGTTTTCGGTGGCAAAAAATATTCATTCATTTGCAGTGCGACGGAATAATTAAATATTTAATATTGTGGTCGTCAATTTTTCAAGGATGGAAGCAAAAAGAATTCTCAATCTGCCAAATCTTGGGAATGCGATGAAAGAGTCAGCAGTTTGTAGTCGAATTTGACCAAATTGCTCTTGGCGAGGTTGTGAGCCATCAGTGCAAAGAGTGGGCCTTCAATTCTGTATCCATTAAGCAGAATAATTCGGCCATTGCGACCGTTTTGCTCATCTCCAAATGGTCGATTTGGATCAGAGCTCGTGAATCCTTGCAATTAAACAGCATCAATTACAATTATGAGTAGTGTCCGTAGCTTAGTGGTTAGGTGCGTTGGCTGCTAAGCAGAACGTCGTGGGTTCGAATCCTACTCGGGCCCAAAGTTTTTATTTCTTCTTTACGGACACAGCCTCTTGCGAAGAACTGACAAAACTTCTAAGAGTATCATCTGTCATGAAAAAGTGCTTCTCAACTTGTCCGTTCGGAATCGGCGTAAAAATTGTAGGTCCCCTCAATTCTTCACACGCACCTAGAGAATTGTTGATGAGAGTAAGCCACTTAGGCCTTGGCTCTTCAAGAGCTGTCGCGCCACTCTATTTATTATTTTTAATTACAATTATGAAAAAGCCTCATGTTTGGGTCTGGAGTGAGTAACGAGGCACCAATCACGCCAGCATCGGCCATAGTAAAAGTTTGCGGGGCAACTGGACGTAGCTCATGAAAAACCGACGTATGCAACCACGAGAATTGAATTTGTTTTCCATTTTTCTCAGATCCGATACACTCTCTCTTCAGCTCACTGTCAAAACAGAACTATGAGTCTTATGCTGCTGAAATGCACACAGTTGTCGTGTACAGGAATTTACTGCGATATTTAGTTGTTCTTGCGGTACTTGCACCATCAGGTGGATAATGTTAGTACTTGTCAAACCAAAATATATAGAAAATAAATTTGAAAAAATTACGCGTATCGATTTAACAGTTTATATAGTTATTTACTTACTTGCTTACTTAAGGTGGCGCTACAGTCCGTTGTAGACTTGGGCCTCAATCAACAGTCTCCGCCAGCCAGCTCGGTCCCTAGCTTGCTGTCTCCAGTCTTACAGTGCAAGTTGATTGAGGTCCTCTTCCACTTGAGTGCGCCTCCTGAGTCGGAGTCTTCCTCTCCTTCTACGTCCCTCGGTAATAGTGTCAAAGGCTTTCCGGGCCGCATCATTGGTGTCCGTCCTCTAAATGACCGACCCATCTGAGTCTCTGGACCTTGACATGTCGTTGTACAACCAGTAAAGTTCGCTGTTATATCTTCTTCGCCATTCCAATTCAATGCCCACGGTGCCAAAGATGACTCTAAGAACTTTCCTCTGGAAACAGCCTAAGGCACTTTCATCCGATTTAGTCAAGGTCCATGTTTCTGCACAAGTTTACAATGATTTCGAGAACTCTGGTAGGTTTCTTTTCCAAAATAGCTAGAAAAGTTATGGTCTTCAAAAAATCGCCTTTGCCATCATCGGCGTCACACTAAAAAGACGTCCACAGGAAGTACCAATTGTTCTGATATTCTAATTGCGTTCCAACACTTTGGCGTATGAGTACTATTTAAAAAATTCTTCAGGTAAAATCGTTTTTTTTTTTCGAAAACAACGACCAATTCGATCAGTGTATATAATGTGTGTAAAACGAAAAACCGCATTCTAAACACACTTGGTGTTAAGTCACAGCATTTACGCCCAAGTTACGAAGATTCATTACAGCAGTCGTAGTTATAAGAACACAAAAAGTATTCCTCAAAGAAAATAAAGTAATGAACATAAGCTCTTCTGCGTACAAAAACATAAAACTGCATCCGATAAGTTAATTAGAGAAAACTTCACAACACCATCAACTGCCCTCTAATTTATGTTAATTATTTCCTATGAACGCCCAACGGTTTTTCAAGTCATAAAAAAAACTTTCAGCTATGTATTTCTATTCCCAATGTACAAAAAAAGAAACATCTTAATGCAAAACGTACTCTTGGGTCCACTTCACATTGCTACTGCTGAACCTAAACACAAAACCTCCATACCAGTTTGAAATACGAACCCATCCTCATTAACCTTTATTTATGATGTCTTACTTTCTCTCTTCTCAAATGAAACAAAAACAACAACAACAAAAAAGTCAAAGCAAAATAAAAAGCGATCTAAACGAGCTCTGGGCTCACATTGACAAAGGAAGTCCAAGTCATAAAAACGGAGAATCAATAGTCAAGCGAAAAAAAGGTCGAAGACAACAAAAAATCATCCATAAAAAAATTATAACCTCAAATTATAGACTCATCTTCCATAAAAAGAAAGAAAAAGTTAAACGAACAAAAATAAATAAAACGGGTCCATTAAACCAACAGAAAAAAAAAGTTATGAGTTCAGATTTCAGAGTGGCTCACCTAATTCAGTCAAACTAGTTGGTCTGGTGGCCAAACAAAAATGTCACCTGTTCCCTGTCCTGTGTGTGTTCGGATGCGGTTTCAAACGAGAAAGGAATTTGCAAAATATTGATCTCAAGACAAAAACCAAATTACATACACGCTCCAACCATGTACCGTAAAAGTGATGACTTGCAATTGATGATAAAGGACCACCAGTGGAGAATAAAGAGTTGATGTTCGGAATGGAAGGCAATAAGGTACTGGTGTACTCGTAAAATTTGTTGATACAACAAACATTCCCGCCAGCTCTGTTCGTTCGTGCGTTGTTGGATGTCGAGATGAAGATACCAATAAGCAATTTTCTCTCCATTTAAGTAATCACTATACACAGCTTGCAGTTTATGGAAAGATCAATTGTGTAATCGGGTGCAAGTGGGCTTTTTCTCGTAAAGCATCTCAGTTTCGGACCTGTTTCATGCACAATTTCAATAGATTCGGTAAAATAAGTTTAAATAGTCTCGAATATGGGGATTCAATGAAAAGACTTTGACGTTATTGTTCAAAAACAATCGATGGTAATGTAGTGTGTTTGTTACTAGAGTTTCCGGTCAAATCTTCTTCAAAGTTATACTGTCCCGTTCGTTTTGTGTTGCGTCCTTTTGAGTCCACTCACTTTGTCTATAAATATTCCTTTCTTTAACCGAATATCACGAATGTACAATGCTCTACGGGGCCCTGTGCTTTTAAAGAAAACGTTCACACTACTTCGTCCAAAATCCACGCAAATCCGATCCTGCATCAACCAATAAAGAAGCTCAATGGTTAAACAGCAGTGTAAACAGTTTCACGGTTTCTCATGTCAAATATTTAGTTAATCGTCGACCGATATTGGCAGTTATTAACCATCTCTGCTGGTTTGTAAAGTGGTTTCCTTTTCATTTATTATTTTTAATACCTTTCTCCGCATGGAACCTAGCCGACCGACGATAATGGTATTGGTGGCTTGAAAAATAATGAAAATTTCAACAAAATGAAATTATGAAAGCGGCTTTTGAATTTTGATGAAGGAAGTTGCAATTATTCATTTATAAAAGTGGCTTTCTTGAGTGCACCAACCATTTATTAAAAGTTTAATCGACAAAGTGCTGTATCACTCTACAAGACACCACAAGCCATTGACAATGTTCATCAATCAAAAATGCACTAAACAAGGAGACGACAAGGAGGTATAGACAAATTTCATCGAACATCGATAGCTTGGTTAACTATCGATACCAAAACAAAACAAACTATCAATTTCCCGGTCTTTGTAAGCGAATAACAGCACCTACGTACCTAAACAAAGTGTTGCTGCTGGTCAGTTTCCATGTAAAACTGTTTGCATTGATTTGTTTGTATCTCCGGGTGCAGATTTGGGATGGAAATTAGTTTTTTTTTTCTATTTATATTGGATATCCCTTTGCAAAAGGAGAAAACGAGAGAATTGAATTTTAAAAATGTTCACTTTTAAGCCACACAATCGTTAAATGATGGGATTTTAAGCGGTATCAGGCAATATTGAACCCAAAATCGAATGTATATTGGGTAAGTTAAGCTTTTGAGAAGATAAATTTTATTTGGGTCAGGCAGAGGCAATTTCATTAAGTCGGCAATAGAATCCTTTGGCTTAGTTTTGCATAGAATTAGGATGAATCTGATCTATTTATTTTTTTTTTTTGTGTTTTTGAACAGAGTTTTATTGGTTTTTTTGTTAAGTTGTTTAGAGCTTTATTTGATTAGAACGAGTCTTGTTTTCTGTTTTTAACATTTTGTGAACATTGGACGATAAATATTAGTGATGGATGAATAATATAAGGCTGGGGACTTAAAAAGAGACGAATATAGGATTTATGGATGATCTCTCAAAGCTACCTCGGATTTTTTTTTAGACTAGATGCATTAAATATTTAATTCCATTCAATGTAAGTAGAGATTGTGAGAGTGTGGTTGTTGATACGCTAGCTGAGTTTGGACTTAAACAGATAAATTGTTTTAAAAATAATTTAAATCGTTGTCTCGATTTAGTTTTTACTGAAAGTGAATTAAGTGTGCTTATTGACAGCCCCACTCCTCCTCCTTTACCCAACACTGAGAACCATAAAGCACTTTGCATTAGCTTTGAATTTATCGATTTTATGAAGCAGTCATCCAATAATTGCTATTTGATTAACTATGATAAATGCAATTTTTCTAATGTTTCTAATTTTCTGAATAGGGTTAATTGGTTCCATAATTTAACCATTACTGATATTGTAAGTTCATATAGATACTTTACTAACCGAACTCTTGAATGAGGCAGTTAATTTAAACGCACCAAAAACTTTGAGTAAGTCTCAATCTAAGCCAGTTTGGTTCAATAAAAAGCTAATAAATTTAAACAATCGTAAAAATAAAGCATTTAAACGGTATCGTGAATCCAAGGATAATAATGTTCTACTTTCTAACTACATCCGATGCAATCGTGAATTTAATTTTCTGAATAAATTTCTATATAAACAATACTTATTGAGTATTGAGTCGAAGCTAAAAAAAAATAGTAGATGTTTTTGGAAGTTTGTAAATGATAAAAAAAGTTCTACAGGAATTCCTAATTCTGTTTGTTACATGGGTCAAACTTCAAGTGATCCGTTAACTATTTGTAATTTTTTTGCTGACTTTTTTCGTTCTGTTTTCAAACTCTCGGTCCATTCAACAAACGCTTCCATCTCATCTAATTCTTGTCCAACTGAATTCATTAATATTAGTCAATTATATATTCACAAAAGTGAAATACTTGAGGAACTACTAATATTAAGTGATGAAAAACACTCAGGTTTTGATGGTATTGCTCCAATAGTATTAAAAAGATGTGCTTTTTCTCTTGCAACTCCTCTTGAAATCATCTTCAATCGATCTCTTAGTGAAGGCTTCTTCTTAGAACAGTGGAAGAATTCGTATGTGTAAGGTAAATGGAACAGTAGATACGATGTTTTCTAATTGTAGTCATTTATTCCATTTTCCATCCCTAAAATTTGTATTTGCATTTGTCGATCTACTGTAAGGTAAATGGAACAGTAGATACCAGAGATTAAAATGAGTATGTTTGAACAGTTCGAACACGTCCAACTTTTTCTTGTGTGCTTGTTCATACTCGTTCGTTTGCAACCCTTATTTATGAATAAATTGATTCATAAGTAAAAAGGCTTGTAAGTCAAACCGAGCAAGCAGAGGAAACTCGTAAATATTTTTCGGTTTCGATCATTTCAAGTCAAACTGATTCACAAGCAATTTGTTTGCTTGTACTTACTCAATCATGTTCGAGTTTTCGGGTAAAATTGATTGGATGTTTCAATTTTGTTTTCTCTACAAAGAAAAAAAAGAAAGATGTAGGCTTTGTATGGGTTATAATTTAATGAATAAAAATATTTATAAATGAGTTAGGTGGCCGGATTTGCAGTCATAAATATAATAATCCGCACTGGAAACATTATTTTTCGCATTAATTAAAGAAAGGATTTATTAATGAGTGCATACATTAAATGTAGGTTAGGTATAGAAAATGTAATAGAAAAAAGTGATTGCCGAAGATTATGTCGTGGGAATACGTGCTTCCGGTTGGTAGAGAATGCAGTTTTGTAAGGATATTTTAAATATTGTTACTCTTTTTATGACATATCTGACCTTCTACCTATTACCAAGCTTCCTACTACTTTCTGGATAATATATTGTAATCCTTTTCTAGGGTGCGATGTTGACTTGTTGTTATTAGAGTAATAAAATAAAAATTCAGGTATAAAAATACGTTTTAAGTTTAAGCTATGAATGAATAAGTTTCAGTAAAAATTTTTGGTTTTTCCGCATTTTTTTATAAAAAAAAAGGTTTTTTTTCAATGAGTACATTTTTTAATATTAGGATTCAAGTGAAATCAGAAGGATGTAGAACGTAGTCAAGGAAAAATTTTGTTTTTGGTTATCCTGTCGTAGAAGGGACAGCGAGAAAATGTATGGTATTTAAGGTATGAGATGTGCAAATCGATTCAAAAAAATATGCCAGATATTGTGCCAGATATATGTTTTACAGCAGAAACAACAGCTGCAACGAATTCAAGAGATCAACAATAATTTATTGAATGATATTGTTATATTCTTGACTCCCTTTAAAGAGACGACCTGCACCCTGGGTGAAACGAATTCATTCAATTTAACTGAATTCAAAGGAAAAATGAAACATTATCTTATGACTTTATTTAACCCTGAGATCAAGCTAACATTCAAGACCGCTACGTTCTAATATCCGCCATGCAACAACATAAGATTATTACAAGCAGCAGAGAAGACTAAAATGTACGATTTTATAAAGTCCCTAGCTCCAACCATTGAACCAAATACGAACTCTTTGGATATGCAACCGTCAGTTTCTTCAAGGGAATGTGATATGTACGCCGATTTTGCTGGAGAAAATTCAACTGAAAACGCGGATTAATTTGCTCATGAAATCAAAATGTATATTGAAACCCATACACAAGGTCCTGTTGTTATTCTACAATGGTTTTTTGAACACAAAAAATCAAAAGAATCAAAATATGTGGATTTTTTTATTTCTATTCGTTTCTATTTTATTCTAAAAATTATACACTGGTATAAAAATTCGAGAATGAAAAAAATCAACCATGAAAATAAACCTCCTGACCATAAATTACCTACATTTCCACTCAGCACACAAATCTCAAACAAACCAAACAATATTTCTCGATTTACTTACAAGCGCCATGAATAATGGAGTGGTGATTGTAAGCGATTCTACTTTCAATCAGTAAACTCGTTTGAACTCGTTTGAAATAAGGGATGACTTGTAAATAATTTTACTCATGAATAAAAAAACTCGAAATTACTTGTTTGATGGTTGACTCAGTTTGATCAAACTCGTTTTTTTTGAGTAAATACCCGAAACTTACAAGCAATACTTGACTCATTTTAATCTCTGGTAGATACGATGCTTTGTAGTTGTAGTCATTTATTCCATTTCCACCCCTAAAATTTGTATTTGCATTTGTCGATCTCACTCACTGTTTTTGTGGTTCACTTTATTCAGTTGTGAAGTGTGAAGCAAAGCAGTTGGTTATTTGTTTGCTAAAAATTTAAAAAGAGAGGAAAACTTAAACAAGAAAATTAACAAGACATAAAGGAGGTGAGTTTAACTTGCTGAATTTATTTAGTAGAATTAGATTAGAGTAGACAATATTTGTATGCTTTAAATACAAACAATGGTGTAAGATCCACCACGCAACGTTCGTGAAAGATTCTCGATCGTGTGCATGTTGGTCTCCTGGTTTGTTTTTGTTTTCTTTATTTATGAGGAATTAGATTAGAGTAGACAATATATGTATGCTTTAAATACAAACAATGGAGTAAGATCCACCACGCAACGTTCGTGAAAGATTCTCGATCGTGTGCATGTTGGTCTCCTGGTTTGTTTTTGTTTACTTTATTTATGAGCATTGGAAGTAAAACCTTCACATGACGACCGTTAGGAAAATACGGTCGTATGTGTGTAGGTCTCCTGGCTTCTTTGAGCATTGGTGTAAATCCATCAGTTTAAAGGTAGGATGGTCGCTTGGCTCTGTATTCGTTGATATCTCATTGGTTTAACATCCACCGGTTCCCCTGCGAGTGAGAGGCTCAATGGTGTGTGAGGTGGTCGCCTGGAGAATCGTTAACAATACTTTATTTTATTTACAAGCATTGGTGTAACATCCTTCACATGACGATTGTAAGAGAAACATGATCGTGTGTGTGTAGGTCTCCTGGCTTCTTTGAGCATTGGTGTAACATCCTTCACATGACGATTATAAGAGAAACATAATCGTGTGTGTGTAGGTCTCCTGGCTTCTTTGAGCATTGGTGTAACATCCTTCACATGACGATTGTGAGAGAAACATGATCGTGTGTGTGTAGGTCTCCTGGCTTCTTTGAGCATTGGTGTAAATCCATCAGTTTAAAGGTACGATGGTCGCTTGGCTCTGTATTCGTTGATATCTCATTGGTTTAACATCCACCGGTTCCCCTGCGAGTGAGAGGCTCAATGGTGTGTGAGGTGGTCGCCTGGAGAATCGTTAACAATACTTTATTTTATTTACAAGCATTGGTGTAACATCCTTCACATGACGATTGTAAGAGAAACATGATCGTGTGTGTGTAGGTCTCCTGGCTTCTTTGAGCATTGGTGTAACATCCTTCACATGACGATTGTAAGAGAAACATGATCGTATGTGTGTAGGTCTCCTGGCTTCTTTGAGCATTGGTGTAAATCCATCAGTTTAAATGTAGGATGGTCGCTTGGCTCTGTATTGGTTGATGTGTATCTCATTGGTTTAACATCCACCGGTTCCCCTGCGAGTGAGAGGCTCAATGGTGTGTGAGGTGGTCGCCTGGAGAATCGTCAACAATACATTCACTTTGTTATTGCCGTAGTAGTAGTCAAAATATGAAGAGAATATTATTTCTAGTGTATGTTTTCTCTGCTTGTGAATTCATAGGGATTTATTTATTTATTTTCAGTTGTCCTTGTCTTTGCCAGCCGAAGCGTGTGCCATCAAATATGAGAACAAATTCTTACGTGTAATAAAATGAAAAAGAATATATTTATATATATTAAAAAAAAAAAAAAAAAAAAACTAGTATTTGCATTTTTTTTTCGATTTTTTCTTATAATTCAGAAGTGGGATAAGAGCGGCACGTGGCAAATGCTTCGATGGCAATGACAACTCTTAAATTATGTTGTTAATATGAAGTATTCTTGCTTGTAGTTTATTGTTCCTTTAATATAACAAAAAAAGTGTTAAACTGCTATCCAGTGCGATTATTATTATTAAATCTTGGCGTCTTACTTGTGCTGCATATAAAATGTTTCCAATAGCTTCGTGATATGGAACGATCTTCATATAATCAGTTTCGTCTTTGTGTTGTTGACATATTTCTTTTATTAGTTTTGTTAAGTGTCTAAGGGTGTGGTTACCGGATTACAACCCTCCATGTTAACCGTTGATCTATCCATTACTTTTCTTATTTCTGGATAGCAAGTTATTTGATACCAAGCACAAATTTAGTTTCTTCGAAATCTTTCATCTCGAATGATTTAGCCAAATTTTCTTTGGTGTTCTTTATTAAATTTTGTTACTAGAAAAAAATCAGTATGTCGTCTACGTAGACAGCGACAAAAGTTTTACCTATGGTTTTTGTCTTGTAATATATATACGGTAGTTTTGATGGAGTGAGTCCAATTTTCTAGCTTGTTTGAGACCCTTCTGTGATGTGTTTAGTTTACATACTTTATTTTGAACATTATAGAAACATTCAGGAAGATTCATGTAAGAATCTTTGTTTAGTTCACTTTGCAGGAAAGATGTCACCAACATTCCTTTGATCGAAATTCAAATCATATTGTATAGGTGAACTTTAAAGTATCCTTATGGACGTGTACCTTACGACGACGGGAGAGTTTCTTGATAATCGATCCCTTGACGTTGCGTATATACCTTTACGACCAATCCAGCCTTTTCGGCACTACCATTTGCATCTTTATTCGTCTTGAATGTACACTTGGAATTTATGGCTTTTTTTTTTCCTTTTTGTAATGCAACTTTTTCCCAAGTATCATTTTTCGAAAGAGCTGTATATTTATCGGTTATTGTTTTTTTTTTCCCAATCAGACATATTATGTTTGCTCCTAATTGCCTCAGCCACTATGTTTGGCTCTTCATCATTGCTGTTATCCATGTACGATAGATAATCGTATCTTTCAGGTGGGCTTCTTATTCTGGTTGATCGTCTTAGTGTCAGATATTATTCGTTCTGAAGATTCTTCAACAATGAAATCATCTTGGGCAAAAAAAAAAAAAAAAAAAAAAACTGTTTTCACTTGCCGTTTCGTGAAATACTTCGATTAGTATTTCATTGTTTGAATGTACTGATGAAATTTCGTCTTCATTCCCCATTGAATCATAACCTGTAAAAAAAATCACAGCAAGATGTATCGTTTGTCTCACCATCCTTTGGAAATTTTTGCTTATTGACAACTGCATCTCGACTTATTATGACTTCTTTTCTCTTGACATTATAGAGGCGATATGATTCTGAGTGTGTGCAGTATCCGACAAAAATTACTTCTTTTCCATTGGCATCGAGTTTCTTCCACTTTTATTTTGGAGTGTGAATAACTGCTTGACAACCGAAAACTTTAAGATGCTACAGATTCACTCTTTTTCCTCTCTAGATTTCTTCAGTGCTTTCTCTTTTGTATCTTTGTAAGGTATTCCCTGTGTTAAATAAACTACCGTATTTGCGCTTCAGCACAGGGACGTTTGTGTAAGCCGGACTCGATGAGAAGACAACGTGCTTTTCCGATTACGGTTCTATTCATCCTTTCTGCCAACCCGTTTTGCTATGGAGAATGCCTGCATCTGCAACAATCTTCTTCATCTTAAAATTGCAATATTCCTTTCCATTGCCGCTTCTAATCGCCTTTATTTTGTTACCAGTCTGATTCTCTACAAAGTTTTTGAACTCAAGCAACTTTTCCGCTACCTCAGTCTTGCTTTTAATGAAAAACGCAAACACTTTTCTTGAAAATTCATCAATGAACAAATGCATGTACGCTGAACCTCCAAATGATTTTTGTTCAATCTGTTCTGTATGTACCAGTTCTAATGTTGATTCTGCTTTTGTACCAATTGAGTTAATTTAACTTTGATACGTGTGATGCAATTGATTTTTTTAAATCCATCAGTTTAAAGGTAGGATGGTCGCTTGGCTCTGTATTCGTTGATATCTCATTGGTTTAACATCCACCGGTTCCCCTGCGAGTGAGAGGCTCAATGGTGTGTGAGGTGGTCGCTGGAGAATCGTTAACAATACTTTATTTTATTTACAAGCATTGGTGTAACATCCTTCACATGACGATTGTAAGAGAAACATGATCGTGTGTGTGTAGGTCTCCTGGCTTCTTTGAGCATTGGTGTAACATCCTTCACATGACGATTATAAGAGAAACATAATCGTGTGTGTGTAGGTCTCCTGGCTTCTTTGAGCATTGGTGTAACATCCTTCACATGACGATTGTGAGAGAAACATGATCGTGTGTGTGTAGGTCTCCTGGCTTCTTTGAGCATTGGTGTAAATCCATCAGTTTAAAGGTACGATGGTCGCTTGGCTCTGTATTCGTTGATATCTCATTGGTTTAACATCCACCGGTTCCCCTGCGAGTGAGAGGCTCAATGGTGTGTGAGGTGGTCGCCTGGAGAATCGTTAACAATACTTTATTTTATTTACAAGCATTGGTGTAACATCCTTCACATGACGATTGTAAGAGAAACATGATCGTGTGTGTGTAGGTCTCCTGGCTTCTTTGAGCATTGGTGTAACATCCTTCACATGACGATTGTAAGAGAAACATGATCGTATGTGTGTAGGTCTCCTGGCTTCTTTGAGCATTGGTGTAAATCCATCAGTTTAAATGTAGGATGGTCGCTTGGCTCTGTATTGGTTGATGTGTATCTCATTGGTTTAACATCCACCGGTTCCCCTGCGAGTGAGAGGCTCAATGGTGTGTGAGGTGGTCGCCTGGAGAATCGTCAACAATACATTCACTTTGTTATTGCCGTAGTAGTAGTCAAAATATGAAGAGAATATTATTTCTAGTGTATGTTTTCTCTGCTTGTGAATTCATAGGGATTTATTTATTTATTTTCAGTTGTCCTTGTCTTTGCCAGCCGAAGCGTGTGCCATCAAATATGAGAACAAATTCTTACGTGTAATAAAATGAAAAAGAATATATTTATATATATTAAAAAAAAAAAAAAAAAAAAACTAGTATTTGCATTTTTTTTTCGATTTTTTCTTATAATTCAGAAGTGGGATAAGAGCGGCACGTGGCAAATGCTTCGATGGCAATGACAACTCTTAAATTATGTTGTTAATATGAAGTATTCTTGCTTGTAGTTTATTGTTCCTTTAATATAACAAAAAAAGTGTTAAACTGCTATCCAGTGCGATTATTATTATTAAATCTTGGCGTCTTACTTGTGCTGCATATAAAATGTTTCCAATAGCTTCGTGATATGGAACGATCTTCATATAATCAGTTTCGTCTTTGTGTTGTTGACATATTTCTTTTATTAGTTTTGTTAAGTGTCTAAGGGTGTGGTTACCGGATTACAACCCTCCATGTTAACCGTTGATCTATCCATTACTTTTCTTATTTCTGGATAGCAAGTTATTTGATACCAAGCACAAATTTAGTTTCTTCGAAATCTTTCATCTCGAATGATTTAGCCAAATTTTCTTTGGTGTTCTTTATTAAATTTTGTTACTAGAAAAAAATCAGTATGTCGTCTACGTAGACAGCGACAAAAGTTTTACCTATGGTTTTTGTCTTGTAATATATATACGGTAGTTTTGATGGAGTGAGTCCAATTTTCTAGCTTGTTTGAGACCCTTCTGTGATGTGTTTAGTTTACATACTTTATTTTGAACATTATAGAAACATTCAGGAAGATTCATGTAAGAATCTTTGTTTAGTTCACTTTGCAGGAAAGATGTCACCAACATTCCTTTGATCGAAATTCAAATCATATTGTATAGGTGAACTTTAAAGTATCCTTATGGACGTGTACCTTACGACGACGGGAGAGTTTCTTGATAATCGATCCCTTGACGTTGCGTATATACCTTTACGACCAATCCAGCCTTTTCGGCACTACCATTTGCATCTTTATTCGTCTTGAATGTACACTTGGAATTTATGGCTTTTTTTTTCCTTTTTGTAATGCAACTTTTTCCCAAGTATCATTTTTCGAAAGAGCTGTATATTTATCGGTTATTGTTTTTTTTTCCCAACCAGACATATTATGTTTGCTCCTAATTGCCTCAGCCACTATGTTTGGCTCTTCATCATTGCTGTTATCCATGTACGATAGATAATCGTATCTTTCAGGTGGGCTTCTTATTCTGGTTGATCGTCTTAGTGTCAGATATTATTCGTTCTGAAGATTCTTCAACAATGAAATCATCTTGGGCAAAAAAAAAAAAAAAAAAAAAAAAAAAAAAAAACTGTTTTCACTTGCCGTTTCGTGAAATACTTCGATTAGTATTTCATTGTTTGAATGTACTGATGAAATTTCGTCTTCATTCCCCATTGAATCATAACCTGTAAAAAAAAATCACAGCAAGATGTATCGTTTGTCTCACCATCCTTTGGAAATTTTTGCTTATTGACAACTGCATCTCGACTTATTATGACTTCTTTTCTCTTGACATTATAGAGGCGATATGATTCTGAGTGTGTGCAGTATCCGACAAAAATTACTTCTTTTCCATTGGCATCGAGTTTCTTCCACTTTTATTTTGGAGTGTGAATAACTGCTTGACAACCGAAAACTTTAAGATGCTACAGATTCACTCTTTTTCCTCTCTAGATTTCTTCAGTGCTTTCTCTTTTGTATCTTTGTAAGGTATTCCCTGTGTTAAATAAACTACCGTATTTGCGCTTCAGCACAGGGACGTTTGTGTAAGCCGGACTCGATGAGAAGACAACGTGCTTTTCCGATTACGGTTCTATTCATCCTTTCTGCCAACCCGTTTTGCTATGGAGAATGCCTGCATCTGCAACAATCTTCTTCATCTTAAAATTGCAATATTCCTTTCCATTGCCGCTTCTAATCGCCTTTATTTTGTTACCAGTCTGATTCTCTACAAAGTTTTTGAACTCAAGCAACTTTTCCGCTACCTCAGTCTTGCTTTTAATGAAAAACGCAAACACCTTTCTTGAAAATTCATCAATGAACAAATGCATGTACGCTGAACCTCCAAATGATTTTTGTTCAATCTGTTCTGTATGTACCAGTTCTAATGTTGATTCTGCTTTTGTACCAATTGAGTTAATTTAACTTTGATACGTGTGATGCAATTGATTTTTGAGTTATCATAATCAATATTCTAGACCGCTCTCGGAACCATATCTTTTGTGCGTTTCGATACTTGGATGGCCAACACGCTTATGCCAAAGTTCAAAGTTTGTAGTTAAATTTTTTGTTACACATGTACATGTATAAGTCAGGAACGTGAAGGACTTCTAAAAATTCAACCTCAATTTCCTTGAATTTTCCAAAAGATACCTTCATATCGACTTTACTAAACCTTGGACCTGCATTTTCCAATTATTTGCAACAATTATCTCAGAATTAAAATTTTGAATCTTACTTAAAAATCATGTACAATTGGGGGCACATGTGATGTCCTGAATCGAGATACCATTCTTCTTTTTCAAGAGCGGTTATCGAAAAACAGCCTTACATCGCATTCTTCTTTTCTTGATGGTTCTTATTCTTTTTTTTGCATATTTAGCAGCAATATGGTCAAATTCGTTGTAGTTGTAACATTTAAGACCCTTAAGCATGACTTTCGTCCAAATTAACGTCCTGAAGAGGTTTGGTTTTAATGCTATCCCCTGTAATAAGAATCCCAGAGTTTTGGATTCCCATTATCATTGGCTTGTATTCTTCTAGAAGATCAGATAAAAGCATTGACCCTATCCATTCTTCATCTAGGGTAAGACCTATAGACCTATAAGTTTGTCTGATGTACCTATTAAACACATCGTTAACGTACGCATCTACGGTAGAAAAATCTTTAAATATGTCAGAGCAAAACTTTTGGATGAAAAATTTCCTGCAGAAAATCTCAAATCTCCTTAGCGCTTTTCCAATGCCTTATTTTTGGATGAATGGATCTTTCAACAAGCAATATAAGCTCCGATTTTGCGTTTAAGAGCTTCGTTGCATTCTTTTCCGGCTCATTGCCATGAGAAACAGCCTCCCAGAGTCCTTTTATTTTAAATAAGCCTCAACAGAAAATGTCCAGTCTTCAAAGTTTTCGCTTCCCCGAAACTTTTCAATTTTGAATTTCGTTTTAGACGTCTTTTCCAATACAAATACAAATACAAATGCAAATTCCCTTATTATTTTGTATTTAGTTCGGGATATGGCCCATAACCTAAATGATTTAAGATTCTGAACATTAATAATATTTATTTTCAATAAATCAAGCATATAAAAATTAGTACATAATGATAGCGATAAATAAGCTAAGTATTTAAAAACAAAGCATGTATCAAATCTCAACTATCAACAGAAATGATAGTGGGACTACTGAAGATGAAGAACTCGAGGCGAGTTCAGTTCAGGATGGACGACTGTAAGGTAAATGGAACAGTAGATACGATGTTTTCTAATTGTAGTCATTTATTCCATTTTCCATCCCTAAAATTTGTATTTGCATTTGTCGATCTACTGTAAGGTAAATGGAACAGTAGATACGATGCTTTGTAGTTGTAGTCATTTATTCCATTTCCACCCCTAAAATTTGTATTTGCATTTGTCGATCTCACTCACTGTTTTTGTGGTTCACTTTATTCAGTTGTGAAGTGTGAAGCAAAGCAGTTGGTTATTTGTTTGCTAAAAATTTAAAAAGAGAGGAAAACTTAAACAAGAAAATTAACAAGACATAAAGGAGGTGAGTTTAACTTGCTGAATTTATTTAGTAGAATTAGATTAGAGTAGACAGTATTTGTGTGCTTTAAATACAAACAATGGTGTAAGATCCACCACGCAACGTTCGTGAAAGATTCTCGATCGTGTGCATGTTGGTCTCCTGGTTTGTTTTTGTTTTCTTTATTTATGAGGAATTAGATTAGAGTAGACAATATATGTATGCTTTAAATACAAACAATGGAGTAAGATCCACCACGCAACGTTCGTGAAAGATTCTCGATCGTGTGCATGTTGGTCTCCTGGTTTGTTTTTGTTTACTTTATTTATGAGCATTGGAAGTAAAACCTTCACATGACGACCGTTAGGAAAATACGGTCGTATGTGTGTAGGTCTCCTGGCTTCTTTGAGCATTGGTGTAAATCCATCAGTTTAAAGGTAGGATGGTCGCTTGGCTCTGTATTCGTTGATATCTCATTGGTTTAACATCCACCGGTTCCCCTGCGAGTGAGAGGCTCAATGGTGTGTGAGGTGGTCGCCTGGAGAATCGTTAACAATACTTTATTTTATTTACAAGCATTGGTGTAACATCCTTCACATGACGATTGTAAGAGAAACATGATCGTGTGTGTGTAGGTCTCCTGGCTTCTTTGAGCATTGGTGTAACATCCTTCACATGACGATTATAAGAGAAACATAATCGTGTGTGTGTAGGTCTCCTGGCTTCTTTGAGCATTGGTGTAACATCCTTCACATGACGATTGTGAGAGAAACATGATCGTGTGTGTGTAGGTCTCCTGGCTTCTTTGAGCATTGGTGTAAATCCATCAGTTTAAAGGTACGATGGTCGCTTGGCTCTGTATTCGTTGATATCTCATTGGTTTAACATCCACCGGTTCCCCTGCGAGTGAGAGGCTCAATGGTGTGTGAGGTGGTCGCCTGGAGAATCGTTAACAATACTTTATTTTATTTACAAGCATTGGTGTAACATCCTTCACATGACGATTGTAAGAGAAACATGATCGTGTGTGTGTAGGTCTCCTGGCTTCTTTGAGCATTGGTGTAACATCCTTCACATGACGATTGTAAGAGAAACATGATCGTATGTGTGTAGGTCTCCTGGCTTCTTTGAGCATTGGTGTAAATCCATCAGTTTAAATGTAGGATGGTCGCTTGGCTCTGTATTGGTTGATGTGTATCTCATTGGTTTAACATCCACCGGTTCCCCTGCGAGTTAGAGGCTCAATGGTGTGTGAGGTGGTCGCCTGGAGAATCGTCAACAATACATTCACTTTGTTATTGCCGTAGTAGTAGTCAAAATATGAAGAGAATATTATTTCTAGTGTATGTTTTCTCTGCTTGTGAATTCATAGGGATTTATTTATTTATTTTCAGTTGTCCTTGTCTTTGCCAGCCGAAGCGTGTGCCATCAAATATGAGAACAAATTCTTGCGTGTAATAAAATGAAAAAGAATATTTTTATATATATTAAAAAAAAAAAAAAAAAAATAGTATTTGCATTTTTTTTTCGATTTTTTCTTATATATGTGTACCCAGTTTTTAAATCTGGTTCTAAAAATAATGTAGTAAATTACCGCCCAATTTGCCAATTATCTGTCATTCCTAAGCTTTTAGAAAAAATCATATATAAAAAACTTATATTCGCTGTAAAAGAGATTATCTCCCCATTTCAGCATGGGTTTATAAGTGGTAAATCTACTACAACGAACCTAACTTTATTTAGTAACTATGTTCTAGATGCTTTTGAAAACGGATACCAATGTGATGTCATTTATACTGATTTCTCTAAAGCTTTTGACAGGGTGGATCACTTTATTTTATTGCATAAGCTTTCGAACCTTGGTTTTCATTCTAATCTGTTAAAATGGGTTGAATCCTACTTAACTGGTAGAACCCAATTTGTCCGCATAAATAGTTTTGTTTCAAGTCCGATTGTTGTCACTTCAGGAGTTCCACAAGGAAGTCATTTAGGACCACTTCTCTTCCTCTTATTTATTAATGATATTCCTAGTTTATTGTTAAATTGTGTTTGTTTAATGTACGCAGATGACCTGAAATTGTTCTCTTGTATAAAATCTATGTCCGATTGTATAAACTTACAACGCGATCTTGATAACTTATCTATATGGTGTACCAAAAACGATTTGCTGTTAAATATTTCTAAATGTCAAAGTATGGTGTATCATCGTTGTGCGCAACCGTTTTTGTTTTCGTATTTTATAAATGGATCTGTTTTGTCTAAAGTTGATATCAAAAAGGATTTAGGTGTTATCTTTGATCGTAAATTAACGTTTTCCAACCACATAGACTACGTAGTTTCCAAGGCTAGTTCTATGCTGGGATTCATTTCTAGGAATGCTAAAGATTTTTCTGATCCTTTTACTCTAAGATCTCTATATTTTTGTTATGTGCGTTCCATATTAGAATACTGTTCCACCATATGGAATCCTTTGTATGCGGTCTATTCAATGAGAATCGAAAGAATTCAAAAACGATTTACCAGAACAGCCATTCGAATTTTACGTTGGAACTCAGAATTGCCACCATACAAAACAAGATGTTTGTTGCTAGGAATTCAATCCTTGGAATCACGACGCACATATTTTGATATAATGTTTGTTCATGATTTGATAAATTATAAAATTAACTGCCCCCAATTGCTGCACTTAGTAGGGTTTCATGTGCCTAATCGTAACTTACGAAACAATCGTTTATTTCATTTGCCTTTTCATAGAGTTAATTATGGAACCAATGAACCTTTAACTCGTTGCCTAAGACAAGCCAATTCTGTATGTGATGTCATTGATTTTAATTTAAATTTAAGTAGAGAATGTTTTAAACAAAAATTGTTATTAATTATTTATTTTGGTGGTTAATTTTTTTTTATTGTAAAAAATTTGCTTGTATCTAGTCTATAAGAGCTCTGACTCTGATTGATAATAAAGAAATAAATAAATAAATCTCTATCTCTACATATTATAAAAATGGATGTGTGTTTGTTTGTATATCTCTTATAGACTCCGAAATGGCCCAACAGATATTTGTGATTGATACTGTTGTATTCAGTGATGATTTCTGTGGAAAAAAAAATTGGAAAAACCTCATGGAAGAGTGGGAAAACTGGAAAAACCAAACAAAGGTCGGAAAGAAGATTTTTTTGCTTGGAATTTTCTGGTTAAAAATAGGTTTTCGAATGGAAAAATAGAAAGTTCTTGATGAAAAACTCGGAAAACTCATTGGTTTTCAAATGGAAAATTGCATGAAATTGTGGATGCATTGGTTTTCAAATGGAAAACTATAAAATTTAAAATAGAAAACTGGAAAATTTCAAATGAAAAACTGGAAAATTTAAAAATGGGTTTTTGAAAAGAACTCGGAAAACTCATTGGCTTTCAAGGGAAACTGGAAAATTTGTTATGGGGAACTGGTAAGCAAGGAAAAGCAAAAAAAACCGGAAAAATGGAAAATAAGTAAGCGGGTAATAAGTAGTGGGTTTCTGGCTAATGGTGTAATGGTAAGTTTGTAGAAATAATTGGTAGCGGCTAACAGAGTAGTGTCGTGACGGGGTAGCGGATATGGGTAGACGTACTTGGTAGCACGTGTACGTGGGGGTAGTGGGTTTGGTAGTGTGGTTATCCTTATCGATTATCGATTGAGGCAGTACGAAGTCTGCAGGGTCAGCTAGTCAATTATGTTTGTCTATTTTAAAGGGTCTTTTATTAAGGGCTGGTCGATTTTAATATAGAATAAAACAAGGTGTGTTATTATTGAAATCGTTCAAATGGCTACCGCAGTTTCGCCAATTCACGTCCCGAGATAACCATACCATGGAACTGTTTGTGCAAAATATCTATTGTGTCTTGAACTACGTTAGACGTAGCGCCATCTTGTTGGAACAATATGTGCTCGGTGTCCATATCATCCAATCTACAAAAAGTTGGTGATCATCGAAATAGCAATCGCAGTTGACGGTGATGGCCTGACAAGCATCATATTCGAAAGAAGTTCGGATCGATAACACTCAAACCCAAAATCGACACCAAATCCAAATCAGTCAATTTTTCATATTCTTACTTACTCACTTAAGGTGGCGCTACAGCCTCAATCAACAGTCTCCGCCAGCCAGCTCGATCCCTACCTAGCTGTCTCCAGTTTTGCACTCCACGTTGATTGAGGTCCTCTTCCAGTTGAGTGCGCCACCTAAATAGCGGTCTTCCCCTCCTCCTACGTTCCTCGGGAATAGTGTCGAAGGCTTTCCGGGATGGAACATTGGTGTCCATCCGCTCTAAATGACCGAGCCAATTTTTCATATTCACGCACCCAAAAATGGGTCTCATCGCTAGGGATGATTTTTCGACCTAAATTGGGATCAACTTCCAACTGCTCCAAAGCCCAATTAGTGAATACATGATGCTGCGTTTGGTTATAGCTGTTTGGTTTCGGCAGATCCTGCGTTTCCTTGACGAATGGGTGTTGGTTGGCTGATTATTGACTGAGCCAGTGTACTCGAATTTGAACACCAAACGTTGAAAAATCGTCTTGAAAGGACGACCATGTACTTGACCCATAAAAAAGGCTCAAATGTTACGTTCTATAATTCTTTGTCAATGATCGTCACTTTCAGTAACAAGGTAATATCTAAGTGCTACCTTCAGTTCTTTTTCTAACAAATTAATCAAACGCCCATCGTTCTTGCAACATGATTAAAAACACAAGATATTATCGTAGGCGATGGCAATCATTATTCTTATACCTCAGAAACTTATCGGTGGTAATTAATTAAACTAGTTTGACGTCAACCAGCAATGCAACTTTGCCATTTTAAGCCTCTCAAGTCTCAAGAGAACTCCTTCCTGGCATAAAGTCGCATAAATTCCCATCAATTTATTATTACCTAACATTTCCTGGAATCAAGTATGCACTCGAACTAGAAGAATGACAAAACCCAACAACAACAAAATAAAGAAACTGAAGCAAGAGTGAAACAAGAAATTAGGTCATCTAAGTAGAAAATCCAGCTAAAGTTGTGTGACAGTCGATCCATAAAATAATAAAATACTCTTGCGGAAGGTAGGTGCAGCAGTAACGCAACTAAGACTAACTTCGTCCTCGTCAAACTGCGGGGGAGCACGTCTCGTGTTTTTAAAACAAACTTCACGTTTTTAATTGCTCACGATGAAAGCATAATTAGAACACGTTCAAAAGATCTGTTCTTTTTTGTTCGCTTTTTCATTTTTGTAATGCGAGCTGGTATGACTTTTTAAGGGAATACAAAACTTCTGCTACAGACGTTGGAATTATCCACTACTACACTCCTATTGCGTTGCAAGTTGCAACAGTAACTTTGTTGTTTTTAAGCTTCGCGACTTTTTGTTGGGATCTGGGAAAAAAGACAGACAAGTCGAATTTATAAAAACATTTGTTGTGGCATGGCAGTAGCTGAGTTAGCTTCTAACTCAAAATTGAAAGTAAACATTCGAACTGAGGTCAAACTGGTTGAAAATTGATTAAGTGGTATGGCAGCAGTTATTGCGTCTTTGCAATCAAAAGAACCATGAACTCAATTTTGATTTGAAATATTTAGTTGCTTCTGAAAAGGGTTGCCATAGAAAGAATATTGACAAAATATTGAATGTTAGATTTCATTACCTCTTAGATTTAATTTACAACTTTACTTTAACCAATTGTAAAGTTTCAATGCGGCAGCCCTAGGTGTTAATGTAACGTTCTTTCTAAGTACTTTTAATGTTTTTTTTTTTCAAGAATTTTAAAACGGTCACTTCTGATCGACCGTAGCCAGCGAGCCAGAACTGGTCTTTGCTTCTTTATGGGGGACATGGCCAATTGTTGATGTTAATAGTAACTTAAAAAATTGTTAAATGGGTACTTTATGTTGTTTTGAACAAAACCAATTGTGTTCAATGGAAATTTACTGGGTGGGATTGATTAGAGAACTTAAGGCTTGGCCGCTAAAAATTGTAAATTCAATTGTTATTTCTGCTATTTCAAACAAAACTGATTAAATTAGTTAATTTCAACTCATTAATTTTTCGCATTCATTTTTCTTTCAATAGAAAACCAAACAATCAATGTTAGTTTTTAGTGGCCTGTTTAAGTGTGCTTTTAACTGCACCAAGGTTCGTTTTTTTTTCGTAAAATGTGTTCACTTATGTTTTATTTTAAATGATTATCACCTTTCCAACATTTTACGCTTTTTTTGTTTTTTAATGTGAAGATTAAGGGAGAGACAAGAGATAAGATGATTTCTTACTCATTATGGTGGGTTCAAAGTCCATAGTTGATTTGTGGACTTTTGCCCCGTGGACTTATGACCCTGCGACTTATTAAGCTTCATGCGGCACAGGTGGATCAGTTTGTTCGTTATCCCGGATTCAAACATCGCCATCATAAGCTCTTGGCGGTGGATGTGATCATAACATAAGCAGTTTTGAAGTCGATGATAAGATGGTGGGTTTTGTCTAGGAATTTAATCGTGTTTACCAGGATTTAACTTAGAATGAATATTTGGTAAATTATTGTTCTGCCTGGCTTATGGCCACGCAGTTGCGTGCCGATTATTGTATTGCAGAAAGGCTTAAGACGCTCACGCAGTACGTTGGATAGGATTTTGTATGCAACATTGAAGAGGAATATAACCTCGGTAGATTTGCATGACATAGTATCACATTTTTTATAGATGGGGCATGTGGAGCTTATAGACCCTCAGCCATGGCAGATAGCCATGCCATCCGACCCGGCGGACTTGCTATTCATAAGCTTTTGGATGCTAGGGGCTGGGACCGGTTTGTCATTGACTGGTCGCTTCACTTTCGTCATCTAATCTAATCTAAGTGCTGCTTGAAAACATCTACAATTCCCTGTGATTCGGTGCCTATGTTTCCTTCACGTTTATGAAGAGCTTGTGTCCCGGTTTTCTGAAACCAGAAGCTTATTTCTTCGACCGTTTAAGGAACACTAGGAATCTACAATTCCCTGTGATTCGGTGACTATGTTTCCTTCACGTTTATGAAGAGCTTGTGTCCCGGTTCTGAAACCAGAAGCTTATTTCTTCGACCGTTTAAGGAAACACTAGGAATCTACAATTCCCTGTGATTCGGTGACTAGGTTTCCTTCACTGTTTCGAACATCCTGTGTCCCGGTTCTGAAACCAGAAGCTAATTGCTTCGACCTTTTAAGGAAACACTGGGTGTTGTTCTTGCCCGAAGACTCTTCTAGATCTTTGAGCTAAGGAACTGCTGATGCTCTTTTCTTCCTTCGCAGGGTCTTTTTCTCATTTCTCCTCTTTGTTCGCTACTCTTCTTTTACTGCTCTTGTTTTCCATTGCAGCAGCTGCCAACGTGCATTTTCCGTCTCGTTGTTCAATAGCGCGCATACATTATCATACCACGGTTTCTTTTTCGGGGGAAGCTGGTAAGCTATAGTGGTCTTGGCTACATTTTTAATTATTTCGCTATTTAAGTTCCACAAGGTGTTGACATCTGTGGTATTTGGGGGGCGGCGGAGACTTTCTATCTCAGACACTCACTGAAGTCTCTTCTGTAGGTACCGATTAGCTTATGGACGATTTGGTTGATGGTTCGACCATTCGTAGATCAACAGGTTGCTCTGTAGATCTTTCGTCGTAAAATCTAGTGCTTTATACTACTTATTACCGTGTAACGAGCCGCAGCAAAGTTGATTTGTCGGAAGCCGTTATCAGTTGTAAGTTCGTGGAGGCTGTGCTTTCCTAATTCGCCAAAGATGTCTTCCTTCCCGATTTTTGCATTAAAATCTCAGAGTACGATTTTGACATCGTTCGTACTCAGGACAGGCTCCGTAGGGTCGATTTCCCATGACTAATGCGCATCCAAATATGTGCATTTTTTTAATGACAGCTGTAATAAATGTCGCAGTTTATTCTTTTCATTGTCCCTGATCCTACCTGAAGTGTAGTGTGTGCTTGCATTCCAGGTACAAACTCTCAATTCGTATCCCGTTGTCGTTCCGGGTCTAATTGCAAATAGAGGGGGGTCATTATCCGAGGCTCTGCCTATCTCTTGTTTTTTACTGTGGAGGGGTTGTTTAAATGCTGCTGTCTGTTTGCACTCACACACTGATATAACCAGTACCCGGTGGTTAACGCTTCAATTTTAAGCACTTAGTGTGTAGGAAGAGATACAGTATATACCCCTAATGACTGAGTTTCTCAATATTTTATACAAAAGTATACATTCTTTATTCGAAAATTCAGTTTCAGATAAATTTTGTTTCTACATTTAACTAAAAAAATCACTTTCAAGAATCAATGCAAAAACCAGTTTTTTGTGCAGCTAATACCTTGTACTAAGTAAATATAAATAAATTTTTAGGATACGGTTAGGCAAAAAAACAGAAATTGATCTTAAAGTCGGATTTTATGATCATTTTAGATAAAATCGAGTTATAAAGGCGCTTTGGTTAATATGAATTTACACGGAGTTTTTCATTTGTTATTGGGGACTTTGTTTTATTTTTCTTAAATATAATATAAGAGAATGTAAAAACAAGCAAAACCTTATTTCATATGATGTTCAATATTTTGTTATTGTGCTCGAAAGTTGAAAAATTGCGTTTTTTGTGTTAATTTTTATATTAAGTGGAGAAAATTTAATATTATTCCGCATTATTCCGATGGGAAACTATATGTTTTATAAAGCTTAATATATAAGCTTTAATTCTGTGTTTTAAGTTGCTGCGCATAAGTGCGACACTTCCAAAATAATTTCTTACATAATGATGTTGTAATAT
Source organism: Sphaerophoria rueppellii (assembly GCA_920937365.1). Classification (NCBI taxonomy): domain Eukaryota; kingdom Metazoa; phylum Arthropoda; class Insecta; order Diptera; family Syrphidae; genus Sphaerophoria; species Sphaerophoria rueppellii. The sequence goes on along the minus strand of CAKKXW010000003.1, from coordinate 69,731,040 downwards.
CAATTTAAAAATAAAAATAAGACAAAAAACAAAAAAAAACTATAAAATAAATGCATTAACATATTAAAATACATAAATAAATTCATATATAGACATATATATAAGTATCTATATGAATAAATACGTGAAAAATTATGTGTTTTATGCAATATGTTTGGTTCGTTGCTATCCTTGGAAAGTTTAAATCGATTCAAAAGGATTTTTATGCTTCAAGTATATATATACATAATGCAACAACAAAGAGATGATAAAACTTACTGTTTAGCACAAAAAATAATAATTTATTATAGGATAAATAAGAAATGTTTTCCAAAATTTTCCAAAAAAATTTGATTTTGTCAGAATATGAATTAAATTAAATTAGAACCAATTTTGTACAATTTTTGGGATAGTTTATATAGTACCTAATCAATATTTTTTAGGAGTCAATTACAGATTTTTGATTGCATCAGATCCATTTATAGTAAGTAAAATTCATATTCTTATAAATAAAGTCCTGGAACTTTTAAATGTAACAATATAAAAAATCTAAGCTGCTTGAGGGATTCGGAACAAATATTTGTTAAAAATGTTATTACGTGTTGTCTTTTATTATATTTTTATATGTTATGCGATACTACAATTTGGAAGAAGACAAACACCACCCTGCACTCTCAATTTCACTAAGTTTAAACACCCTTAACGTTTCAAGTCATTGTAAGAATAAGCATGAATTCAATTTTAAAAAATGTAATTTTAATGAACTTTATAGACTTTTATCTGATATTGACTGGAATATTTTACGTCAGGACGTTAATTGCAATGAAATGGTTTTGCACTTTTACAAAATATTATTTGACTGTTTTATAGAAACTGTTCCTTTAAGGAAAAGAAAACTTTTGAATTACGCTCCACCATGGTTTGACCTACATATAAAAACTTTAAAAAATAAAAGAAATAAGTCATGGGCTAAGTTGAATCGATCATGGACTGAAGAGGCCTTGCATGATTATATCATACAGAGAGATGAATTTCTTAACTACTCCAATCTTCTTTATTCTGACTACATAATACAAACTGAAAATAATCTTAAATCTAATCCTCGTGATTTTTGGAAATTTGTAAATTGCAAACGCAAATCTGATGGGTACCCATCAAAAATGAGTTATTTGGACTCCTCCAGCCATTCCTCTGAAGAAATCGCAAACATGTTTTCGGATTATTTTCAAAGTGCATTTGGTAATATATCTACTAATGAAAACAATAATAATTTTAGACTAACAGAATTCTCACACCTTAATTCAATAGATTTTTCAATTTCTGAGGACACTATCCTAAAATATATTGATAACTTAGATGACTGTCTTAGTCCCGGTCCTGATGGTTTACCATCTTATATGTTAAAAAAGTGTGCAATATTTTTATCTTATCCTCTTTTCCTACTTTTCAACGATTCCCTAAAATGTTCTGTGTTCCCTACCCTTTGGAAAAACTCCTTTTTAATACCTTTTCATAAAAAAGGAAAGAAAAACATAGTTTCCAATTATAGACCAATTGCTAAATTATCAGCCATTCCAAAAATGTTTGAGTCTATTATCTGTGATACCCTTTCGTTTCACTGTACATCTATTTTATGTGACAACCAACATGGCTTTGTAAAAAAGAAATCCACGATAACAAACTTATTGCAATTTACTACATTCTGTACTGACGCTTTTGAAAACAAAGAACAAGTTGACTGCATTTTTACTGATTTTAGTAAAGCTTTTGACAAACTTTGTCATAAAACTCTTCTTAAGAAATTAAGAATTATTGGTCTTAATGAGTGTTTCATCTTGTGGTTGTCGTCTTATCTTCGTGATAGATTATATAGTGTTGTTTTTAAAAATGAACGTTCTAAATGTTTTACAGTCAATTCTGGTGTACCACAAGGGAGTCATCTTGGTCCATTGCTGTTTGTGTTATTTGTTAATGATCTTCCTTCTATCTTAGTTAGTTCCATGTCACTTATTTATGCCGATGACGTGAAATTATTTCGAAAAATTAGTTCTATGCATGACTGTGATCTTCTACAAGAAGACCTAGAGAGATTTAGGGAATGGTGCAATATAAATAGTTTAGTTTTAAATATTGACAAGTGTAAGACAATGTGTTTTACACGCAAGAAAAATGTCTTTGTATATAACTATTCGCTTAATTCGTTGCCTCTATGTAATGTCTCTAGTTTTACTGACCTGGGAATAGTGTTGGACTCTAAACTTACATATACTAACCACTTTGACTACATTATTAATAAAGCTAACATGACACTTGGATTCATTAAAAGATTCGCTCGTGAATTTCGAGATCCGTATGTACTAAAGACTCTTTATTCTTCTTTTGTAAGGTCAATTTTAGAATACGGATGTGTTGTTTGGGCTCCATACTATGAAGTCCACATAAATAGATTGGAGAGTATTCAAAAGAGATTTTTAAGATTTTGTCTTCGTTTTTTTCCTTGGCCGAACAGGATCATCTTGCCTCCTTATATTGATCGACTCAAACTTATAAGCCTTCCCTCTCTTGCCAGCCACAGAGCTTACTTACAATTTAGCTTTATGGTCGGTGTAGTAAATGGCTCAATATCAGCGCCATCAATTCTTTGTCGCTTGAACTTTAATGTGAGTAATTATTCCTTAAGAAGACAAATGCCACTTCGTAATTTTTATAGTAGGTCAAATTATGGTACACATAGTCCCTTAAATCTTTTAATAAATATTTTCAATAAAAATTTTAACTTAATAGACTCTGTAAATGACAATATAAAATCACTCAATTTTAAAATCAATTTTTTCATACAAAATTAAAACTTATAATTATAATTAGTTTTAAGATATTTTTTATATAAATGTAGTTAAAATAAGTCCTGACCGTTAGCATTTAACGAAATAAATAAATAAAAATGTTTTTTTTTATTTTAACAAATCTAAACAAACGGGGTTTTCGGTCAGAAAAAAAATATACAACCTTCATTCACTCTTTGATTTGAGTCTAACATAGGCAATTAACATGTACATTCTGATCTCTGCATGTTAAAAATTTGGCTGTTTAAATAAATATTTTTAGTTAAATATCATTCTCTGAATATATATGTTAATCTTGCGAAGAAACACTCAACAAAAATTAATTGTAGGCGGTATTAATTTTATTCCGCTAGATGAGCGAAATGTCACACTGTGCATCGTGAAAGCTACATATCTTATTTAATCTTTAGAGTTTATTTTATTTGTTTGTATTGGTTCAAATAAACCGGTCTTTATCAGAACATCTAGGGTCCTCAGAATATCATTGTCACTGTCCACTTGTTCTACCTTGAGGAGTTACCCATTTTCGCAGATCTTGATGCTGTAGTGTAACAGCTTCTGTTCCTGATTTTTAGACTTTGATGGGCTGGATGACCAGACGGTTGATATAGATTCAATTACTTTTACTTTGACTAATGCCATAGATTAATTGTGATCTAAAACTGTTTCTTGAGTTCAACAAGTTTATATTTTTGTTAGCTTTTCAAATGCATTATTAACAAAGCTTTACTTCCATCCCCGGGCTGAAAAATCTAAGAAAATAAGACAACACCACTAAAAATACCTTTTATGCATCTTTAGTTATTGCCCAGATATCAACTAAGAAGAGGCTTCTGTGATGTGTGAACCTGCACCTACCCCAGTGTAAACTTATGAGTCTTCATATCAAGCTTAGAAGGGTAACACTTACAATCATCCTGTATACTACTTATACTATGTAGAGCTAGGTACCTTCAAAACATAGCCTTATCTAAAAATGTGTTCATTTGCTGCACCTACATTATACTCACTTATGTTTTATGTATGACCCTCCTGTCTTATCAATTCTATTGAAGAACTCTCCAATATCTCGTTAATGAGCTTGATTTGTTTGTTTAAGAAAAAAAAAACGCATTTGCTATGTTTGAACAGTTGTTCAATTGAAATGCACTAGGAGACGGTGACAAACACCAAATATCTTCAAACATAAGAAAATATTGCTGTTTTAAAATTAGTCGAGATTTATTAAAATGTGAGAAAAAAATTTCGCGTGACATTAAAATAAAACCGGAAACAAACAAAATTCTTTGTTTTCAATAAGACGTCACGATTGTTCATACATTTTATGTAAATTGTGGTTCTTCGTCTCTTTGAACAGTTGTTCGTTTCCATCTCCGTATTTCAATATTTTTCTATTTCTATTTGAAATTAAAAAAAGGAAAACAGCCACAATGTTTGTTCTATAAATGGCGTTTGGATCCACTACGCCTGAGGTCATCAAATGTGTGGCATCATTTCGAATATTCGTGCGTTCGTTAAATGTCCGTAGTCGCACTATAAATACTTTTTTTTTCAGTTTTGCTAATTTATATTCCAAAGCTAAATGCATATGACATTGAGTTCAATTGAGGAAGAATAACCACATCCACAACTGAAGCACACACTGTGATAAACAGAAATTTAATTGTTAGCATTTAATGAAATTTATGGCAAATAAATCAAACGGATTTTGTGGTGTTCTTTTGTGGGATTTCGATATGGAAATTCGGAAATTCATATTCTCGTTCTCGAATGTAGGACAATGCTTGATTGTAATACCAATGACAGAAAATGGATAAAAATTCAATTTAAACAATCAACATCGAGTACAATACAATTGATGTTATGCAAAAGTATTTTCAGGCAATTTTAATTGGATTGCTTTTGGAGACTCTTTTTGTATGACTGAAATGTCCTTTAGGGAACGGATGTTTGTGGATTTTTTAAAGCGACTGAGACCACGTACAAAGTCGATTTAAATTTATTTCAGTTGATGGGTTTTTAAAATATGGAATTCTGGGAATATGTTGTTTAATTTAAAGAGCTTAAGAGTGTACTTTGCAAACAAAGATGACAAAGAGAAAGGGATATTAATTACCGTTAACAAAAATTGTAAACGCTTTTATTCATGAAATTTGAATCATTTCATTAAATTTTAACAATTTTTTTTGAGTATCGACAATCATTGTTACTTCTGTCATTCAGAACTTTGTGGTCCTTTCTCGTAAAACAAGACAAAACTACTGCGAGACATTCCCGGAATCAAATTTCCATATTTTCAATACTTTCGCCTTCAATAAATTTTCAAGGAATTAGTTTCAACACAATTTGAAACTAATAATTTGAAAAGTTTACGAAACAAAATTAATCCCAAGAGTATCTTCTCCAGGTGTTGGTACCATCGATACAGCAACCGACCAACCGTTAAACTTAACAGGATCACAAAACTTAAACAACAACAAAACCCCAACGAACTTGCCCGATAATCTGACATAAATTACTTCTCAAATAACTTGAACAGCCCCCTCCTAAAATATTCAACAGTATAGCCCCATAATCACTTAGTGTCAGCAGTTATAGTTTTGCTTTAGAGGAGGATGAGGTTCGAGTTTATCGTTAGACGATAAAATTAGGGTTCCTTAACTTCCAAAACATTCCTGTCGTCAACACGATTTGGTCCTTTCTCCCAGTCACAAAACCTCATACACTTCTAGTATTCCAAAACGTTTAAATAAAATTTAAGTTTCTGTGTTTTTTCTTTGAGAATGATGTCGGGACAAAGACGAGAAAAGGACCCTCGAAAAATGTTATAAATAATTCCTTGGCAAATTAATGGGGCGAGATTCCAGCAGCCTAGCTCTCTTTGTTGGTCCGCATGTGATGTATACCAACGTTTTTGGTACACTTTTGGCATGTTTAAGCACAGCGATGTGTAAGTACCCTTATGTTACATTTTAGAAATTTTCCAAGCGAAAACTTTGATAAAATCATGGGTGAAAGTGGTTGGCAATTTGAAGGGTCTTACTGGCTGATGAGATATCTTGTTTATAGTGAACGCTTGGAATTTTAAACATCTTGTTGGAGTTGATGTTTCTTTTTTGTTCGAGTAAAGGGTGTCTTTAATGTACTTAATGTTATTTATTGCAGACAATCAGAATTTGGTGCAGAATGGCTGAATGGAATTTCATTTTACCGGAAACTATTTGATTTTGTTTAAGTAAGCACTAAAGGCCAAAAAAAAGGATTAAAATTACTCACGAAATTCATGTACTTAAGGCATTCTGAGAGTGAGTTTATCACCCGACCGAATAGGTCGAATACGCGAGCACTCAATTTTATTACAGGGACGGTCTCAATAACTTCTTTCAGATCTTTAACTGGTCACAATGCTTCCTCGGTGTAGTGCCCATGGCTTAGTAGTTAGGTGCGTTGGCTGCTAAGCAGAACGTCGTGAGTTCGAGTCCTACTCTTGCCCATGGTTTTTATTTCATCTTTCACGTGCACTGCCTCTTGTTCCGAAGAACTGACAAAAACTTCCAAGAGTATCAATCTGTCGTGAAAAAGTGCTTCTCAACTTTGTCGTTCGGAATCAGCGTTAAATTGTATGTCCCCTCAATTCTTTACACGCACCCAGAGAATTGTTGTAAGCCATTAAATCCTTGGCTCTCCAAGAGCTGTCTCGCCACTCTATTTATTTTTAATTTTTATGCTTCCTCGATAGTGACGTAGACTCCAGCGCAGATATTATTACAAATATGATTAGGTATTTGGGTATTTTTGGGTTTGATTAAAGCTGTAAGAAGTTATTAGAAAAAAAGAAGTAAGTTTCCGGTGTTTTAGAGCCAACTAAGTAAAACTGAAATAAGTTTGAACAAGCCAGGAAGGCTAAGAATGCTTATATTCGACGGACCAAATTTGTACATGACCAAAACTAGGGCCCGATCTAGTTTGTCCGATCCTGAAAAAGGGAGATCCTCTAAACTGCTCCAACTATAGAGGAACAAGTCTAATAAATATCGCCTAAGTCTACTAAACATCGCCTACAAGATCCTCCCTGCCGTAATATATGAACAATTTGATTAGTCCTTATCTTTGACTTTCCTTCATGACAGGAAAGTAAACCGTCGACCACATTTTCACGTTGTGGCAGATCCTGGAAAAGACCTATGAATTCCAAATCGATACCCACCACCTTTTCATCGATTTTTAGGCCGCGTATAATAGCATCTACAGACACGAACTGTATAAAGCTATGTCTAGTTTTGGCATCCCTGCCAAGCTCGTTCGCTTGTGCAAAATGACGATGGAGAACTCACGCTGCTCCATAAAGGTTGTCAACGAGCTTACGGAATCTTTCGACGTCAAAAATGATTCAGACAAGGCGTGCACTGTCATGCGATCTCTTTAACAACGTTCTTGAGAAGATAGTGCAGAACTCCAACGTCAACACCAGAGGTACTATGTTCCAAAAATCTGTTCAACTTCTCGCGTACGCCGATGATATTGATATAATGGGAAGAACACAGCGTGATGTCAATGGCGCCTTTGTGAGAATTGAGACAGAAGCGGCAAAAATGGGTTTAGCGGTAAATGAGGGAAAAACGAAGTATATGCTGTCTTCGAGAAAGGACACAGGACACCTTCGGCTCGGACAGAACGTCACAAAAGACGCATACAACTTTGAGGTAGTAAAGGTGTTTGTCTACCTAGGCTCCGCTATAAACACCAGCGCCGAGATCAGACGAAGAATAACTCTTGATTATCGCTGTTTCTTTGGGCTAAGAAAGCAATTGAGTAGAAAAGCCCTCTCTCGAGCAACTAAGGTAAAACTGTACAACACACTCATCATCACAGTCCTGCTATACGTTGCAGAAACATGGACTTTGACAAAATCGGATGAAAGTGCCTTAGGCTGTTTCGAGAGGAAAGGTCTTCGGGTTATCTTTGGCCCCGTGTGCATTGAAGGGGAATGGCGAAGAAGATATAACAGCGAACTTTACGGGTTGTACAACGACATGGACCTAGCCAGAAGGGTCAACGTCCAGAGACTCAGATGGCTCGGTCATTTAGAGCGAATGGACACCAATGCTGCGGCCTGGAAAGCCTTCGACAGTATTCCCGAGGGATCTTAGAGGAGAGGAAGACCGTGACTCAGGTGGCGCACTCAAGTGGAAGAGGATCTCAATCAACATGGAGTGCAAAACTGGAGACAACTAGCTAAGGACCGAGCTAGCTGGCGAAGACTGTTGATTGAGACCCAAGTCCATAACGACCTTTAGCGCCTTCTTAAGTAAGTAAAAACTAGGGCAAAATATACTGCAATTTCCCAAAGGCAGTATTAACTTTTAGTCAAAATATGAAGAATTCTTCTTCTTCCTTGGTCAAAACGCTGGTTGACAATGACACTCCAGTTGTTAGCTGTCTGTCGAAAAATAGGCCTTTTGCTAGGCAGTTCGCCTGCAAGATTTTTCTGCCAGAGAGTGTCATGACTCCTTCAGTTCTTGAGCGTGTCAATGGGACAAATCGTGCTGTGGCGAGAGTCTTAAAAGGTCTCAACATACATAAATCCACTGATTGGAATGGTATCTCCGCTATTGTTCTGAAGAGGTGTTCTTTCACGCTGGCTCTTGCCAGAAGGAAGAAGTGAGAGCTTAAATATCTGGCGCCCATGATATAAAGCAGAGTCCAGGGAGAGTTATGATCCCTTCGACAACGAGTCCATATAATATTTCTACATAATATTTACAAATTTTACTTTATTGACCTTATATCTAATTCAAAACCCCCAAAGACCAGAGTTTAGCTTCCATCACATACAACAGGAAGGAAATCAATCAATTTCCATTCCCCAGTGACAATGAAATCCAAACATCCGCTTGACACTCCATAAAAATGACAATCCAATGGTAAAGGGCAATGAATTTTCACACGAAACTTTTATACTGATTTGAAACTTCCAACTAAATTGATTTGTCGAAAAACTCATTCAACTTTTAATAAGAAATTTTCTAACTACAAAAAAAGTCTCTGTGGACTTATGCAGGTCTCTCAATCCAACAGCCATTAGGTTTTGGTCTTCACTATTTAAATTCATTTCAAACTGAAACTAGTCTGCCTGCAGCTCATTCATAAAACAATCAACTTAATCTCATTTTGCATTTATACAAAACTCGTCCACATTACAATATAGTCCAGGCAGTGAAGTAAGCTGTATTTACATTTAAAACTTGTTTTTAGACGAAATTCTCTCAATCATATTTAAGGAACATTAAAAGCCCCTAACAAGTGACTTTGCTGGTTATATTGTAAAAAAAGGTAACTTAACGTCACGAACTATGAGACGCCCACCCTTTGATGGACAAAACAAAGCTGAAAGTTTTCCCTTTTTTCTCAATCAGTAATCGAAATTACCATATTTCCGTTCGGAAGATAAGAAAAAAATTTAGAAAACAACAAGTCCAAAGAACAAAACAGAAGAAAATAAACCCATGACCGCGTTCCAGATTATGATTGTATCGCTGCCACTGGTGCTGCCGATTCCAATAGAGATGGAGATGGAAGAGGCCACAGATCTATTTGGGCGGAAACTTATTTTTTATCTCGACTAAAACAGACACACTTCGATTAACTTAGTCCGGAACGAGACGAGGGCTTCAGAGTTTGTTCCAGCTTTGACTACATTACAAATGTTGCTTGTTCTTTTTCATCGCTTTCCTCTATTCAGATTCTGCCGTCGGCCCCGCAGCGCCCCACTTTTCGGAACTGTTGAAGTGGAACAACGGATAGGAAAAAAAAAGAAGAAAGATGTAATGGTCATGCAGGGTTAAAAAATGATTAGAACGCTTGACTGGTTGCATCTTCGAGTTTGATCTGCAACAAGATTCGAATATAATCTCTGAGAAAGGGGAAAAGTGTTTCGGTCGAAGAATGTTAAGATATCGGAGTTTAGTCTTTAATGTCGACCCGGATGATGGAAGTTTGAGTTTGAGTTCACTTTTTTTGTTCGTCTTTCCTTTGTTTCTTTTTGGAATTCTTTATGACGATGGTGACGGAGAAAGAGGCAAACACACAATCACTGTTGTACGGACCGTTTTATTAACAGAAAACTTTGTAAAGTTTCTTTTTGAACTTGTCTGCTATAAATTTTCTTTTCATTTTTCTATACGAAATGGCCATGACAGACAGACAGCTCTTGAGATAGAAAAGGTCGACAACAACGCGACGATGAGGACAACAGACACTATGGCAACGCAAAGTAGCGGTTATGATATGATTCGCAATGCGTGCAGAGAATTGTAGCAGCAGATTCAAAGCTAATCGAATGTTTGCTGCTCGTATGATTCGGATGGAATTTATTTATTAACAATGAGAGCAGCTAAGAAAGCAAATGGAAAGCAATATACCGAAAAAGGTTTAACGGATTCATCATGGTGCAAAAATAATTGTGTTGTGGGTGTGGGCGACGACGACGACGGTTACGGACGGTATTGATTTTTCATTGGACCGAAAAGCCTTAATCTCACAATCAGAATCAAATTAGTTGGGACATTGGTATGATTAATGGGGATTTGATGGGTTTTGGCTTGACTTTTGTTGATCGTATTTAGTGACTTATGCGCACTCACACCTTTCGGGCATATTAGTTTTGTGGGAAAGATATGTCTACTATGAGCAGAAAATTATTTTTTTTCGATTGACTTAGTTTTCTCATGTTTGCGGAAACAAAGGCTTAATTGACGTTTGGACATTTTGTGACAATGTGAGGCTTATTCGGGTTTTAAATTACGATATTTTTATTCCAGGTATGTGCAAAAAAAAGTGGCAACAAATTTATAAAATCTGCTACTTACTTACTATCTCAAGTGGCTCTACAGTCCGGAGTGGACTTGGGCCTCAAACAACGAACCTCTCCATCCAGCTTGGAACCTAGCTAGCTGTCTCCATTTTCGCACGCCGAGTTGGTTAAGGTCGTCTTCAACTTGCCTTTGTCTTCCTTTGGTGTGGATTCGAAGACTTTCCGGGCCGGAGTATTGGTGTCCATCCTCTCCACGTGACCAAGCCATCTGAATCTTTGGACTTTCACTCTTTTAGCTAGGTCAGTTTCGCTGTACAGCCCGTAGAGTTCATAGATCTTTTCTCTCGAACCGGCCTATGGCGCTCTCACCCGTTTTGCATAGGGTCCATCCTTCAGCACCATATAGCAGGACTACTCAATTGCTTTCTTAGCCCGAAGAAACAGCGATTATCAAGAGTTTTTGTTCGTCTGATCCTTGTTTAAAGGGGAGCCAAGGTATACAAAGTCCCTAACTAACTCGAAATTTTATGCGTCTATCGTGACCTTTTGTCAAAGACTTCGGTGTTGGGTGTACTTTCTCGATGACAACATATACTTTGTTTTGCCCTCTTTGACCGCTAAACCCATTTTTTCAGCCTCTGTATATATACTCGCAAAAGCACTGTTGACACCACGCTGCGTTCTTCCAATGATATCAATGTCATCAGCGTACGTAGGTAGTTGCACAGGTTTCTGAAAGACAATGCCTCTAGTGTTGACGTGGGAGTTCTGCATTATGGTTTTCGTCATCGCCGTTGTACAGTCTCCAGAAGTTGTCCTCTCATATCCTCAGCATTGACCTATCGCTTTACATGCTCTGTCTTTTTCTTTCTGAAAACCTTGTGTTCTTCTCTCCTCTTCTGCTCGTAGAGCTCCCGAGCTGATCTCGTCCTCCTGTGCAGTGCTGCTTTATATGCTTCTTACTTGGCTGCATATACCTGCCTGAATTCATCATCAAACCAAGGGCTTCGTTTTGGTGGCCGCGTGAAACCCAGCACATCAGAGGCAGCATCGCTAATGGCTTCCTCGCAATTCTGCCAATGGTTCTAAATGCTCGATACTGGTTGTAGTGCCTTCTCATAAGGTAACTTGACAGTCGATTGTAGCCGTCTGATGTCATACTTTCTTCTAGCACTTCCTGTTTTTGGCTTTGTTCGAGATATCTGCTGCACTACCTTGGCTACAACGAGGTAGTGGTCCGAGTTGATTTAAATCTGCTACCATTTGATTTATTTTGAAGCTGAAGCTTAGCTGAATTGTAGGTTTTGAGGACCGAACCTTTGTATAATTACAGATATTATTAAGATGACATTTTCGACTGTCACTTCTGCTTCTAACTAGATGGTGGCAGTCAAAAATGTCATCATGAGGTTAAATAAATAAACAAAAACCGAGCTAATAAAGAGTCATCCAGCACGCAATTTTGATTGCCCAAACTAAAGTTTGTCTACGCGGCGCACCGTTAAGAATAATTTAATTCAAAGTTAAAGCTCTCCAATTAAAATAATGACTCTTCCTCCATTACGAAACTACACAACCAGACCCGTACAAACCGCAAAAGCCAAAATTGAACGAAAGATCACAGCAATAAAACAATCCAAAGAGGTCAAGAGTGGCCCTTAAACCTCATTGCTCGTTTTGTGTTTTTCTTTGTCTTCGTAGAGGTAACTCTTCAAAAATAACAGTGCAAATGCTTTTTACTTTTACCACAAAAGAGTTCATTTTATGTCGAATTTTATTCGATCCGAGTCGAGATGAACTGTTGCAGTTGTCTAGCAGGGTCGTAGTCAAAACGCTGCGATGTGAGGGGCCTCAACAACCATTAACTATCTGATTAACTTAATCGTTGGAAAAATGTTCTTGGTCATCGAGAATTCCAAAAGAGGTGAGATTGAGAGAATATTGTAATTTTTTTGTCAGATGGGTTCACCCTCCAGAGGCCCCTAGTCTCCAAAATTTCGACTACGAACTTGAGTAGATACATGTGTTTCCTGTCTCCCTCGTTTGTTTTTAGGTAAAACTAAAACGCTTTTGTTTTGAACATAATTTGATTTAAGATTTATTTTCTTGACTCACAAGTTGCCTTCTTCGATTCCCCTTTGTTGTCTGGTCTGTTGATTCGATCGCACACTTTTTGCATTTAGAGAAGTCTCCAAATGCAAGCCTAACAGCCAAGGAAGAGGCAACACAACAATAATGGGCTAATGCCTTTGTTTGGTGTCTTTGTTGTGTGTCTTGCAGCAGAGGGAACCAGCGTTACCACTTCAAAAGTAAGATTGCGCAGTGAAACAGTTGAAAAAATGCAGTAAATCAAACATTTTCGCAGTAGATTTCTTATTTCACAAAAAAATTAAAACATAAACATAAAATATGCATACAAAATATACTTAATTTATAGAATTTAATTTTTTTCACAAATTCACCATTTGTTAAATTAAAATTTGGAAACTTTCGATTTATCCAGGAGAATCTGATAGTTTCGAGCATTTGTCTGTAATATTTATCATAATTTCCATGCAAAAAATGTGTATGTTTACAAGTGGAGTAAAATTCAATTTATTTCTTGTTTTTGCTATTATTTGGAGGGTCATTCCGGATCTCCGTCTTGACGATGTTGTTTTTTCAGATCGAGATTTGCTTTCTGAACCTCGATTAGCGTCAAAACAATATCGTCAAAACTATGGAAATTGAACGATAGTTAAATAGGTATCATCTAGAATATAAACTTTTCAAAGCAATTTTAAATTCATCATATTTTAAAATCTAAAAAGCGAAATATTTGTTCTTTGTTTTGATAATAATAACAGATATCAGCTATGAAAACATGTTTTGCAGTGTTACACGGAAAAAACAATCATCCAAAAAGGGAAATTTTTGTTTGAAGACTTGCTTATTGTTGCTTTAAAATATCATATTACCACTGCAAAATCTAGAAAAATAAATAAAACAAAGTTTGTTTGTTATTTTTAGTGACTTTTCATTAAATTTGTTGCTTTTGTTTGGTTTTGTACACAAAATTATTTTACCTAGAAGAATAAAAACATTTTTGTGTTGAAGGACATTTCTTAAATCATGAGAGAAATGTCTCAGTACTACACAGAAATGTTGGTTAAAAAATCCCTTTTAACGCAATTCACACAGCAAATGGCTAAATTTGTTCCCTTTATTAACCAAACTTCAAATTTTAACCAAACGTCAAGTTTTAATACACATTTTAACGCAATTCACACACGACCTAAAAAGCCTAATTTCAACTGTCATCTTTGATGATACATGGTATTTTTATTAAAGAGTACTACAATCGGATCAAAAAAGGGATTATAAGGTTCTCTCAATATCTTCCTTGCAAATGCGTCATACCGGTGAAGTACACAAACACAAAACATGAGGTGATTGTAAAACACGTGGAGTACGATTGCATTTTGTCTACAGTTTGAAAGTTTCTGTAGCTTTCAAATACATTTAAAAAAAAAACCCTTAAACGAGACGAGGATGATCAATTTACGTGAAGCAAATTTGAGACAATATCGTTGACGATGGTTGTTTGGATGATTATCGTTTTGAATGTTACGGAATGACCCTCCTGGTAACTTGTGAACATTTTCTCTCCGGAGCAGCACTACTATGCGGAAGTTAGCATAATTGATACCCACATTTTATAAGTAGTTTTGTACAGAGAGTATCAAACCTTAAAAGAACATACTTACTATTATTCATAAACAAAAGAAGGAAACGTGCACGAAAACTATGATGAATCGTTGAATGATTTGTGAACGATCTAGTTGAAAGTTATTTCTGTGATCAGATTTTCACGTGAGTGAAATCGTTCAAGCAATTTCACGAATGCCATTTACAAATTAAGGCTGTGCTGAAGATATATCTGATTTTCATTTCTGTCACAGAAGCAAATGAAATTATAATAATTAAAGAAGAATAAGTGCAGTAGATTGGATTAAGTGGCAGTAGATTTGTTTTTTGGAAAAATCGCAGTAGATCTACTGCAATTGCAGTAAAGTGGTATCGCTGGAGGAACGGTTTACAA
>CAKKXW010000003.1:69581620-69609156 GCA_920937365.1 Sphaerophoria rueppellii | reverse complement strand
ACAACGACATGGACTTAGCCAGAAGGGTCAAGGTCCAGAGACTCAGATGGCTCGGTCATTTAGAGCGAATGGACACCAATGCTCCGGCCCGGAAAGCCTTCGACACTATTCCCGAGGGACGTAGGAGGAGAGGAAGACCGCGACTCAGGTGGCGCACTCAAGTGGAAGAGGACCTCAATCAACTCGGAGTGCAAAACTGGAGACGACTAGCCAAGGATCGAGCTAGCTGGCGGAGCCTGTTGATTGAGGCCCAAGTCCACAACGGACTGTAGCGCCACCTTAAGTAAGTAAGTAAATTAAAATGTTCGTGAGAACAGTATTTTTAATGTTAATATTTATATATTCAAGTGTTTTTGTTTTTTAATTTTCTTAGTTTTTAATTTTATATATTTTTTATTTGTGTTCAAGAGTCGTAAGCTCGTGTGTTTTTAACTTTTATTTCAGTTTTATATTTAAATTTTTGTTTTATTCGAAGCGAGGGGGCGTCATCAAGACATTAAAAACAATTCTTTTAAAATACTAAACTTTTGGTAATTATTATTTTAGCTAGTAAATATTTTAATTATTTTAAACTTAAAATAGGCGTAGCCATCAAGTTGATGCCAGATTTTTGATTTGGTCAACGGTTCGGTTGGTTTCGAGATCTGAAATACGTGTTTCGAGATTTTAACCAATGAATGTTACATTTTAAGTCAACAACATTGAAGGCACCTGGATATGGTTGAGTCATGACCAAATTTACTTCTTAATAAATTAACAAATTAATAAACAACAACAGTGTACCTATAGAACTAAATGTTGGTTAAACCCATTTGTAAGCGATCTGGCCTTCAGTTTTCGGTTTGCTTTAAAAAAATAATTTGTTTTCGAAAATAGAAGTTTTTTTTTTCTTAAAGCAACCAAAACCGAAAAAGGAAAAATACTGACTCAATCCGTCCAACAAATTTCAGCATTCACAATTGACCTTTCTAGTGGACCTGACAGATGTTGTTTGTGGAATACTCGACATTTTATATGTGTCAGGCATAGGCGTTGGTGTAAGGGAAAGCTCAGATATGCTCGGCTCACTAGCGGACCCGACAATTGTTTTCTTATAAAAATTCTGTATTTTTTTAAAGATATCTACTATTCATGATGTCATTTTCATGAGAGCGGAATATGTTTTTTTTTTGTGTGTTACTTAAGAAAATGCAAGAAAATATTTTTTTTGTTATTATTTGCACCCACTCAATGGATTTTTATACCCTTTTTATGCCAGAGACAGAGTGAGTGCATTAGAAAGTGAAGGGGTGGGAAAAGAGGTGTCAGTGTACATTGGTCCTAAATCCTTCAACATTGTAATGATTGGGAAAGACAGAGTGTGAAAGAGAGTTCCACATTCACGTAGTACGGCTAAAAAATGATTTCCTATAATTGAGAGTACGTCCGAAGTTGGGCTCGAGGGTAAACTGATGGGCATTCCTAGAAGCGCGAATATTACGGGCAAATTGTTTGAGGGCAGGAATGCAACCGTAAAAGTATAGCGATAGAACAAAAAGAGACACGCTACGTTACGACGCACGGTAGTCCAAGGAGATGAATGCGTCATTGATCTCTCTATCACCAATCATTCTTACAGCTCTTTTTTGTATTCCATCCAAGAGGCTTAAGTAAGTACATAGCTGGAACACCAGAGATCGAGATATGAATTTTACTCAAGTTTTGGATGGATATAGGTTTTATAGAAAGTAACCAGATCAGACGGGGAAAAGTATATCTTAATAAAGAGTTTTCCAATGAGAACGGATTGATTTTAACAGCTCGTGGCTTTCTGTCAAAATTTTTGTTTAAATTGTGATTGGAATCATGAGTTTTATCAATTTTGTTGCGGACAGTAATTTTAGTTTTGGTTTTGTTGAGTGGAGAGAAGAGTACCCTCTTGGCGTGGGTGAAACTGGGACGGCCGGCTGTAGCCTTGGAGAATGGTTGGTTTCATTGAAATGTTTGTGTTTTTATTTAGCATTTTTATTTTATTTGATGGCGAGTTGAGTTTGGAGTAGGGATGAAATTAAAATTTACAAATTCTGCGTAGGCAATATTAAACCAAAAAGTAAATAAGCAAATATGTCAATAAATTTCTTAGCACACAGAAATGCCATAGAGTTCTAAGCTGGTTTTATGAAAGCAAAACAAATTACTGATCTCAATTTCACTCCTTAGAATTGACTTCTGGAAAAAATCGCAGACATGACAACAAAAAACAAAAAAAAAACTAAACGAAAAACCGGACTCAGTGCAATTAAATCACCGCCGATTGCTAATTATATGTAACTTTCTTCTCTTCTCCCGTATTTTTCGTACAAATTGTATACTAATTGATCAAAATCTTGATGGACTTACATTGTTTATAAATATCACAATATTATGAGATCCCTGCGAACACTGTTACAAACGTGTTGGTTAAGTGGTTTTGCACGAATAAAATTATTTTCACTAAAACAACACTAATTCCCATTTTTTGTCGACAAAACTATGGAAGTACACTTTCACACTGTCTTATAAACTGTGTTACACCGTTGCAAATGTAAATTTCAAGGTAAGACCCTAGGCATTGAAGAGTTTCTTCACCAAGATTATCAAGCATTAGAGGGACAGCAAAAATTTAAAAACCAAAATGTTTAATGAAACAATATTGAAAGAGCAAATCGTATAACCTTGTCGATCGGCGATCATCGTCAGACTAATCGGTGATGAGCTCTAACCGAAACTGAAAACAAAATTTCCATTGAAAAAGAAGACCGACCACAAAATTGCTACGCAGCGCATGACGTTAAAGACTTGACCACTAATTCTCTTCAAGTCGAAAGCTGAATACCTTCCAAAAGCTTAAAAAAAACACAAGCAAAACTAACCTGTCCAAGTCTATCAATGCGAATGGACAAATGAAGAAGTCTGCAGTGAAGCGCGAGGTAACGTAATAGATCACACAGAGAAAGAACCTTATCACTCAGCTCAAAACTAAACGATCGACGGACGACTGATTGATCAGAAAGGAAGCCGAAATACATTGCGAATTTTAACTAGGCGCTTTGGTGTTTTTTTTTTTTTTTTTGTATATTTGTGTTTGGACTGAAGATACCAAACTTTGTTTTCTGTCCTCTTAAACAATTTTGACATTTGGAGTAGTAGTTAGTCAGTTCATTGGCAGTAAGCCGGCTCCGGCCAGAAGTGGGTTCGTTCTTTTTTTTGCATTTTCAACTGAAGACCAATTTAATGGACGCATGTCGATACTTATCTCTAGAAATTAATTATTCTGAGCAAACAATAAAACTTCGTGATCACACGCTGCGGCATTAAAACAGTCCATGTCCATGTCACTTTTAAATAAAAAATATTTGCAGAGCGAAAAGAACCTGGGCACATACACATAGGTGCACGGTGGTGGATTTTGTTCAAAATTCCAAGGGCGGAACATAACTTGCTTGTAGAGCAAGTAAAAAGGGGGCTTCCCCGTGTGGGGTGAATCACTCATTCAACCATTAAGAGGTCGAAAAGTATTGAGTTGCCCTAATTAACAAAAATGGAAATCAAATGCGGCCATGTATCTTGAGATTCATGGAAATGGAAATGGAAATCACCTCCAGGGGATTTTCCAACAAGTGATTTAAAAGTTAAAACAAAATCACGTGAATTTAGTAAGACTTTTCAATATCCCACATAAAACCGTTACCTATAGCATTCATTTTGAACTGGTTTTTTGCCAACAAACCAATATAACCTCTATTTTACATTATAAAGCGAGAAGATTGTGACGAATAGAAATTCAGATAAGTGAATTGACTGCCAAAGGCGGCTACTGCGACCGGCTAGCCAGGGCTACGATTAAAAGGTGAGACGCTAATGATCTTGATTTGAGTGAATTCAGTTTCAACCAAATAAATGCGGATACATTAAAAAAAAAAGCATGGATTCTTTCTTTGGAACATGAGTCAGTTCTTTCGTGTCTAATGACTGACCTGAAGATTGGGTGATGGGATTGTTTTATTATATTGTTATTTGGCGCCTTAGGTTTTTTTTCTGTTTGCATTTTTGTATGTTTCTAGAGAAAATCAAGAATACAAACCAGTTCATTTGAAATTTTGCTGGTAATACCTTGATTTCCTTTGAATGACTTATGTCTGAGTTGCCCGATGGGAGATTGTGGGTTTTTTTTATAGAAATCACATTTTGACGCCACCGGGTGGTGGAATTTCTTCAGGTTGATTTAATGATGTCTTGAGTGGATTCTATTCCGATTATTTGATTCATCACCGACATTAGGAATGGAATGGTGGAATTAATCGACAGGGACATTTTAATTATGGAGGTTTCTTGTTTTTAGCAAAAAAAAAAAAATTGAAGAAGATTTAAATTTAATTATTTGTAATTTAGACTTTTTAAATAGGTGTTTTTTTTTAACTGCGCAGAAAAAATCAATTGTATGGAAAAATTTAATCGCAAAATCAAAAACAAGTCGCTATTTATAAATAACGTTGTTGAATTTTTTAGTTTTTCTTTTATCTTCTTTTTATCTCAGAAAATTCATTTTTATAATTTCAATATTTTTAATCCCGTTTTCGAGGAAAATCTTGAAGTCACCGAAAAATACTAAAGACTAAACCAAACAATGTCATGTCGACGGGGTTGCACCAACAACAATACCTACACTTTGATTCTTGAAAAGATATCAGAATTTGCACAAGCTTGAGAATGTATGACAAAGAGAGAGAGAGAGAGAGAGAGAGAGAGAGAGAGAGAGAGAGAGAGAGAGAGAAGGAGAGAAATGAGAGAGAGAGAGAGAAAGAGAAAGCTCTTGAAGAACCAAGGACTAAGTGGCTTATTCTCATCAACAATTCTCTAGGTGCGTGTGAAGATTTGAGGGGACCTACAATTTAACGCCGAATCCGAACGGCAAAGTTGAGCACTTTTTCATAACAGATTGATACTCTTGGAAGTTTTGTCAGTTCTTCGCAAGAGGCAGTGCCCATTAAAGATGGAATAAAAACTATGGTCATGAGTTTTTTTTAAATCTGAAGTATCATTATATTATTCGAATGTCTCGGAACAATATCAACAGACAGTAAACACCGATTTTTTTTTTTTTCGAACTCTTCTTCTTTTTTAGCGATGAGGCTAAATTTGGTGAGCATCCATTCCTCGTCGTTCTTTGAAATTGGGCATTCCACAAACGTCCTTAAGTCGTATTTTGCATAAAGACTTGGGTCTTAAGGCTTATATAAAGTTCAATTAACACAAGAACTCAAGCCAGCGGATCATCAACAACGTCGTGTCTTTTTTGATTGGGTCCTTGAATTGCACGAAAATGACCCAATGAGGCCAATTTCTTACTCGGTGGCTACGTCAACAAGTACAATATTCGCATCTGAGGCTGGGGCTCGCCAAACCAAAGAGTTATTGTTGAGAATCCTCTCCATCCTCAACGTGTGACTGTTTGGTTTATGATTGTGATATGTGGAAATTTAGCAATCCCTGCCGAAACGTTGGGAAAGTAAATGTAACTTAATTGTTTCATTGCAAAAATTACAGCGACCTTTTTTGGTCGACGGAAAACTAAATTTCCACATATCACAATAATCACATAAATTGGTCAAAAAATCAACTCAATGTTTGGTTTATGGTCCGGCGGGGTCATTTGATCTTACTTTCTCGAAAATGAGGTTGGATCAACTCTTACGGTGAATGGACTACGCAATCGAGAGATGATTAAAGATTATTTATGGCCGGAGTTGGATGGTATTGATCTCGACAACGTTTGCTCCCAATATGATGGCACTACGTGACACACAAGCAACGAAACCATTGATCTTTTACGAGAAGTTCCCGGACCGTTGTCCCTCGACCGTGTCATCTTTTGAAGAGGTGATCACATTTGGCCACCAAGATTGGGACTTCTTCCTTTGAGGCCACGTGAAAGATATGGTCTACGTCAACAGCCCAGCGTCGATTCACGACGCTGGGCTTGTGGGGTTATCGAGGAAATAGGGCAGGCACTTTGCAATTATGCTATGGAAAATTTCATGAAAAGGATATGCTCCTGTAAGCATGGTCGTGGTGTCCATTTGGCTGATGTTGTGATTCACATACTTGAAGGCGAAGTCCAAAATTAATAATGAAATAAAATTTTCAGTGAAAATGTATCTTTGTGTCTGTTTTATTTAGCGTTACTTTCAAAACCGACAAATTAATGAACCCTTATAATTGCCTATGACCTAGGTGTATCAGAATTTTTATTCATGTCGTTAAAAGAGAAGCATCTATACTCAGTTACATGAATTAGAAATATGGAATACCTAAGAATCTTCTAACAAGGCTTGTTACATTATAAAACATGTAAAGTCAATTCAGTAAATGCAAATTAAAAGCAATGATTACAAATTTTAGAGCGACTTTTATTACCTCCGTTTATTGCATTCTAACAGTTTTCATTACTAAGGATCTATTTCCATGCGAAAAATTGGAAAATAAAGTGTTTTCATGCCTTTTATTTGCATCGGTCGTTACCTCGTCAATAAAATAATAGTTAACTACCTTACCACAATTCTAATTGCCCTAAAATAAAATTGTAAATCTGGATAAAAGTGGATAAAAGTAGTTGAACCTTGTGCAAAGTGAAATTGTAGATCACAAAAAACAAAACAAATCGAAGGCGACAACGCGTCCGTTTATTAAATCCAAAACAAAAGGTAAATAAACTGCTGAGCATCTGTATTCTTATCGTACATGAAATTACAAAGTTTTGTGTTAAACGAGGTCATCGAGACAGTAAGAAACTTACGTCAAAAGGAATTTTAACTTTCTTGTTGATATTGGGAATCTCTTAAAAAACAATCAACAACGTATAAAACAGGATAATTTATTATTTAAAATTTTAATTTCTGAAACTTGTTTAACCAATTCGAATTTGTGTGAAAAGCTGTTAACAATTATAACGACATAAATGACGAAACAGTTTCGGTACAAGATTTGAACACGACCCTCAGTTGAAACAAACTGTTTTTCGTTAAGTAATTAAAAAGGATCTTCAACTTTATGTCGCCTCTTTGTAAAATGTCGATTTCGGGTGGGTGGAATATTTCCGGCAGTTAAATGATGTGATGAGCTATTACACCACTCTGTACGTCAGTCAAGGAGATACTTAATTTTCAAGGAGCAACACACCTCAATTTTAAACAATACAGCTTCATTTGGCCTTCCATATTATCACGTTGGGTTAAGAAAAGTTATACCTTCACAGAGTCATAAAAATAGGGTATCCACGATTATGGTCAAGAAAATAAATTGAACATCATTTAGTTCCCAATAATAATCGATAATGAAATAAATATAAACAATTAAATATTTATACTCGAGTCATCAAACCTGAAATGCTTACAGCACTCAAGTAGATAATCATGTAATTGAACATATTTACAACAAGCTAGCAAAGTTATACAAAGAAAAAAATGTCTTACGAAATCGACACGCGCCTTTCATAATTTAAAAGTCATTATAAATCAATCTACCCTATTAAGTAGGAAGCATGTGCTTTCTCACTAAGTTGAGATTCTAGAGATTTAATCCAGCTCTTAGCTAATTAAAATACAATTGATGTTGTTAACACAATGTCTAGAAAATGCAAATCTTTAAACGTTTCTGTGCGCACTTGTGACCTTTACAATTTTAAATGGATTCTTGGAATTTTGACACTATTATAGGCTTTCACGATAAACGGTTAGAAAATAAGAACAAAAAGAAAATTCTTCTTACTAAAAATTTAATTAAAAAATTCGATACAATGCAATTTTTGATATTTCAGAAATGTGGTTTACAACTACATAAACCCACATTAAATAGATTTATAGGCAAAAGCCTATGAAAGGTCAACGGATACGATCCTAAGCTGTAGAGCCTCCTACACTTCAGGATCCCTACGCCTTTCTGATGAAAAATAATTGACAACAAAGACATGAATTGTAAAACCTCTATGTATATTTAGCTGACTAAGTGGAAAACGCAGTAAAAAAAAATCTACAAAATCTGTAATCAAAATATGAAATTAAAATCGAACTTGTTTACGATTTCAATGATTTTCTAATACTGTTCTGAGTTAAACCTGAGTTAACTCAAAAAAGGCGTTTTTCTTTTTTTAGTTAAGAGCTCTAAACTCTGAGTCTTCAGAACATGATGGACATTCTCTGGACAAGTTAAGCTCTAAACAATTTCTGAACATTCTGAAATCGAATATACATATAAAATTCTCGTGTCACGGAGTGCGTAATTGAACTCCTATCAAACGGCTAGACCGATTTTCGCGAATCCTTGCGAGGATATAGGCTAGGGTGGAGAATCGGACAACATCTATTTATCATTCTTCTAAATATTAAGGTGTTCAATCTTGAATTTTTTTTCATTTCTTTGACCAATTTTTTTTTATTTTTTATGATACATCATACTTTAATACATACAACCCTAAATCTTCACCCCTCTATGATCAACCCTTATTTTTCATTTTTGATTGAAAAACTTTAATCTTTTTGGCAAGATTTTTATATTTATTTTGACATGACTTAGAAGAGGTGTAGTCATTAGCGGGTAGTGGGTAGCAATTACTAGTGTAGCAGGCAGCGTTTGAAAGTATTGGGTAATGGGTAACTGGGTATCGGGTAACAGGGTAGCTGGGTATAATGGAATAGCGTGTAGAGGGTAGTGAGATAGCGTGTGTAAGTATTGGGTAGCGGGTAGCAGGGCATAACGGGGTAGCGGGAAGACGGTAGTCGCAAAGCAGGGAGAGAGTAGCGGGTGGTACAAAGCGTAGCGGGCTACAAAAGTCTAGCTCGTTTTTATATCGATTGAGGCAGTACGAAGTCTGTCGGTCAGCTAGTCTCTGTATATATAAAAATGGATGGATGGATGGATGAATAAAAATGGCCCAACAGCTATTTGTGAAATTTTCATGATTGATACTGTTGTATTCAGTGATGATTTCTGTAAAAAAAAAATTGGAAAAACCTCATGGGAGAGTGGGAAAACTGGAAAAGCAAAACAAAGGTAGGAAATTAATTTTTTTTTTGCTTGTAATTTTTTGTTTCAAAATGTGTTTTCGAATGGTAAGATAGAAAGTTCTTGATGAAAAACTCATAAAACTCATCGGTTTTAATGTAGAAATTGCATGAAATTCTAAGTGCACTGATTTTCAAATGGAAAATTTTTAATTGGACCTAAAATCACCTTTGTGCATGGCATTTAAGGTGAATTGGTTTGTTTGTATTTCCGGTAGGGAGTCCTTAAACGGTCAATCCTCAATGCATTTTTATAAAATTTGCACTTTATAGATATAGCCTTAGTAAAAACAAATTTTTGGGTCATTCTTTCAGGAAAGCCAGCAAACAAGTGGACAATCGAAAGCTGTATGGTATTCTGATTTTTGTAAAATAGTCAAAACACATCGGAAGAACGGGAATTTTTTTTAATTTTTCAACGAAATTTGCATTTTACTATATGCTTTAATGAAAGAAGAAAATAAGTTGTATAGCGTAAAAAATTCGGATACGTAGTTCTCTATTTCAATTGGTCAGTTTTTCATTTTAATCTCATAGTTAATTTCGATAATTTAAGAACTTAACCCAATCAGAATGAACTGAAATACTAAATTACGGAAAGAGTAAAAAATGTTTAGTTTAAGTCCAGTTTGAAACTGATCAAAAGAATAAAAAAAATGTGACCACCCCAGAGAGGGATAGTCATTAATCAATCAAAATGTATCATTCTAAAAATAATATGTCAAGTTTTGGATTACAGGAGCAAGTTCGTACGATCCAGTCGTGTAGGATCGTACGAACTTGGTCCTATAATCCAAAACTTAATTCACAAAAAAACATTAAGAAATAAAAATGATGCCATGAAATTTCTTCAAAAATTGTTAATTTTTAAAATATTTTGTAAAAATATTCCTCGGAGCGGTTATTTTTTTAAATTAATTTTTTATATAAGCAGTTTTGTTGAAAATGTCCTAAAATTAATTTCTGTATGCAATATTCAATAACATGTAAATTTACGGCTTAAACTAGAATTTAAATTTTTTATAACAAAAAACGGAAAAAATGTACGAGGATGTTTAAAAAAATCGTATGAACCGTTTTTGAGAAAATTGAAACTTTTTTTCCGTGGCCTAAAAATTGTATGGTGGCTTCTCTTAATTTTTATCTTAAAAATTAAATCTAAAAATCGACCCACCCAAATTCACGCCGGAACCACTTCCAAATATAAAGTCAATCGCACCAGTCGTTAAGGCTGCAGGTGCGTTTACAGACAGACAGACAGACGGATGGAATTGCAGGGTCCACATTTTTTGACTTCTCTATCATCGAAATGTCACATTTGACCAAAATCTCAAGTTTATTTTTATGAATTTAATACTTGCCATATATTCTAGGTACATACATGTACTGTACGAGCTGTACAGTGACACTGACCTAGCCAGAAAAGTTAAGGTCCAACGACTTAGATGGTTGGGTCATGTTGAGCGAATGGAAAATAATGCTCCGGCTCGTAGATTCTTCGAATCCAACCAGGAAGGACGTTGCAGAAGAGGAAGACCACTTGGTGGAGCACATAGGTGTTAGAGAACCTGAATCAACTTGACGTGCGAAACTGGAGACAGCTAGCTAAGAACAGAACTGGCTGGAGAAGTTCGTTAGGTGAGGCCCTGGTCCTACCTGGACTTTAGCGCCACCATAAGTAAGTAAGTAAGTATGTCACTTACCCGCTTCTTCATCCAAACGCTTCATATGTAAAAAGAGGATAAAAGGAATCCCTAGACAATAACGAGTAAGTTTCTCCGATTCGCAATGTTGAAAGTTTCAATCACTTCTAACATGTGATACATTAAGAAAGTGATTTTTAAGAGTTCACGATACTGTTAATATGAGAGACTCGCTTAATAAGCTTTTGCTACAAATAAATACGGTCCTCCAAAATTATCCTAGAACAAAATCTTAAAAAAAAACGACTTGTGAATCATCACTTATTATAAAAACTGTAAAATGAAAATACAAAATATTCACTTAACCTTAAATTTAGGTACTTTTGAAAACATATTAAATATGCAGTTTTAAAATTTATAAAATCAAGATATTTGCCACATTTTGCTGAAAGTAATGCACCTACTTGCTCAAACGCACAAATAAAAAGC
The DNA here is from genome assembly GCA_920937365.1 of Sphaerophoria rueppellii. Classification (NCBI taxonomy): domain Eukaryota; kingdom Metazoa; phylum Arthropoda; class Insecta; order Diptera; family Syrphidae; genus Sphaerophoria; species Sphaerophoria rueppellii. The sequence goes on along the minus strand of CAKKXW010000003.1, from coordinate 69,597,947 downwards.
AAGATTGAAGGCATTTTTTAAGGATGATTAAAAACTACCAAATAAGTAAAAAAAAAAAACATTAGTTGCACATTTGAAAATTCGCTTATATATTCAACCCCTTCAAAGATTGCAGTAAAAAATCTGCTAAGCAATTAAATTTGCATGTGACTTTATGAGACACATTCAAAGAGATAAGAAACATGCACACATTTAAAAAAAAAACAATTAAACTTTCCTTCCAGCTTGCAATTTGTAATTAAAAAAAAAGAATCAAACAAAAGTAACACGTTTATTTTGGAATAAATAAGATTGCGGTTAAGTAAATCTTTCAAACAATTCATTACGTCCGACGACACAAACTCGTCCCAAAGTCCAAACCAAAGACACTTAAGCATTCCACTCTGAAAGCTTCCTATTACCAGTTTTCAGATCGAATATCACTCCAAGCAATAAATTAATTCCATTTTGTGCAAAAAAAAACAACAAACATTAAACACAAGTTTACGGTTCTAATATCTAATCATCTTTGTTTCACTTTAATATTTGGATAGTGTCGTCGTTGGTTATAAATTTGTTGCTCCCACAAGCCGGCGAGTCACAGAACGCACATGGCAGGCATTAAGTATTCGCCATACCAACCCGGGAAGTAAAATAAATATTTTTCTAATACACACGGCAAAAACAATTTATTCTTTGTTTTGTTCTCCTTTTTTTGTTGACAAACATCAAGTCACATGGTTCGAATCCTACCCCTCTGGAGGGAATTACGTTCTCTACCAACTAATCAAGGCTCATAGCTCATTAGAGATCGAGTCATATGAGCGTTTACTGGTTTTATTTATTTTTTTCAATTTTTTTTTTCAAAACCAACCAGCCATAAAATACCAGATTTATTTTGCATAATAAATAATTAGATTTTTTTTTTTAACGGCACAAAATTAAGACTCACATGATATGAAATTATATTCCAGACAACCGAATTCTCACACCTGTGCTCGGAGCACTTGATTTTCTAATTATAACGATTATAATCCAATTGGAACTCACTCGCATGCACACTTTAATTGCAGGCAATTTGTTCTTTTAAAGTTTTTTTTTTTAACAATTCGATACTCGCGAAAGATTGACGACGGGAGAGATCCTTACGCGGCAACGGTTAAATTCATAAAACGTCCAATCGACCGGCAGTGAGTCTCATTTATAATACCAGTTCTGCCGTTCTGGTACCAGTATCCGATGAATGAGGCAGAACTTAATTGCTATCGTTCAATGCAAGCAATGCGATGCGATGCGATGATCGACGAAGAAATAAAAGATCGTTTGTCGCGTGCTCTCTACCAATACCTACACCTTTCTTTAAAAAAAACCAGTAACACGTACAGTGACAATCAAAACCTGATCATCCCCTACTGAGTTTTGTCTGAAGTCGTCTTGGTTTTTTTTTTATGATATCGTAATCGGAAAGCTTTAACGACGTCATCGAGCGCGAGCGATGCTTTGTTTTTATCTGTAAGAATGCGGCTTTGTGATTAAACACCGTTATTTGCATTCTTAACACCCGCTGAATTGCTTGATTGGTTCGACCTTAGAAGGGTTGTAATGAATGTAAACAGAAATGAGTTTATGGATTTTTCAAGTTCATATTTTCAAGTTGATGTTTTTGTTTAGGCTTTGGTGATCCTTTTTTGGCTTGTACTAAATTGTTATTCATGGTTCAATTGTCCGAATTGTTGAACGTGATTTTGTTTAATTATTGTATTGGCTTTTAATAAATATAAAAGAAAACACATTTTTTGTTGGTGAGTTCAAGCACGTAGTGTTTGAGGGCGTTGTGTTAAAAACAGAAGCGGAACAGAATTTGTTGTCGCTTTATTTCCGCACCTCTTGTTTTTGTTCATATTATAAAATAACATTAATATTTTGTTGATGAGTTGCGTTCAATCATTGTAATGGTAATGACTAATGAGAAATAAAACATAATAATAATCTAGAAATTTGTTGAAGAGCTTTCAGAAAGGGTGATAAAGTTAGTACTTGGTACTAAGGTGAAATGTAGTTAACACATAAGATAAAGGTGACGTGAAATAGCGCCAAACGAAATAAGGCCGAATTTGAAAAATTTGGCATTATTTCGTTTTTAAAAACGAAATAACGCCAATTTCTCAATTTGGCATTATTTCGATTAAGAAAATGAAATAATACCAATTTGGCAGTATTTCAATTTGAAGTTATGCAGAATTAGGTCGGAAGTCAGAAGTCCTACTTATGTGGGTCACTATTATGGGTCAGTAGTCCTAAATTTATTTTATCTTCTATCGGGACTTTTGGTCCCATATGAAAAAGAAGTGTTTTATGAGAATCTATAACTTTATTTGTACTCGTCACTTGGTATTATACGGAAACAAAAAATGTCCATTGTTAAAATAAAACAAAAAAACGTGTATAAACATAACTACAAAATATATATGTATTTAAAAAGATCTTATAGATTCAAAGGACCATATAAATGGTCTATACTATACTATTTGTCAACAAAATTGACAGATCAATTCATTTTTCAAGGCTGCTGCCGTTTCCTTTATTTTGGAAAAGGAACCACCACGCACCTTTGTAATGCAAGCAAGAGTCTGGTGAGCAGGTGCCGCATTGCAATGATTCATTTTGAGCATATATTTCACTTTCGTCTAAGGATGATGACGATCTGGAACATACGAAATCGATTTGGTTTGATTGGGAGCGAAGCGAGCGGAAAAAAATTTGCCCAAAGAAGAGAATCAATTTGGGGTGTGAAAATAAAAAAATTCGCGCGATTGTTGACGAAAGGCTTCGTCTCCTGGTGTTTAAAAATTAAAAACAGATTTTAATGTATTGCAAAAATATAACCGCATTTATTGTTTTTTGTTTTTGCTTTGTTTTAAGTTCATTTTTAACAAAAATTTAATATGCAATCCTCCAATCTTAGAATTCTTTTTGGCATACTATTAACTAAAATAAAATAAATAGAGTGGCGCGGCAGCTCTTGAAAATCCAAGGCCTATGTGGCTTACTCTCATCAACAATTCTCTGGGTGCGTGTGAAGAATTGAGGGGACCTTCAATTTTACGCCGATTCCGAACGACCAAATTGTGAAGCACTTTTTCGTGACAGATGATACTCTTGGAAGTTTGTCAATTCTTCGCAAGAGGCAATGTCCGTGAAAGATGAAATAAGAAATAAAAACTTTGGGCCCGAGTAGGATTCGAACCCACGACGTTCTGTTTAGCAGCCAACGCACCTTACCACTAAGCTACGGACAATACTATAACTAGATTTTTCAATATGGAGTCATGTAAGGCGTTCCCTTCTGTCACAACTGCCCCTCGCACCTCAGCAACACTAGAAAATTGCTTATTGTGGGCATACATTTTGCGAGTTAAAACTCCCCAAAGATTTTCGATGGGGTTGCAATATGGAGAATGTGACGGCCACTCCATCAAATTAATGATTTTCGATTCGAACCAATCCAAACTTTGACGAATTACATGAACTGGGGCATTATCTTGCTGGAAGACATGCTCAACTCGGCGAAATCGTCTTAAATAAGGTACCAAATTCTCCTCAAGGACCGAAGTGTAGTCAGAATTGTTCATTCTGGTAGAGGTGAAGGCAAGTGCAATCTTACCACGCTCGCAGAAGGTCCCCCAAACCATACAGCTGCCACCACCAAATTTCCTTTTGGAAAAAAACTTTTTGTCTTTCCTCAAATCGTGCCAATATCCGCTTAAACCAAAAACTAAAAATAACCTAATAAAAAACATTAATTCCAGTATGCCATTTGGAATAACGAGATTTTAGTGTAGATTAATAGAAAGTCACTTACGGTTTTCCAATCCCGATTTATGTTTTGGCGGGCAAATTCAAATTTTTTTTGTTTGTGTTCTGCTGTTAAAGTTGGAGCTGGCACCATTTTTCCCCGAACAATCACTCCACTGCTTTTTAAGGCACGAGAAACGGTTGAAACCGAAACTCCTAAGCCCAATTCGATACGAGATCCCCACCGAATTGGATGCAGCATTGATTAAACGCCTCTTGTCGTGACGTACGTGTCAGCTTCTGCGGACGCCCGGGTCTACTTTTTGTCCCATAAGATTCTAGATGTTTTAAAAAATTTCAATCCTAAAATTTGTCTTCCAATAGCCCTAAGACTTAGGCCGCTTGACCGAAAAGCCAAGATTTTGCCTTTTTCAATTTCGCTTAAATGCGTACCGCGTGGCATTGTTGTTTTTTATTTGACAGCACTTGACTGATTGCAGCTTCAAAGAGATTTGCATTGTGCGGTTATTTTTTTCCAATACATCAAAATCTGTTTTTAATTTTTAAACACCAGGAGAGGAAATAACGGTACTTTACTTTCTTCTCAATTTGCTTGATCAGTGATGCAACTCAATACAAAAATAGTAAGGAGTCACTCCTATAGTAGGTTTTCTTTTAAATGCATTTTTTCGGGTGCGGTAATACTTATACAAGGCACTGTATATGTAAATTCTCAAAAACTTGGATCTGTCTTCACGCAGTTTTAAGCAGACATTCCTGCGATCCAGGAAATACAATGGATATGATCAGGGACAATGAAAAGAAAAAAAATTGCGACATTTATTAAAGCTGTCATCAGCTGTTAGACAAGGAGATGCGCTGTCATGTGACTTCTTCAACAAAGTCCTGGAGCAGATAGTACGCAAGGCAGGTGTGAGTACGGAAAACACTATCTTCGACGACATAGACATCATCGGTCGATCCAAGAGAGTTGTGCTTGAGGCTTTCACAGTGATTGAAGTTTGGTTATTGGTATACACGGCGTATGTGTAGAAATGGTTTGGATTGTTGTTGTGGTTGTTGGTAAGTTCATTCCTCTACGTTACAAAGTTAAAGAGGATGCAGGCAAATCCGGCGATACTACCTGGTCCCATACTTCCCACTATAACGTGATGGATTAATTGGTGGAGTGATGGTACTTTATGATTGATCTGGTTTGACATCTGCGCGGTACCAGCAGGTTTTTTGCCCGTCAGCCGGTTAATATCTTTTTTGACTCTTTGAAATGTTGGATCTAAGATGTTTTTAACGTCATACTTTGGTCATACATTTAGCGTCCTTTCTGCGACTGACTCACTCACTGACTGGTGGCATTGAATGAATGTTGCTTATGTCGCTGATGTTCAGGCGAAGAGTGCATAAGTTTTACTTACACTACGCATAGTTCTAAAACATGATGTTTTGATTGAAATTCGTAGTCTACTTTTGGCAGGACCACTCTTATCTCTTATTACATAGCATCCGCTAGGTGTTGTGAGCTAGTTGTAGGACGATCTTACTATCCATGATCAAATTAAAGCGCCTGTCGACATGTGATTACCTACTAACTTAAATAAGGTGGCGCTACAGTCCGGGTCGGACTTGGGCCTCAACCAACAAAATTTTCCAGCCAGCCCAGTCCTAAGTTATCTATCTCTAATTTTACACGTCGAGTTGGTTGAGGTCGTCTTCAACTTGCACGCGCCACTCGAGCCTTTGTCTTCCTCTACTGCGCCTTACCTCTGATGGGGTGGATTCGAAGGCCTGACGGGCCGGAGTATCGGTGTCCACGTCCTCTCCACGTCACCAAGCCATCTGAGTCTTTGGACTTTCACTCTTTAACCTAGGTCAGTGTCGCTGTACAACCCGTAGTTCGCCGTTAAATCTTCTCCTCCATTCACCGTTTATGCAGACAGGACCATGGATCTTCCGTAGAACTTTTCTCTCGAACAGGCCTAGGGTGCTCTTATTTGTTTTTCACATTGTCCATGCTTTTGCACCATATAGCAGGACGGGGATGATGAGGGTCTTATAGAGCCTCACATTACTTAATCGGGAGAGGGCTTTACTACTCTAGCCCGAAGAAACAGCGATTAGCAAGAGTTATTCTTCGTTGTCCGTGTTGATAGCATAGCATGGTTCGTCATCAGTAAATCCGTCCGTATCCGAGGCTTGTTGATGTTTTGTAACTAACTTGTCTCTTTGTAATTGGGAAGTCATCCCAAAGCACGACCTCCAACCTGAAGGACCGGGTAAAGAGCCGGATAAACCGCTCCTTATCCGCCTGAGCTCCAAATATGTCGAAATAACCCGTATAAGGTGTTTTCTGAGTAGTTCAACCTAAGTGCAAATGTAGACGCCACCATTCACTCCATCCTGGGAATTCTTCCACTGCCGCCTGCAAAAAGGAGTTCTGCCTCAGCATTTACACTCTCCCCGCCCTCTCTCATTAGCTGTCGCCGAAACTTTCCATAGGGGTTTTCACCCTATCTCCAGCTAAGGTATTAGACACTAGTACTAGGTTTGATTATTTTGTATGCTTACTGCTGAGAATATTTTCATATAGGATTCACTAACTTAAAGCCGAACCTGACCAAGATGAGAATAGATTCAATATAACATACTTTCAACAGTCCAAGAAAGAGAAAGAGACACCCATATAGATAGATTGCTTTGCATTTATTGATTCAACCATTTTCTTCTTCGTTTAGTTTCTACCTCAAAGAAGCTGTTACTAATTTTATGTTTATTCATACAAATTCTCAAGAACTAAGAAAAAGAAAATTGTTGAAGTTTATTATTTCTTTAAAACAAAACTAAATGTCATTTACCCAGCCCTACCTTGATAAGAACTATCGACTTTTAAATTACGAATCAGGAAGACAATGCTGAGAAAATTCTACAAAAAAAGATACTTTAAGTCAATGGAGTTCCATACCTACTAGTTAATATTGATCATCTAACAATTCTATTTAATAAAGAAAGAAAGTTTTTTTTTATTTATTTCTGAACATTAATTTATGATTATTTATATTATACTAATATATAAAGTGAGACTTTTGTTTGTTTGTCGGTTGTATGTTTGTAGTCGATAAACTAACAAACAAACAAAAATCTCACTTTATAAATGATTGACAATTCCTCTTCTATGCACTGATTGTGCAGTAGGAGGTTCTGAAAATAAAAGAAATAATTATTAAGAGCAAAAAACATTGATTTCAAATTACTTAGGGGCCAGTTATAGCAATCATTGAAATCCTTCAGGAAAAATGTTTGAATGGATATTTAACTAAGTTTTCTTTGGATTACTAATGCAATTTATATACCAATCGACCGGAAAATACTTTAAGAATTTTTTTTGAGAAAAAAAAATAAGTTCGCAAGCTTATTTTTCGTTCAAAATGTATTTCTCTATTTTCCGTACGGAAATTCGTTTTCCTGAACATTTCGCATTTTGAATATTAGGTACATACATCTCGGTCTCGGTCAAAATTAGGCCTGTGTCGTTCGGGATTGATTCGTTCATTTTCGGTCTCGGTCAAAACCAAAAGTAGAGTTAAGGACTGTTCACGGACAACTGGAAAATTTCAAAATGGGTTTTCGTATGGAAAATAGAAAGTTCTTGATGAAAAACTCGGAAACTCATTGGTTTTTTTAAGGGAAAATTGCATGTAATTGCAGGTGCATTGGTTTTCAAATGGAAAACTGGAAAATTTCAAAATCGGTTTTCGAATTGAAAATAGAATCTTTATGAAAAACTCGGAAACTCATTGGTTTTTTAAGGGAAAATTGCATGTAATTGCAGGTGCATTGGTTTTCAAATGGAAAACTGGAAAATTTCAAAATCGGTTTTCGAATTGAAAATAGAAAGATCTTTATGAAAAACTCGCAAACCTAATTGGTTTTTAACGGGAAAATTGCATGTAATTGCAGGTGCATTGGTTTTCAAATGGAAAACTGGAAAATTTCAAAATCGGTTTTCGAATTGAAAATAGAAAGATCTTTATGAAAAACTCGCAAACCTCATTGGTTTTTAACGGGAAAATTTTATGTAATTGCAGGTGCATTGGTTTTCAAATGGAAAACTGGAAAATTTCAAAATCGGTTTTCGAATTGAAAATAGAAAGTTCTTGATGAAAATCTCGGAAACCTTATTGCTTTTCATAGAAAAAATTATTAATTTTGTATTGCGAATTCGCAAAATTCAGCGAGAGCACGAATATAATTGTCATAATTCCAAGGTTGCTCTGAAAGATGCGAGACGAGGGTCGCAGGGTCGGCTAGTATATTATATACAGGCAGGCACATGGATTCATTTTTTTTTTTTTTATTAGACTATGTGTGGTATTAGGTTGTACTTAGTTGGGCTACGCAAAGCAACGAATGACTAGATACAAATCTTGGAAAGCAGAAACTAATTTCCAAAACTGGACTAGACAAATATATTGGCTCGGTCATATTTCTGCCAAATTCATAGTTAATCCGTCTGCCCGAAAATGCACACCGAAGGAGGACAAAAAGGAGTTGAGAGTAATTGGTCGTGTTTGCGCGATAGAATTACAACGAAGACTCCGGTGTAAAGATATCGGAAACATCAGTCACGCCGACGATAATTATAACGATCTATTGCGGATACAACTCTTCAAACAAGAATATCTTTGAATCTCATTTTTTGAGTTCGAGACCCCAGAGTGACCACGGAGCTTTGTACTTGCCATTGGTTGCCTTGAAAGTGTCACTATCACAGACTGAGAGGATTTCAGAGCGATATAAGTAAATTCGTAAATTAGCAGAATACTCATTCTTCAAAATAATCAAAATTAACAATTCAACGGCAGAAAACTACATCTCTTAATCTACTCTAATTAATAAAATATTGGTCCAGACAACGAATTCCTTGGTTTAAAGTTGTTTATTCGTTAATTGTATCTACAACTAGGTACATATAAAAAACTAATTTTGATCAAGTGTATTTGACAAAAATATTAATAAAGGAGGCAGTCGTCTTTTCCAAATAAACTTAACAATTTTATTTGCGATTGTCACATGATTCTAAAATCACCTTCAAAGAGAAAAGATATAAAAACAAATATTAAAGCTTATACACAAATGCAAAGAGCATCTGTTCCCATTCGAACCCATGATCATGTGATGAAATTTAGGGTATTGTTTCAGAAACAAAAACTGCTACAAATGGTGTTTACATTTCTTTATTTTTTTTTTATACAATCAATGTTTCTTTATAATCAATCGTTCTTTAAAATATCAGTGATGAAAAACGACATTGTCCGATTGTACTGACATTTAAAAAAAGGGTACGAAATCGAGCGTAATTGTACGGTTGCTTAGAGCTTAGAGGGTTCCTCGATAAAAGAACTATCAACAACACAGAAATAATTTTTCGATTTGATTTAACAGTTCCTTACATCAGCGCGTTTAAACAAACAAAAAATTAATAATTTGTTTCAGTTTTTTTTTCACATTTGCCACAGATTCTTCGCTCCAATTGGTTGCTGCGTACTGTTATATAGCCTAAACCTTTCTCGAATAATGGACTATCCAACACAATAAAAAGTATTTTACAATTCGAAACACTAGTTCCTGAGATTAGAGCGTTCAAACCACCAAACTCTTAAGCTTTATATATTAGAATAGATTACATTGCGTATTTATTTGGTATTCTCTTATCTAGAAGCTCTACTTATATATCCAGCTCACAATCCATGAAGGATATCTGCCTGAGATATTCCAGCCTTCCATCGAGAACAGTCCCTCGCATGCACTGCAGTCGCCGAAACCAAGCGCTTTGGCATCCGCAGTCATTTGGTCGTTGTACCGTTGGTTCGGTCTTCCTTGTCGTCTCGAACCTGGGAATGAAAAGACTTTCTTGGCTGGAGCGTTGTTATCCATTCGATCGATGTGGCTGAGCCAATGTAGTCACTTTTTCTTGGCCTTCTGAACTACATCCACATCTTACATACATCATACATCATACAGTTTTCTTCTCCATTCGCCATCGTCGCATGCGGGACCGAAAATCCGTCAATTTTTCTCTCGAAAGCGCCCAGTATCAATTCCCCTTTTTTACTTATCGTTCAGCACTCGGCGCCGTAGAGTAGGACTGATAAAATCAGAGTTTTGTATAGCAGACACTTTGTCTTTCGAGTGAGGAGTTTTGAACCCAGTTGTTTGGCCAAACCGAAGCAACAGAGGTTCGCTAGGGTGATTCTTCTTCGAATCTCCACTAGGGTGTCGTTTGTGGGATGGATGTTTGTTCAAAGGTATGTAAACTCTTACCTACCTAACTAACTCTTGCTGCTACCAATTTTGTCCTAGTCGGTGGACAGATGTTGCTTTGTTTGTTGATAGCCTGTAAGTACTTTGTTTTGTCCTCATTCACTTCAAGACTAACGAGTTTCGCTGGTTCTTCAATCGCTGTGAAGGCCTCAAGCACAGCTATGTTGGATTGACCGATGATGTCTATTTGCATAGCCTAGGAGCTGGGTGGATTTGTTGAAGATAGTGTTTTCCGTCCTCACACCTGCTTCGCGCACTTTCTGCTCCAGGACTATGTTGAAGAAGTCACATGACAGCACATCTGCTTGTCTAAACCCTGCGCATGTTTGAAACCACTCGGATGAGCTGTTACCCATTTGCACACTGCACTGCGTATTGTTAAGTGTCATTCGGCACAGCTGGATCAGTTTGTTCGGGATCTTGAATTCAGACATCGCCATCATAAGCTCTTGGCGGTGGATGCTATCATAAGCACCTTTTATTCGCTGAAAATATGGTGGGTTTCGACTTGAAATTCGTTGGTCTTTTCCAAGACCTGCCTCAGTGTGAATATTTAGTCTATCTTTGTTCTGCCTGACATAAAGCCACACTGGTACGTGCCGATTATTGTGTTGCAAAAAGGTTTAAGACGCTCACACAGTACAGTACGAATATTTTGTACCCAAATAAACTGCGTTTAGTATTTTAGCTTGTTCATAAAAATATTGAAATGTGATATGTGAATATTTAGATAAAGTAAATGAGTAGCATGAATTGTAGGAAATATCAAGACGATGTACATGTTTACATTCTAAAATACAATTGTACGAATTTTCGTACAATTATAGTAAGCTATTTTTCATCACTGATATATCAAAATACCATTGAAATGTGATTGTTAGGAAAACCACAAATTTTTTTTATTTCCTGTCTGACACAACATTTTACTCAAATTCACAAAAGATTAGCACAATTTAAATATGCCAATTAAAATTAGTCATTGTGCATTATATTTTCCCCCAATTACTTTCGCTTTCACTAAATTTCCCAAGATTAATCTTGTTTACAGATCTGAAAATTATTTGTTTTTTCAGTTAAAAAAATATATAAAAATACCTGCAATCGTCATTTTAAACTGGGTCTGCATGCAACCTTACTCTGAAGTCTGAATGTATAACTGAAATCTTGAATGAAAAATCGTCACGCTGCTTCCAGAGTTGTCTCTGAGCGATAATTAAAAACGAAACGTGAGAAAATTGTCTCACGTAAATTCTAGGGGCTATTAAGAACTTATCATTAAATTTAATTGCAAATCAATTACAGAACTGAATTAATTGGATGTTTATTTGATATAAAATGATATTGTGGTTTTTGCGTTTAATCGAAATATGATTTTGTTTTCATTTTTGTGTTGACTGGATGAAAAGAAAAGTAATAATAATTTTAAAAAATTGTTCACTATGACAATATTTTAAAAATTAATGTTTTATTACTATTCAGATGTTAGAATACAATGTAGTTGAATAACACCCGACAACGCTGGAACTTAAGAGAACATTTTGTGAAGACAGTACAACGCAACGTCAAAAACGACTTAAATCCCACAGTCAAGCAAAAACCATGCCTGGTTCAAAATAACGGTAGCTAGCTATATTTTCCTAAAGTCATCAATAGGTGAGTGAACGTCTATAGCTCTTCGTCAACAATAGGAGTATTTTTTGCACGCGTATATACGCTTAAGAAAATATTTGCATGCAAATGCAACAACAATAAATTTCTATATCCGCTTAGTTAGCGGCGATAATTATCCACGCTTATGAAATAAGCGGATATAAAAACAATGCTACCATACACCTTTTTCAATGAATTTTCAACAATTCATTCCGAAATTCATTCGAAATTCATTTCATTTAATAATTACCCAAGCAAGCTATGATTTTGCTGTTGTTATATTTCAAATCAAAGGAAACCATTGGCAAAGATTAAATAAGTAACAAGATGGGAAACTGACTTACGTTTCACTCCCTAGATCCCACAATTTTCATTTTCTTTCATTTTATTTTCTTTCCTTGTACATGAATAATAAAAAAAACAAAACACTGTGTAAAAACACGCATACTTTCACAAAAACTATGGTCCAAACTGTGATAGTGTTGGTAAAACCACGCATACTTTGAAAGAAACTATGGTCCAAACTGTGATAGTATTGGTAAAAACGCTTGTAGGCATCTGTCATTTTGACAGCTTAGTTTCCCATCTCCTTACCTTATATCATCTCTGCCATTGGCTACTTTAGTACTTTTGTATGTTCCATGCCTTAGTATCTCTTTCTCTATCCAGATCTCTTTTCTTCATTCTCTTGGTTTTCTTCTTTGAGCAAGAGATTTTTCTGTTCTCTGGAGAAAAAATTCCCGCTGACGTTGCTCTTCTTTCTCCTCTCGTTTACATATCATCAACTTGTGATGCCAAATTGCTAAAACAAAAAAATTGTCGTTTTTTTGTGCACTGTTCATTTTAAGCGTATAAACGCGTGCAAAAAAACACGCCTAATATTGATTAATATTTAGGCTCGACTTTACTTTAGATGCTCCTGAATTTAAAGTCAAAAATGATCTCAATCGATAGATTCTCGTTGGTAAAAATTGAAAATTTCACACGAAATTGATTGATGTTTGTTCCAAAGTACGTGAACTTCTTAACTACCTCGAAATTGCCACTATCAACTGTGACGTTTTGTCCTAGGTGTTGGACAGATGTTGTTTTGTCTGTTGATAGCATGTGCAGTGTTTTGTTCAATATCAACAACTTTCGCCTGTTCATAAGTTGCTGTGAAGGCCTCAAGCACAGCTGTCTTGGATCGACCCATGATGTCTATATCGTCCGTATAGCCTAGGAGCTGGTTGGATTTGTTGAAGATAGTGTTTATGTTGAAGAAGCCACATAACAGCGCATCTGCTTATTTAAACCCTGCATATGTTTGAAACAACTCGGATGGGCTGTTACTCATTTGCACACTGCACTGCGTATTGTTTTGCGTCATGCAGCACCGCTGGACCGGCATCATAAGCTCTTGGCGGTGGATGCTATCATAAGCAGCTTTGAAATCGATGAAAAGATGGTCGATTTGAATATTTGGTCTATGTTTGTTCTGCCTGGCCTAAGGTCACACTGGTACTTGCCGATTATGGTGTTGCAGAACGGTTTGAGACACTCACACAGTTCGTTGGATATGATTTTGTATGCAACATTAAGCAGGGATATACCACGGTGGTTTTTGCATGACATCGCCTTTTTTGTAGATGGGGCATATGGAGCTTATCGACCAGTCAGTGGGTATGCATTCTACCTCACACAGTTTGTTGATGACCTGTTGCTTGTGGTTCATCAAAACACCTCCTCCATATTCAAAGAGTTCCGGAGGTATGCCATCCGACCCGGCGGACTTGTTATTTTTTTAGCTTTTGGATGGCTCTTTCTACCTCTTCTATGCTGCGGGCTGGGACTGAGTTTTCTTTGACTGGTCTTGGTTCTCTTTTGTCATTAGCTCACTTGACATTTTGCGCTGAATGCAGCTGTTGGAAGTGCTGCTTGAAAACATCTGCAATTGCCTGTGCTTCGGTGACTAGTTTTCTTTCACTATTTCGAAGAGCATGTGTCCCGGTTCTGAAACCAGAAGCTAATTGCTTCGACCCTTAAAAGAAGCATCGGGTGTTGTTCTTTGCCCGAGACTCTTCTAGATCTTTGATATGAGATACAACGGATGCTCTTTTCTTTGTTCGCAGGGCCTTTTTCTCATTTCTCCTTTTTTTATCGGTACTCTTCTCTTACTGGCTCTGGTTTTCCGTTGCAGCATCTGTAAACTTGCATTTCCGTCTCCCTTTTCAATAATGCGCACTCAACCTCATGCCACGGGTTCTGTTTCGGTGGTGGCTGGTAACTAACGGTGGTCTCAGCTATATAAATAAAATAGAGTGGCGCAACAGCTCTTGAAGAGCCAAGGCCTAAGTGGCTTACTCTCATCAACAATTCTCTAGGTGCGTGTGAAGAATTGAGAGGACCTACAATTTTATGCCGATTCCGAACGGCAAAGTTGAGAAGCACTTTTTCATGACAGATTGATACTCTTGGAAGTTTTGTCAGTTCTTCGCAAGAGGCAGTGTCCGTGAAAGATGAAATAAAAACTTTGGGCCCGAGTAGGATTCAAACCCACGACGTTCGGCTTAGCAGCCAACGCACCTAACCACTAAGCTACGGACACTACTGGTCTCAGCTGCATATTTTTTTTTCGCGTTATTGGTTCCACAAGGTGTTGACATCGTGGCCTTTCGCCGATTAGCACATGGTCGATTTGTTTGGTTGTTCGACCATCCGGAGAACGCCAGGTTGCTGTGTAGATCTTTCGAATTACGAGCTGCAGCAAAGTCGAGTAATCGGAAGCCATTATCTGTTGTAACTTCATGAAAGCTGTGCTTTCCAACTAATCCGCCAAATATGTCTTCCTTCCCAATGTTTTCATTGAAACATTGGACAGGCTCCGTAGGCTGAATCCACGAGGTCGTAAAAATCCTCCTTCCTAAATACCTCAGCATCATCGTTAGGGACGTGTGCACATATTATACTGATGTTTTGTATTGTGGCCCTGAGGCGGATTAAGGCCAGGTGATCACTAACTGGCTTGATATCCTTGACTTTCGATCCAAGCCAATTTCCTACGACGAAACCGCATCCAGATATGTGCATTTTTCGAAGACAGTTGCAATAAATGTCGAAATTTTTTCTTTTCCATCGTATTACCTAGATTGCAGTAATGTCTGCCTTATACTGCGTGAGGACAGATTCAAGTTTTTGAGTTACAATTGTAGTGCATAGTGTACGTACATTCCAGGTTCAAACTTTCAATACATAGTCCGTTGTTGTTTCGGGTCTGGTAACCATAAGAGGGAGGTCATTTTTGGAGATCCCCTCAATTCTTCACACGCACTCAAAGAATGATGAGCTGCATGAGCTGCCGCGCCACTGTATTTATTTATTTTTGATATACAAGTGAGATGTTGTAAATGACACAAGAGCATCAAATTGATGATCACCACCTCTTTAAGCGTGTTGTCAGTAACACGTTTAAGAACAATCAGATGGAAGGAACGAAAATGGGTCAGCGAGATAAACCAAAGTATAAGATGTCATTCAAAAAGAACAATTAAAACCAATGACTTATTGAGAGCATCAAAATCAAGGCAGTAGTCCTTTAACAAGGCCTTCCTGCTTAGTGTCATTGTTTGTTTGAACAAAAAAAACAAAATTGTCGCACCGACTATAATTTTGTGATATCGCTTAACCCGCTAGTAAGGTTCTACCGTCGCTTAACCTAGCGGGTTAAGGTTAGGTTCTACCATCTAAGAATTAGTGCTGCGTGAAATCGGTTTTTTGTTCTGTCGGACAAACTAGAAGTTATAGGCTAATTCTAAGAATCCACGATCTCGTTTTAGCAGACCGCCGCGTTTGCTCACGCCGGACAGCAAACATAATCCTGAAACAACCTTAGACCAGTGCTTAACGCTGTTAGAGCGCAATCCGAAAAAATGTATGCGTCAGCCGTTTCGGAACATGGATCCCTTGAGCAACAGTCAAAACAGTGGATTTCATCCGTCGAAAAAAACGCCAAAGAGGGGAAAGTCTGTTCTATCGTCAGGAAAGGTGAAGGACAATATGGATGATTCGATTCTAAATTGAAGAAAAATCGGCTCCACTTGGCGAATGAAACAAATGATCTTCCAGGATCCACAATCGTTGACTTTGTGCAGAAATCGGGATGTTCCACCCACCGTAGGTATTCTCTACATTTTTCAGTGTGCGACTTCTGTTTGTTTCTAAACTAAAAAAGTCACTTGCCAGGCAGAAATTTGGGCAGCATGAGGATCGTCAGCACGGCAGACCTCGGTGAAACGTATTCTTCACACTTTTACAGGATATTTTTTTTTCTTTGGTAGACTAAGTACCTATTAGACCACCTTTAAATGATAATTTTCCAAATTAACTACGGTTAGTAGATACTGTGTTAATGGTTTTCATTTTATTTTATTTTATTTCAAATCTTTGTTTGTCTTCAGCGTGTGACTTTTTACATCTCTTATGGATGCCACCCACCTTGTAGGGCTAAAGACGTGTTTCAGTTGCTAACACCTAGGACCTTCTAGTAAACAAAGTAAGCGGTTCACCTCGGCTAAAAAGAAGTTAAATC
>CAKKXW010000003.1:69557155-69570580 GCA_920937365.1 Sphaerophoria rueppellii | reverse complement strand
ATTTCCTCCGAATTTTGCTTCGAGGTACTTCTCCGACAGGCAAAATGTCTCCGATTCGGAGGAAATCGGAGAAAATTCCGCTCCGACGGTTACCTCGATTGGGCCGATTAGGTCAAAGTTTGTATGGAAGTCGATAAGGTTAGAAGTTTAAAACTTATGTTTATGCCTTTTGACTAAGTACGACATTTAAAGTTTAGAGGATGGAGCGGGGTGAAAGTTTTATAGCCACGTTGAATCTATTTTATTGAACAGAGATTTCAACGTAAAACGGTGAATTTTTCACACATAATACAGTATTTCATGATTTTCAATTTATAATACTTTTATTATAACTTTTATTATAATACTTTTATTATAATTATTATAATACTTTTATTATTATGTGTAACTCACACATATGGTCAATGTAGACATTTTCACATAAATTTTCTTATAAGCTTTCTTCCTACAGACAAGTTATTAAAAATAGTGGAGGTATCAAACCTCATTTGAAAGGATACGTCTCGTACTGGCATCACAATCACGATTTTAAAATAAATTTAACTGCACACAAACGACCTGCTTGGTTCGTTCGAAATGGCACATCAACTGTGGGAGAATCCTGCTATGGCTAAAATTCGATCAATGTTATTCCATAAAAGCATTAAATTCCAAACAAATTTAAACCTTATTCCTGATTTACTGAATTTTTTTTTTGAAAATCGTCGGACCGGTTTTTTTTTTTAATTAATTTTTTATACATAAAATTTTTCAAAAATGTCTTAAAATTAATTTGGGTATGCAGTCTTCAAGACCATGTAAATACGCATATTATACTAAATTTTGGATTTTTAAAATTGATCCGTTTTTGAGATACAGAATTTTGAAAAAAAGGTTTAAAAATATTTTTTTGAAATCAAATGAAATTTTTTTGAATACAAAATATTATTTGAACAATATATACGTACTTTCAGAAAAAAACTTGGGCTGATCGGACTTTCATTTTTCGAGAAAATCTAATAACAAAAAAACGGTACTGTTTTTATTTATTTATTTATTTCATCAATATGAGATTTTTTTGGAGCAATATAATTTTTTTTTAACATTAAATACACGAATGTTTAAAAAAATTAAACTCGAAGAAGTTTTAAAAAAATCGTAGGAGCCGTTTTGGAGAAAATTGAAATTTTTGGTTTTTGGCCAAAAAATCGTATGGTGGCTACCCTTTATTTTGATCTTAAAACAAAAATAAAAAAATGGGATATGAGTTTTTGCTCAAACCTCTAATTTTCAAATATGAAGTCAATCGGACCAGGAGTTAAGGCTGTAGATGCCTGTAAACTTCGCGACAGACAGACAGACGGAATCGCCGGACGCACTTTTTTCGTCTTCTCTATCATCGTAATGTCATATCTCATCCTCATCTCAATTTTTTTTTTACGAATTCAATACTTGCTATATTCTATATGTCGCAAGTAAAAAAATGTAAGGTTAGGTTGATTAACATTATAATAAACTATCAACTATTTGATAGAAACTATCGATTTTATCAGATAATTCAACCGTCTAACCCGCGCTTCTAGGATTGTCCATCAGTTTATCTTCGAGCCCAACTTTGGAGGTACGTGAATGTGCATCTCTCGTCCACATTCTTTTTTTTCCCATCATTGCAATGTTCAGGAATTGAAGACCAATGTACACCGACACCTCTTTTCCAATCATTTTCCTTTTCCTAAAGCACTCTGTGTCTTTGGTATAATAAGGGTATAGAAACCTCTTGAGTTGATGCAAATTATAACAAAAAATTGTTACTCATAAAAGGGCTGTGGTGTAAATAAATGTATACTGAGATTCAACTTATTTAGCATTTCTTGGCGGGTGCATTGTTGCAGTCTTGGACTTTCCAGAAAAAACGGGGAAAATATTCCTCACAAATTTTATATTGGCAAAAATACATAAGACAAACCTTCTTGAGGAATTGCGGCAGCTTTTTTATTTCGGGAAAACTGAACACTTACCCTTTAATATACCATTTACCATTTCTTTACAGCGGATACAACGTTCCGCGGGTCGGCTAGTATTCTATAAGTCGCAAGTGAAAACAAAACGAAGAAAAAGTGTTTAACAGTTAACTGATGATTTATACGAAATAAAAAACACAAGATCTTTCAATATTTTAATATCAATTTATATTTCACTTTTTTTCTTTCTCTATACATTTCTACAAATATTGTTGATAAATTTAATTTAATACAATGTATTATGATTTTGATAGCCTTTAACAAATGTTAATAAAAATAATGAACATTTCTCTGATTGAATTCATTTTACAAATTTCATAAATAAAAAAGTTTTTCCAGCAAACTTTACACTTCAAATGATATTTTCAAAAGAGTAGTAAACTGAAACAAAATTTGAACAGGTTTAACGTTTAAGCACTTTCAGAAAAAAAAAAGAAGAAAAACAAAGGCAGTGCAAAATTAAAATGCTTTCAACACAAACCATAGTTAGTACACAATTAGTGTTTTAAGCTAGTTAACAAGAGAACGATGGGTTCAAAGAGTTCAGAACTTCTCTAAAAAAAATACAAATTATTAAAAAAAATTAGTATTAATGAAACAAAGATTGTTTAATCTTCTAGCGTAACATTCCGGAAGAGATATGACATCGACTCCTTATTGTGGATTCTTCGAATTGCCTCGGCTATCAAAATTGAAATATCAATTGTTTTGATCTTGTGGCATTGTAGCTTTTGTATTTCGTGCGGAATGGTGTTCGTAACGACGACCTAAGAAAGAAAAAGAAATTCGTTTAATTTTAATGCAGTGACCGACAACTTCAGATCTATCCCAGATTGCTTAGAGTTAGACTATACCACCCCAAAAATGGAATTATAAATTCGATAATAGCTTCCAAATTTCAATCCCTTCAAGATCTTTTTGGGAAGAAGGGAGACCCTTGGAAGACAATACGGTACACTTCTATACAGACGGTTCAAAGACCGATTACGGCGTTGGAAGTGATATCTATTCGAAACAACTGAATCTCATTCTATCATATAGATTATAGGCTTCCCAATCAATGTAGTCTTCTTAATCTTAACTGCGCCAATAACCACTACTACTACTTAACATCGCCTACAAGATCTTCTCTGCCGTAATATGTGAACGTCTGAAGCCTTTCGTCAACAATCTGATTGGTCCTTATCAATGTGGCTTCAGGCCAGGAAAGTCAACCATCGACCAAATCTTCACGTTGCGGCAGATCCTGGAAAAGATCTATGAACTCCAAATCGATACCCACCACCTTTTCATCGATTTAAAGCCCGCGTATGACAGCATCTACAGAGACGAACTGTACAAAGCTATGTCTAGTTTTGGCGTCCCTGTCAAGCTCGTTCGCATGTGCAAAATGACGATTGAGAGTTCACGCTGCTCCATCAAGGTTGGCAACGAGCTTACGGAATCTTTCGACGTCAAAAAAGGATTCAGACAAGGCGATGCACTGTCGTGCGATTTCTTTAACATCGTTCTTGAGAAGATAGTACAAAACTCCACCGTCAACACCAGAGGCACTATCTTCTTAAAGTCTGTTTAACTCCTAGCGTAAGCCGTTGATATTGATATAATGGCAAGAATACAGCGTGATGTCAATGGCGCCTTTGTGAGAATTGAGACAGAAGCGGCAAAAATGGGTTAAGCGGTAAATGAGGGAAAAACGAAGTATATGGTGTCTTCGAGGAAGGACACCCAACACCGACGGCTCGGGCAGAACGTCACAATTGACGCATACAACTTCGAGGTAGTACAGGAGTTTGTCTACCTAGGCTCCGCTAATCGCTGTTTTTTTGGGATAAGAAAGCATTTGAGTGAAACTGTACAACACACTTATCATCCCAGTCCTGCTGTATGGTGCAGAAGGATGGACCTTGACAAAATCGGATGAAAGTGCCTTAGGCTGTTTTGAGAGGAAAGTTCTTCGGGTCATCTTTGGCCCCGTGTGCATTGAAGGGAAAGGCGAAGAAGATATAACAGCGAATTTTACACGTTGTACAACGACATTGACCTAGCCAGAAGGGTCAAGGTCCAGAGACTCAGATGGCTCGGTCATTTAGAGCGAATGGACACCAATGCTCCGGTCCGGAAAGCCTTCGACACCACTCCCGAGGGACGTAGGAGGAGAGGAAGACCGCGACTCAGGTGGCGCACTCAAGTGGAAGAGGACCTCAATCAACTTGGAGTGCAAAACTGGTGACAGCTAGCTAAGTACCGAGTTGGCTGGCGGTGACTGTTGATTTTAACCCAAGTTCACTACGGACTGTAGCGCCATCTTAAATAAGTAAGTAAGTAAGTATCCTGGCTCAAGGAAAACGTTATATCTTGCAGCCAATCCGCTCTCAAATCTCTCGCGTCTGTCTCCACAAACATTCAAATAGTCCACGACTGTCGATCATCTCTGAATGAGATGACGGGACAGTTTAACATTCATCTCGTTTGGGTGCCGGGCCACAGAGACATCCCGGGATATTGCAAAGCCAATGAGCTCGCCAAAAACGGAACACTTCTGCCTACTGTGAGACAAAGACATTACATAGGAACACCACTTGCTACATGCAAATGTTTTCTCAAACAATATACTCTAGAATGAACAAATGCTAGATGGTCACAGGGTACCACCTGCCTAGCAACCAAACAAATATGGCCAAGCATAGACTTGAATCGGTCAAAAGGCTTGATTTCCTTGAGTAGACAAAATATAAGCTCCACAGTTGGAGTCATAACAGGACAGACATGTTTTGATGCTTGGGGTCTACGCAAACGACTTCTGTAGAAGCTGCACGGACGAGGAGGAAGAGGAAACAGTCCAACACCTTCTGTGTACATGTCCGGCCGTCTCCAATAGAAGGAATAACTATTTCGGTAATCCCTTCTTCGATAATACCAGTGAACTGGCAACGATCGACACAAAATGTCTCTCAAACTTCATTAAACGTACAAAATGGTTTGTTTAAGTTCATTACTCTCCCATGAGTAACTTCTTTGATGGTATCACAATGGACTCTTAAGGTCTACGTGAGTCAGTAACATCTAGACAGCCACTCCAACTTAACCTAACCTAATGTAGTGACTTAGATAACAGTAAAACAAACCTCATCAATTGGCGATTCATCAATTAATCGAGGAGCGTCAGAGCTAAGTAGACCATGTGTTGCGAGGACGTATATTTTACAAGCTCCATTTTCCTTCAATACCTCGGCGGCTGCAACAAATGACTGCACATCGTCGATGAGGTCATCCTATCAAAAGAATTAAACATAAGCATGCAAATTAGTTGTAAAGTTCGGTTATCAGTTCTCAATTCGCTACAAATTAAGTAAAACAATTCTCACTTACCACCATAATTGCTATCCTTCCATTAACATCGCCAACCACATTGATTGGAGGCTTCTCTTTGGGTGGATGTCCAGGTACTCCGACTGACACACTAATCGTCCTTTGCCTTCCACTACTGTTTGATTGTTAACAAAATTTAAACATGCAAAAGAAATTGATGTTAGTTCTTGTTCGAACTTAGTTTTAAGGAAATTTATGTTGTAGTCGTTGGATTCATACAAACCTACGAGTAGGGGTCGAAGGTAAGCACATTTCAACTGAATTCCCTATTGTAGTGCTATATGTACTGTGTGACAAAAAATAGATTTTTTGTTTGTTTTTTTTCGAATCGTTTTTAACTTTTTTTTTGTTGAATTCCAAGACTAACCAAAATGCAAAATTAAAAGCAAAACAAAAGCTAGCTCAATACATTTGCATTTGTAGGAAAACCATTTACAAGTGATTGTTTGATACAAGGATTGTGTTTTGAAGTATACGTTAGTTTCTTCGGTTTTTTTTTTCTTACAGAATAGAGAAAGTGTTGTATTTGGGATAAGGAAAAGTATAAGTATGTGATTTAGCTTTAACACATTCTATTGCTTTACAAATAGCTTAAAAAAATGTCTGTATTGAAGGAAAATGTTGTGTTGTGTTCATTTAAAAGCGACACAGTTTAAATTGTTTTTCTACAGCAGTGCAATAAAGTCGAAAACATTTAAAGCACATGTCAGATGAGGTGTTTTTGAAAAGACTGTGATTCTGCTTAAATTTACAGAGGCTATCTCATTCTCACGAAGCTTCATGCTAGCCTTAGGATCATGTATTTCATCGTTTAAAAAAATCCCTACGAAGCATAAATGAATTCAAAACGTGTGTGAAATCAAAAACAGAATGAGAAGATTTGTTGAACAAAGCTTTGGCCAAAATTGTTTGGCATCCTTAAACTTTCACTGTAAGTTCTCAAACAAATGTATTTCTACTGAAAACTTGGAACCCTCTTGTCCAGCGAATTACCGAAAGAATTTAAAGAAAGAAATTCCTAGAGAGGTTTCAGGACGAAAAAACATATCTCAAGATAAAAAAAACGCTAGACTGACAGAAGAAGGGAAATTTTCTTCTTGGCACAAGATGACAGTTTTTGTTCTGAAGAGAACACAAAAACGATTCCGAAATTGGAGTCGGAATCAAAAACAGAATCACGCATGCAAGCACACACTTACACATACGTACTCGCCCTGTTTACAAACAAAGAAAATAAAAACAATGTCGTGTCTCGTGTCATCTGCAATTCTGTATATGAGGTTTCACAAATACATAGGCATTCAACCATTAGGAGCAAACAAATTTGTTTGCATGTTTTTTTGGTATCCGGAATTGGACAGTTCTGTGTACCAATTCCGGATTACCAAAAAATAACGCTGTTAGAATCAACTGTCACTTCTGCCCAATTGAACGCATTCAGAATGCTTTTTTCTACTTCCAGATTGCCAATTCGGAGAATATTTGGCCATGATTGTGAAGAAGGACGATTCCAGAGACTAAATCGTCTCCGATCACGAGCTATATCTTACTTCCACGAAGCAGAAATAATGGAAAAACTTTAGCTTGGTACACATCTAGCTCGTATGAACGAAGAGGAACCAACCTGGCAAGTCCTTTTCTGTTCAATTAATGGTAGGAGACAGCGTGGCAGACCAAATTTGCGCTGGAAGGATGGCGTAAACAAGGACGCTCAAAGTCATGGAACTGAATGGCGTCGGTCAACAATCGAGATGCATGGAAGAACCAGCCGAAGGAGGCTTGGACCGGATCCAGTTTAATGCGCAGATGAAAGGAGAAACTTCATTGACCAGGTCGATTGTGATGACGATGAAAGAAGAAGATGAAGCTTGAAAGAGCTGAGGGTACTTGGCTTAGAGCATAAAACTAGACTATGTTGGGCATCTTGGCATATGGGCCAAGCTGTGATACAAATAGCTTGCATAAAAGAGTTTAGGTCTTGACTTTTCTTTACAATTAAGAAACCTCAGTCACTAATAGCAAACTTTGGCCATAATTTGAACACAATAGGTTTTGCCAAGAACTGTACGAGCTGTTAAGCGACACTGATCTAGTCAGAAAAGTTAAGGTCCAACTTAGATGGTTGGGACATATACAGGGTGATTCACGAGCGTTGTGCCAAAAAGCTAGAGCGTGTAGGTTGACTTGAGACAAGAAAAAATCATATGTGTGGGTCTTTTCCCATTAGTGCCATTGTTAATTTTTGGTCGAAAACAGAAAACCGTCAAAAATGTCTTTTCGTTTTTGAGAAATAAAAAAAAAAACAGGACAACTTTTTTCTAAGAAAATCTTTGTTTTTATTTTTACCTATCTCGATTTTTAGTTTTAATAATTTATTATGAAACATTAACCTTTCTTTTAATATTTGTTCTTTAATTGGAATTTTATGAGGCCCCAATAAAATAGAAAAGTATTGGATTTTCCCTGGATTAATCATTTTGTTCATTGATAACCACTGAAAACTGACCTGAAATTTTTTCTTATTATGCCTGGGGGCCGCGGCAACCTGTCGGTAAAGGGTTCTACCTGCTAGGAGCTTAAGATGATTAAACCGCAATTTTTCTTGAATGAAAAAACAATAAACAGAACTGCATGTCAGCTAACTCTTCTCGAGAGTATGAGTTTGACATTGTTATGTGTTGATGAGTCAATATTTCAATTGGAAATGGTTGTTTACTAAATATGCGATACCTTTTATTCACCTTTAGGTCTTTTCGTTCAAGAAAAATTGCGGTTTAATCATCTTAAGGCCCTAGCAGGTAGAACCCTTCACCGACAGAAGAAAAATTTCAGGTCAGTTTTTAGACACGCGCCTAGAGAATTGTTGATGAGAGTAAGCCACATCGGCCTTGGCTGTTCAAGAGCTGTCGCGCCACTCTATTTATTTATTTTTTCTCATTTATTTTTATCTGCGTCAGCTAGTCAGCTAGTTGAATGGTTAAGGCTAAATCACAAAGGCGCTTCAGCTTCATCTTCGTCTGCGTTAAGATGCACCCGCTTTGCGTTTGCTTTGAATGACAGTTCTCCCTCCATCACATCATCATCCTTCCGGCTTTGCCACTTAACTCTTTTTGATTTTTGAAAAACTTTGAAAATCTACTACCTACTTTGCACCATCAAGAATTTCTTAAAATCTACTTCACTCAGAAAAAATTTAATTCGATTTTACTTGTTATTTCTATAAAATCGCACTACTTCATTATGTTTCTCCTATTTTCATCAGGAAAATATTCGCGATAAAGTTTCTATCGTTATATGTGAACAATAATCGGACACAGTTTACAAACACGAAATGTCTACCCATACAAATACGCAAAGAATGAGTACGTCCTTGTATTGAATTGTTTAATATTTCAGGCCGCGTGGGACTTGCGTTTAAATGTTGGTTGAATTTAACCACTAGTGTCATTTGGCCAAATTTATATATGTAGTATTTTAGCCTGCTATTTAATATTTAACACATTTTATCCACCATGTCGTGTCAAAATTAAAACGAACCTTTTAACGCAATTCGGACACAATTCTATATGAACTTTTGTTAATAACTGTTTGTCCCTCTGTGCGTCTATGTATCGAAGGCCAATATAATATACACTACACATTTTAAATCTACTTCGCTTTTTCTCAATCTTCTTCGCTTTATTCCCATATCTACTTCGATTCCTTTTTTTTTTCAAGTGGTAACGCTGCTCCAAAAACAAATGAATTCTGTGTGTGTACTTTTCTCTTAAACAGCTGTCGAGCTGTCAGACAAAGCAAAAGTTCAGCATATTCTTCCGTTTGGAGTCACGTTACGTACGAAACGTGAGGTCGAAGCGACATTAGGCGTTTTTCTTTTTTAGTTCGGAGTCTAGCTCAGAGTCTTCAGAGCGTGCTGAAGAGACTCTGAACAAAGTTAGCTCCGAACATTTTCTGTACGTTCTGATGTAATTTTGAAATACAAGTGGGCACTTAATATTCAGGATTTATTTATTTGTATAACTGTGTTAATAAATGATATAACAGACTATTGATATTTTCTGCCATATCAACTTGTTTCCTTCAACATTTTAATTATTTTAACCATTTCTTTTCATTTTACCACATCTCATATGCTTGACATTTGTTTGTTCAGGCATTTTGCTCACAATGCTCGGTCTCTTTTTTCCGAGCGCGTCGGTCGAACTCTGAACACTCAGAATCAGTGCTCTGAACGAAAAAAGTAACACAAATTTGATGCTCTGAACACACTGAACTAAAAAAGAAACACAATTTTTAGTTTGGCAGTTCAGGCTCTGTTCAGATGTAAAAAAGAAAAACGCCTATTGTGATCGCCTATTGTGATAGCAAGCATTGAATTCCTATAACTGAACTCGTAAACGTCAGGCGAAGCTGAAGCTGAAGCGTCTTTGTGATTCAGCCTTCAAAGATAAAACATTCATCAAAGGCGTTCTTAGACCAAACAAATTTCGAATACTATACATATAGTAGTATCTAGTATTCGAAATTGTTTCGGTCTTAACACGCCGCCTTTGATGAATGTTTTACTTTTTCGTACAGCTTCCGAACCATATTTCTGTTCCCTCTATATCTTCCCGATCACTCGCTTCTTGTGATCCTTCTTTTTTCTTTCTGAAAAGTCGGTTCTCGTCTCCGCTTTTCTACTCGTAGGGCTTGAGAGCTTTGCTTGCCCTGCAATCTTTAAATATTTTTTTTTCAAAAATGCTCCAGACAAGTTGACTGACATTTTTGTTAACAATAAAATTGGTTTTCATCATAAACAAATTACCATTAACCTGACCTGCTCAGCAAACCTAACGATTCCTTAACTTAACACCTTTACAACTTTCGTTGCAGAGTTTTTAGTAAGATGGACAGTTATTGTAACGGGTTTAGGAGAAAACTTTCCGATTCATTGGGCTGCCATAAAAAGAATACTGATGAACTGACACAGGGTCAAAAGTCTACAGGCCAAAGGTCCATAGTTGTATGTTTCTTGGATCAATCGCAGCTCCTGAAAAGGTTGCAAATATAAAGCTGCTAAGCTTACACAGTAGTAAGGTTAGATAACTCTTTAAGTACAATTTCTCAAATTCTACAAAGTGGTGGTGGCACAGACGAAAAAGAAACCAACGCAATAAACAAAAAAGGTTTGCAAAACAAAGTGATAGGTATTTCGCGTTGGAAACATTCTTACAGTGAATAAACGACTGAAACGTTTTAATCCTCCCAAAATGAGATATGACTCAAATGCGTAGTTTAGGATCATATTTGATATATGTATGATTTGGAAGCAAAACCAAGGTAAAGGGTAGTTAGTAAATTGATGAATTAAAAATCGTTCGCCAAGCTTGCAAGGCTTTATTGAGTTCTATAAAATGCATTTGAATAAAATAACCTCAATTACTGTCTTTTATATTTCGCGCTTACACTTACACAAACAAAATAGACTTTCAAATTAAAAGTTGAAATGTACTCTTAACAAAATAAACAAATAAAAAAGGGAAATCGCCTCCTAGCTCTCTCAAAGATTTGTGTGCAATTTCAGTTTTAACAACACTTGGGATGCATGAATTGCTTAGTCAAAAGAAAAACAATATCAAGTTGATTATTTTCTGTATGACAAAGTATTTCACCATCACCTTCTTTTAATCATTTTTTTGTTTTGTTTTGATGAACCGCATGACTAGCATACTGAACTAACATAAATTACCTATTAAATGTAAATTGAATGGCAACAACAAATGGTGAAACTCTGAAGTTACCTTGCTGGTGGAGGTGAATATCGGCCGTCGACTTCATCACTTTCGGCTTCTTTTTGTTCCCCATGAATGACGGCGATTCCGAGACGCAAACGTTCAGCATAGGAAGTGGCTTTTTTGGCCGAGCCAGGGTCACGGGCAACAATAACAGAATTTCTGTAGTCAGGAATCTGGGAAATACAAAATATTTATTAGGACGGAATCAATCACTGGAAAACCTATTTTTTTTTTTTTTTTAATGAGCACGCACTCCAGGGGTTTGTGTCCCACTTTATGCCAAAGCACAGTGCGAGCGTTAGGGAAAGTGGGATAGATGGAGAGGGTTTATGATAAGGTGTCGGTTAACACTGGTCTTGAATTCTAGAACATTGCAGTGACTGGGGAAGGAGAGTGTGGAAGAGAGTTCCACATTCGCGTAGTACGTCTAAAGAACGATTCTCCGAACATGACCGTACGTCCGAAGTTTGGCTCTAGGGTGAACTGATGGACATTCCTGGAGGCGTGGGTATTACGGTTGAATATATTTAAAGGGGGAAGGCAACTGGCTATTTCACTAGAGCATATTCCGTTGAATAAACGGTAGAAGAGGGTGGGGCATGAAACATTGCGTCGATGTTCGAGTGACGTAAAAGTCCTATGATGATCTGTATACTGTCCAAGAGAGGTAAACGTACGAGTTGTAGTCAAGCTTTGGGCGTATATATGTTTTTTAGATGGTAGCCAGATCAGAAGGGGAGAAAAAATTCTTGCATCGTCTTTAAAAGCCTAAACATCTTGCGGCATTTTTGGCGACATCGCATTTGTGATCATTCCACAAGAGGTGGTCGGTGATGCACATACCGAAAATCTCGAGATATTCGGTTTCACTGATGCAAGTGCCACTCATGGCCAGTGGCAGGGGGGGTATATCTCGCTTTAACGATACAGGACAGTATTGAGTTTTCGAAGCATTTACCTCTACGCGGTTTTTTATACATCATTGTAAAAAGCTGTTTAAGTCAGATTTTAATGAGCTTATCATATTATTTTGCCATTCCAGTTTCACATCCGAAGAGGAGGGATGTGAGTTTGGGAACGAATATGAAAAGCTAAGGGAACTATCGTCAGCGAAGCAATGAATTGTATTAGAAGTTACAGACAAGAGATCATTGATGAAAATGAGGAAGAGGGTCGGACACAAAACGGAGCCCTGGGGCACACCAGCATTTATATTGTGGGTTTCAGACTTCAAACCATCCATTACAACTTGCATTGATCGGTTTGAAAGAACATTTCTAGTTCAACGAAGAAGGGATTCATCGAAACCGAAGGCACGCATTTTCGATAAAAGAGCAAGATGCCAAATTTTATCAAATGCCTTTGAAATATCAAGCGCAACAATATTACTTTCTCCAAAACGATGTAAAGATTTGTTCCACTGTTCGTTGAGATAGACCATCAGATCACCAATGGACCTGAACAGACGGAGTCATGACATTCTCTGGCAGCGAAGAGTTGCCGGCATAGCAAAAAGGTAAGCTTTCGCAAGAAAGCTAACGACTAGAGTGACATCATCATCATCAACGAGCGTTGGGACGAAGGAAGAAAGTTTTTCACAAATGACCAACCATTTTTACTGCGAGGCGATAATGCACTTATTTTGTTTTTATCAGGGCCAGACGTAAGGAACAAGTCAAGAGTGTTCTCTGCTTGGCCGTCAATATCCGGTATTCGAGTGGGCTCGTTAACCAGCTGATCAAGATGGTTAAACTCAGCAAAAATCTCAGTACACACTCCTTCGGGTATTGTTTTGCTCGAATGGAGAAGCCAGGAAGAATTGTGTACATTGAAATCGCCCATACAAGGAAACAATTCTTTGGATGGAATCGGAAAGTGAGTCAAATTCGTTAGAAATGGATGATCTGCTTATTAACGGAAAAATTGAACCACATATTAAATAAGGGATTTAAATGAGAGCTACACAACATACACTTTCTTGAATGTACTGCAACAGGAACGGCGAAGCCCTCAAATTATCAACTGGTATATCAAAGATCACGTTCTACTCCTTTGCGCCTACATAACAATGGTTTGACAACCGGTTCTACTACACGTTTAGACCAGAGTGTGTGTAATAGTGTTACCTGAACGTAGTCTTCCTTTAAGTTCCTAAGAAACTATATGGTCAACTATTAAACTCCCGAAGCGGCAAGGACAACGTCATGTAAGTTCTTTCACATACAACACATCGAGAGTAAATTTAGGGAATAAATTATACACCAAGTTAAAAAGGC
>CAKKXW010000003.1:69524848-69553293 GCA_920937365.1 Sphaerophoria rueppellii | reverse complement strand
AACCATTTTTACTGCGAGGCGATAATGCACTTATTTTGTTTTTATCAGGGCCAGACGTAAGGAACAAGTCAAGAGTGTTCTCTGCTTGGCCGTCAATATCCGGTATTCGAGTGGGCTCGTTAACCAGCTGATCAAGATGGTTAAACTCAGCAAAAATCTCAGTACACACTCCTTCGGGTATTGTTTTGCTCGAATGGAGAAGCCAGGAAGAATTGTGTACATTGAAATCGCCCGTAATAACGATTTCAGTGTGAGGATACAAGGAAACAATTCTTTGGATGGAATCGAAAAGTGAGTCAAATTCGTTAGAAATGGATGATCTGCTTATTTACGGAAAAATTGAACCACATATTAAATAAGGGATTTAAATGAGAGCTACACAACATACACTTTCTTGAATGTACTGCAACAGGAACGGCGAAGCCCTCAAATTATCAACTGGTATATCAAAGAATCCTTGAATTTCCTTCTGATGCAAGTCCATTGTGATAATGTGTGTGAGACCAGATTTGCACATCATCTTGGCCAACAGTTTGGTAACAATACATCCACGTTTCCTCATCTTGCATTGCTTCGAATATGGCAAGTAAGGAATCACACCAACAACTGACCGAGCCGATGAGGTCTTGCATGCATAAGCCATGATTAGGAGTTCCATGATGTTGTTGTTTGCGTCTCTGTGAAAACAAAGAAGGTTTTCGTTAAATTATTTTGGAACTGCGTGAATTGATTTCAAAAACGAACTTAGTTCCAGTTTGAATGATGTAAATATCTTTACCACGAACAGAGTCACCAATTTCAACCATAGTCTCACGATTTGTTTTGTGAAAGACCGAACAACCGCCACTCTTTAGGCCCATGCGGTCAGCGACCATGTTCGCCAAATCGGGATGCGAATTGCCATGGATGATGACAATTTCGGATGCTGATGATGCTTCCATTTCGCCGCGAAAGCGCTTCGGTGGACGAACACTACCAAGTCTGTGAATTAGATTAAAAAGAGACAAATTAGATATTATTTTGCTTGAAAGAGTGCATCAAAATGAATCGTGAATTAATAACAAACGCCATGGAAGCTTAAGAATCTAGCATTAAAAGCGGAACAAGTAAATTTTTTGTTGGGAACTGGTGATTATCGAGGGCTAGAAGCAAATGAAGAACTTTAAGCTAATTAATTTACAATTGTTTTTGTTTTGTTAGTTGGGATGGGCGATTTGTTTGGATTAAAAGCTAACGTATGAGGTGATTTAAAGGCTCTTCAATGAGTTATGCACATTTCATGTGAACCCTGCGAACCGAGGAACTGGGACTGAAGATTTTTTTTTTCTTCAATTTACAGGCAAAAGTCTCCCCGATCTAGGTTTTGAAGTATCCACCTCTTTATATCAGAAGACCAAAGCCAACCATCAGACGAGCCATCCTTAGGAAAGTACCAGGGATGCCAATTGTTTTACTTACTGTCAAGAATCAAGGATTCAATTCCTGTAAGTGATGTCAGAAACATTAGGAATGAGTTAAGAATGTATTAATGCTGAAACCAACGAAGCCTCGAGTAGCACCGCTTTTCGTAGAACATGAAGTGTTTTGGCATTGTACGCCTTCTGTTTATTGGCCCAAAGTCCAGGTCGGATCAGGACCTCACCCAAAAAACTTCGCCAGCCAGCTCGGTCCCTAGCTAGCTGTCTTCAGTTTCACACGCCAAGTTGGTTCAGATCTTCTTCCACCTGTGTGCCTCACCTGATTCGCGGTCTTCCTCTTCTGTGACGTCCTTCCGGGTTGGATTCGAAGACTCTACGAGTCGGAGTATTATTTTCCATTCGATCAACAAGACCCAACCATCTAAGTCGTTGGACCTTAACTTTTCTGGCTAGGTCAGTGTCGTTGTACAGCTCGTACAGTTCTTGGTTGAATCTTCGTCTCCATTCTCCATTAATGCAGACAGGACCAAAAATCACTCGAAGAATTTTTCTCTCAAAGCAGCCCAAAACGTTTTCATCAGATGTTGTCATAGTCCATGTCTCTGCACCATACATGAGGACCGGGATGATGAGGGTTTTGTAGAGTGTCACTTTAGTTGCTCGGGAGAGGACTTTACTGCTCAATTGTCTTCTAAGTCCAAAGAAGCAGCGATTGGCAAGAAAGATTCTTCGTTTGATTTCAGCGCTGGTGTTGTTGTCTGAGTTGGTAGCGGATCCCAGGTAGACAAAGTCCTTAACTGCCTCGAAGTTAAATCTGTCTATGTTGACGTTTGCTCTAAGACGTCGATGTTGGTTGTCCTTTCTTGTCGACAGCATTAACTTGGTCTTGCCCTCGTTAACCGCTAGACCCATTTTCCTGGGCTCCGTCTCAAGACTCACAAACGCTCCACTGACATCTGCTGTGTTCTTCCAATTATGTCAATGTCGTCTGCGTATCCTAGTAGCTGGAGCTTTTGAAAGATTGTGCCTCTGGTGCTGAAGTTGGAGCTTTGAACAATCTTTTCAAGAATTATGTTGAAGAAATCGCATGACAACGCATCGCCTTGTCCAAAACCTATTTTTACATCGAAAGCGTTTCCGACCATGACGGAACAGCGTGAGTTTTCCATTGTCATCTTACACAGACGGACGAGTTTTTCTGGGATGCCAAAACTACGCGGCCTTGAAATCGACGAAAACATGATGGCTATCGATTTGAAGGTCGTAGGTCTTTTCTTAGATCTTCCGTAGAATGAATATCTGATTGATAGTGGATTTCCCGGATGAAGCCACGCTGATAAGGATCTATCAAATTGTGGTTGAAAGGCTTCAAACGTTCTTTTGGGTCATTGAGGTTAAAACAAAATATACCTTAGCTTTCATTTAAGAATTACAACCAACCAGCTGATCATAATTTGAACGGTTAATAGAGAAAGAAATACAGCAACGAACTTTACTAGCTCTACAAGAGCCTACCACAGAGTAAATGGATTTAAGATCGTGAAATCTTCCAGTTTCAAACCCATAGGACGTCCGTCGTAGTAGAGGACTTTCATGGCTAAGGTGGCATGAATAAGTTGAAGAGGACCTGGAGAAACTTAGAATGCGCAACTAAAGAGGGACTCTACAAAAATAGACCGGGACAGCAAACGACGCTATATATTTTCCCGCTCTCTTGACATTTCTCTTGCCATTTCATCATGGAAAGGTATACGATCCAACAACGGGTCGAAATTATTAAAATTTACTACCGACATTCGGAGTCAGTGGTGAACACTTTAAGAGCGCTACGTACAATTTACGGTCGTCAAAATCGTCCTGCCAGATCAACAAAATTTGAATCCACAGGCTCAGTACAAAATGTTCCCGTGCCAGTGAGACAAAGAAGTGCCCGTTGTGTCGAGAATATTGCTGCCGCTAGCGCATCAATTGCGGAAGACCCAAATCAGTCTCTCACACGTCGTTCTCAAGCGTTGTGCATCTCTGTGACGTCGTTGTGGCGAATTTCGCGAAAAGATCTTGGCCTACATCCTTACAAAATCAAATTGACGCAAGAACTGAAGTCGCTTGATCACCAGAAGCGTCGTATGTTCGTGAATTGGGCTGAGCAACAACTTGAAAATGATCCGGATTTTCATCGAAAAATCATCTTCAGCGATGAAGCTCATTTCTGGCTGGATGGCTTCGTTAATAAGCAAAATATGCGTTATTGGCCAGGCAGCAATCCACATGTGCTTCACGAGGCACCATTACATCCCGAAAAAATCACTGTTTGGTGCGGTGGTGGTGGTGTCATTGGGCCGTGATGATCAAGACCGGCACGTTACTGTGAATGGGAATCGCTACCGCTCAATGCTAACCGATTATTTTTGGAATGAATTGGATGATATGGACTTGGACGATATGTGGTTTCAACAGGACGGTGCAACATATCATACAGCGGGCCAAACAATCGAATTATTGAGAACGAAGTTCGATGAGCGCATTATCTCAAGAAATGGACCTGTGAATTGGCCGCCTCGTTCATGCGATTTAACGCCGTTAGACTTTTTCCTGCGGGGCTACGTCAAATCTATGGTTTATGCCAACAAGCCAGCGACGATTGATAAACTTCGTACGAATATCGAACGTGAAATTGCAGCAGTATCGGCCGATTTATGCTTGAAAACCGTCGAAAATTGGGTTCAGCGTCTGGACTTCTGCAAGCGTGCCCGTGGTGGCCATGCAAAAGAAATCAAGTTCCTTACATAATGGCATCAAATGTACTTCCACAGGAATAAAGAATTTCATTAGGTCTGTTTGGTAACTCCAACTTTTTGCAACGAAGTACAACGAAGTAAAACGTTTTTACATTTTCCTGTTTGTTTACTCGAATAAGTTGCAGAGAAAGGGGAAATCGAGAGAGCAAAATATTTCCCCTCCAACGAAAATTTTGCAACTTCTTGCAACTGAAAATTCTTGTTGCAAGTTGTTTTTGAATGTCATTGATCTTCGAAGAACGGGTAATTGACAGATGACATATTTATTTTTTGAATTTGCTCGTGGTCAACATTTAATTTAATTTTTTCAGTAGGCCAAGTGATCACAGACGGGCTCATACAACTCAAGAATTTAATGACTCTTTGAATAATTGTATGAACCGTCCACAGAGATAAATCGAAACGATCCGGAAGGAACATGCTTCATGCCCAGGAAACCTTTATAGTATAATTTGTGTTAATGTATTTCATCAAAAATTTCATAAACAAACCATAGAAACAGTGCTAGGTGCTTGGGTCCACTAACTGTTTTGTCCGAACGGAGACTAGCATAAATCTCCTATGTACAGAATTTGTCACTAAGGTGTTCGAACAAAGTTTTGGAAACCCAAAAATGCACCTTGAATTCTACGTCCGTATACTGCGGTACCACTTTTTCGAAGTAATTTTCGATGCAGTTTCGCCTATTTTCCATTTCTCTTTCATTGCCGTGTCTTCTTGATCGTCGTCGGTTATTTAGCAGTTTCAGCGCTAAACTTTTATTTACATCTTTTTCTTTGCTGAACGAAGAATCAGATTCCATCAACCAAACTTAAAAATTAATTATTTTCGACATTTTTTGTTTCAAAAAGGATCTTTAATATGAAAACACTACAATTCGAATCAAATCTTAACACCAACCGTTTTGCCAAAATGAAAATATGTAAACTGCAACAAATTACATCAACGTGTTTGTTTACTTTGTTGCAAGTTTTTCTCTTTCTGAGAGAATTTTACTCTCTTCACCTTGTTTGACAGATTTCAAACAAACTGCTACAAAAAGTTCCCAAACAGACCTATTGATAACCAAAACCGTTTTTATTTTTATTTAATAGCGTCCCTATTGAAAACCCAGCCAAGTATAGAGCTAGTTGGAGAGGAATACTGGGCAATGTGCAAATCGACAACGGATTGTAATGGTCATATTAAGTAAGGAAGTAAATAAGAGCTTTTAACAACAATCTTCAATCCGTTTTACTAATGAAAACAGCCTTAGAAAGTATCCTGTAGTATCCGAAACTTTCATTGCATGTAGATCTGTGGTTAAGAAATAAGACGCTTTTCTCCAATAAGTCAAAACGTCTTGGTTGATGGAATATGGAAATTGAAGCAAGATGAATTGATTTTTGCAACCTGCAAAACAGGAGAAGGGATAACACACATTTGACACGGATACGACACCCAATACTCTTAAAAAAAAAATACATTTTGTAAAGAAGTGACTATAGGAACACAATTTGTATGTAAGATTTTATGGCTAATAAAATACAATCCATTGATACGCACATGAGTCACGGAATTTCCTTGCTATTTAGACTTTCACCTATCCCACCTATGAATATATTACGGAGTACAATGTGATTTCACTTCCTGTTCTTCAATGCTGGGCAACGTACCAACTGCACCAAGTTCGCAATTAATTGATTCCCACTGCAGGAATTTGCATTTTTTTTTCCCCTTTTTTCTATTCTTCGTCCTGGC
The DNA here is from genome assembly GCA_920937365.1 of Sphaerophoria rueppellii. Lineage (NCBI taxonomy): Eukaryota > Metazoa > Arthropoda > Insecta > Diptera > Syrphidae > Sphaerophoria > Sphaerophoria rueppellii. Next base: position 69,547,337 of record CAKKXW010000003.1, on the reverse strand, counting down.
TCGGTGGTCTAGTGAACTAAATATGAAACTTTTCTCTAAATGTATGGCAACCATGCAGGATGTGTAATAGTATCGATCAAACAAACCTCACATCGGGGAATTCATTTTTTAATCTCGTTTTCTTTAAATTTGTTGTTCTACTACTGCTCAAAGGTTGTGTGTAAGTCATTCTACAATTTGAATGCAAATTTTACAAACAAGAGTTGTGAGCCATAGAAAATAAAATTAGAAAAAAAAGTAAAGTTGAGGAAAGGACGAAATATTTCAATTGACGTTATCCTTAAAGAATGCGCTTGGGATTGAATTTGGAAGTGAAGGTGTTTTGGCTGCGTGTGTTTGTGCAACTTTCAAGTATCCTCGAGTCGTAAATTTCAAAGGCACTCAAGCGTTAGCACGGAATACTAAGCACACGTCCGTCGTCTGTTTAAACACCAGAAAATTGTGTTGTAAGGAGGAAACTCTTTGTAAGAACAACAAGGAACTGCGTTGAATGCAAATAAAGTGAACGGAGATTGAAAGCAAATCAACTGCAAAGATTGTTTCAAGTAGATTGTCAGGCACCTTAAAGTGAAGCAGCTACATGCATTAAGAGAAGGAGACAAGGACAAAGGAGGTTGTAAGGATGGGTGATTCAGGTGAGTCGAGTTTGTGTGTAATGGAGTTAAGAGGAAACTTTATTATCTGGCTTTTGCCTTAATGGAACTAAGTTACCTCAACAGTTAAGTTGGTTAATCTTTGTTTGAAAATCTATTAACGTTGGTCTCCTGGTTATGCTGTCACTTTTACAGTAAGGTTAACCACCAGAAGTTTGTGTGTATTTCAATGAATCACGAATAGTCACCAACATAAAGGGAGAATATTTTGACAGTTTGTCAAATATCTAGCTAAAGCTAAATAATTCTAGCGACGAGGCGAGACAAACGAATCGCCAGGGCACTACCTATCTTTTGTCAAAGTTATAGACCAGATATATCAAGATATTAGGTTGTTTTGTTATATTATTTTTACAAGCAACAAAAGTGAAGATGGTTGGAGACCGATAGACAACGCAGTAGAGCAGGACCGCTTACTTACTTAAGGTAGCGCTACAATCCGTTGTGGACTTGGGCCACTGTCTCTGCCAGCTAGCTCGGTCCCTAGCTATCTGTCTCCAGGTCCTCTTCCACTAATGTGTGGCACAAGTCTTCCTCTTCTTTTACGTCTCTCGGGAATAGTGTCGAAGGCTTTCCGGGCCGGAGCATTGGTGACGTTGACTCTTCTGACTGGGTCCATGTCGTCCATGTCCCGTTAAGTTCGCTGTTATTTCTTCTTCTCCATTCTTCATTAACGCACACGGGGACAAAGATGGCCCGAAGAACTATCCTCTCGAAACAGCCTAAGGCACACTCATCCGATTTTGTCAAGGTCCATATAGCAGGACTATGATGATGAAAGAGCCCAAAAAACAGCGATTAGCAAGAGTAATTTTTGGTCTGATCTCGGCGCTGGTGTTACTGCCTATATTAATAGCGCAGCCTAGGTAGCCAGAAGTTATTCAACACCGAGCCGTGTCGGTGTTGAATGTCCTTCCTGGAAGACAGCCTATACTTCGTTTTTCCCTCATTTACCTAAACCCATTTTTGCCGCTTCTGTCTCAATTCTCACAAAGGCGCTATTGTTCTTCAGATTTTTGGAAGATAGTGCCTCTGGTGTTGACGGTTTAGTTTTGCACTATTTTCTCAAGAACGATGTAAAAGAAATCGCATGGCAGTGCATCGTCTTGTCTGAATCGACAGAATGCGTAAGCTCGGTGCCAAACTGCCAACCTTGATGGCGCAACGTGAGTTCTCTATTATCATTTTGCACAAGCGAAAGAGCTTGACAGGGATGCCAAAACTAGACATAGCTCTATAGAGTTCGTCTCTGTAGATGATGTAGATGATGCGTGATTTGGAGACCATAGGAGACCAGGATCTGACGCAAATTGAAAATTTGGTCGATGGTTGACTTTCCTGGTCTGAAGCCACATTGATAAGGGCCAATCAGATTGTTGACGAAAGGCTTCAGATTACGGCGAAGAGGATCTTGAAGCCAATGTTAAGTAGGCTGATTCCTCTGTAGTTGGCGCAGTTAAGAGGATCTCCCTTTTTCAGGACCGCTTTTCAAGATTATATTCAGATGGGGAAGGATCAAACCAATTTGGCGTGTGCAAAATAGCTTGAAACAAGTTTGCGTTCTGCAAATAACTATACTGAAACAGAATGGAACTTATCGCGCTTGATGTGGAGTAACACATATTTTAAACTTGCGCAATTTGGGCACGTTATGACAACGACATGTATTAGGTTCGATAACATTAAAGTGGTTGTAGTGGTAGATGAATATGGAAAGAGGAAATTCGATATCAATCGCAAGATATTGCTAGATCCTTCTCCGATTGTGTCACCAATAACCTCCTTAGAAGTCCTGCTGCCAGCACAATGCAAAGGGCCAGTGTTGCCAAGCGCAGAGATTCCGCCCCTTTAATGCTTCAGTTAACACGAAACCCCTGGTTTGACAATGAATGCCAGCGAGCACATACAGCTTAGCAAGAGGCATACAAAGCCGCTACAAAAATGTACTCGAACCGCTCCCGAGCTCAGAAAGAAAAAGAGAAGAGGGCAATTGAAAAGATAGAGGAAACGAGGTTTCGGAAATTTTACAAAAAGGTAAAACAATCCACAAAATGTTTTACACCTTAAACTGAAGCCTGTGAAGGCCATCAAGATAATATCGTAGTGGAAGCACAGTTAGTACTGAGGATATGGAAAGATAATTTTTTCCAAGGTGTATAACGGCGAAGCAGACGGCCTACCCGCCAAACTATACAAAACAGCCAAATAAGAGTAAGCACTAGCTCATCATGATTTGGTCGGAGGAAAGCATTCCCGACGAATGGAAACTCAGCACCGTATGTCCGATCTTTAAACAAGGAGATCCCCTGACGTCTCCAAAACTTCCTCAAAGATCTTGTCCGCAGTGCTGTGAAAGTGCGGCTTCAGAACCAAAATATCCACGATCGATCAAACATTCGCTCTACGGCAGGTCTTGGAAACAACCCAGGAATTTCAAATCGATACCTTCCACCTTTTCATTGATTTCATTCAAGAACAGAGCGTTATGTCATGGGAGCGTTGGTGAGTCTTGAGACAGAGGTCAAAAAGATGGGTCTAGTGGTTAATGAAAGCAAGACCAAGTTAATACTGTCACCCACTCTTGCCAATCGCTGATTCTTTGGACTTATGGGGCAATTGAGTAAAGTCCGGTAAAGTTATTTACGGTGCAGAAACGTGGATCTTAAAACCATCGAATGAAAACGCTTTGATCCGAAAAAAAATGATTCAAATGATTTGCTCCTGTGTCCATAAATTGAGAATGGAGACGAAGATTGGACCAAGAACTAACCGAGCCTAGCTAAATAATTTAAGGTCCAACGACTTAGAGCGATTGGATAAGTTCCGGTCCGAAGAGTTTTCGAATCCAACCCGAAAGGACGTCGCAGAAGAAGAAGACTGCGACTCAGGTGGAGTACAATGGTGTTAGAGGACCTCACTCAACTTGGCATGCGAAACTGGAAGCAGCTAGCTAGGATCGAATTTGCTGGAGGCGTTTTTTGAACGAGGCTCTGATTCGCCCCGGATTATTGCACCACCTTAAGTGACTAAGCAAGAAACCTTGACTTGGTCCGTTTGTGGTCTCTCTTTTGACACAAATTTACACAGATTTTCGCACGGACTATCACACTTTAGAGTTTTGATAGCATAAATGGTCGTTAAAGCGAATGTTCTCGTTATTTGCCGAGGCCGAATTTAGAAGTGACTGCAACTTGATGGAGAGTTGTAAAAGAATGCAATCATTTTTGTATTGCAGTAAAAAGATTAAAAAAGTTTTATTTTTTAAGTATTTTGACTTCATATCAGTACTTAACTTTTAAGGTAAATTCGCAGTTAATTTTGAAGTCTTTTGTATAAAAATCATTAAGAGCAGTTAAAAGACTTGAAGTCTTTTGAAATCTTTTAAAAGTCTTTTACATTCTTTGCAGTCATTAAGTCTTTTGGTTGCATTCAATGTAATGCAGTCATTTGATTGCTTTTGCAGCCTTTTAACTGCTTGAAGTCTTTTAACTGCTTGAAGTCATTTAATTGCTTGAAGTCTTTTAACTGGTCGAAGTCTTTTCTACTATTTTTTCTGCACTACACATTTAAATTAAGTACGACATTGACATTGACATTTCACAGAACTACAGACACATAGCAGCCCTGGTGACTGAGGCCATCTCTTGGACGGAACAAGACACTAATACAACAGAGAGAGACAGATAGACACATAGAAAGGAAGAACACATAACATAAACCTACGTGGCACAGAGGAGGAGACACAGATTTTAATTGTCTCTTATCATAGCACAGGTGGCCTCAGATAAGCTGCCGATTTTTGTAGAGAAAGAATGCTGCCGAAGCTGGGGCTTGAACTCGTAGTGTTCGGCTTAGGAATCAACTACTCTATCCCCTGAGATGTTCTGAGCCATGGCCACTTGCTGAAATTAAGTAGTAGCAGTTAAAAGACGTCCAGCTACTAGGATACGCAGACGACATTGACATAATTGGAAGAACACAGCGTGATGTCAGTGGAGCGTTTGTGAGCCTTGAGACGGAGGCCAGGAAGATGGTTCTAGCGGTTAACGAGGGCAAGACCAAGTTAATGCTGTCGACAAGAAAGGACAACCAACATCGACTTCTTGGAGCTAACGTCAACATAGACAGATTTAACTTCGAGGTAGTTAAGGACTTTGTCTACCTGGGATCCGCTATCAACTCAGACAACAACACCAACGCTGAAATCAAACGAAGAATCACTCTTGCCAATCGCTGCTTCTTTGGACTTAGAAGGCAATTGAGTAGTAAAGGCCTCTCCCGAGCAACTAAAGTGACACTCTACAAAACCCTCATCATCCCGGTCCTCATGTATGGTGCAGAGACATGGACTGTGACAACATCTGATAAAAACGCTTTGGGCTGCTTTGAGAGAAAAATTCTTCGAGTGATTTTTGGTCCTGTCTGCATTAATGGGGAATGGAGGAGAAGATTCAACCAAGAACTGTACGAGCTGTACAGCGACACTGACCTAGCCAGAAAAGTTAAGGTCCAACGACTTAGATGGTTGGGTCATGTTGAGCGAATGGAAAATAATGCTCCGGCTCGTAGTCTTCGAATCCAATCCGGAAGGACGTCGCAGAAGAGGAAGACCGCGACTCCGGTGGAGCACACAGGTGGTAGAGGACCTGAACCAACTTGGCGTGCGAAACTGGAGACAGTTAGCCAGGGACCGAGCTGGCTGGAGAAGTTTGTTGGGTGAGGCCCTGGTCCGACCTGGACTGTAGCGCCACCATAAGTAAGTAAGTAAGTAAGTTAAAAGACTTCAAGCAGTTAAAAGACTTCAAGCAGTTAAAAGGCTGCAAAAGCAATCAAATGACTGCATTACATTGAATGCAACCAAAAGACTTAATGACTGCAAAGAATATAAAAGACTTTTAAAAGATTTCAAAGAATGCAAGCAGTAAAAAGCAATGCATTCTTTTAACTTCAAGTCTTTTATCTGCTCTAAATGATTTTTATACAAAAGACTTCAAAATTAACTGCGATTTTTCTTCGAAGTTAAAGTATTGCAATAAGGAATGTAAATGCAAATTTAGTTTAATGAATGGGACTTTTGACGATGCAACACCAAAAGATTGCATTCTTTTACAGCTCTGGCATCTAGCATACATTAGCAAAACTATTATATCACGTCTTCACTTGCCAAACAATTTAGCTACTCAAGGGTTCTATTAACATCCTCGATAATGATAATATTTGTACAAAAGCAATACAAAAAAAAAAACTCACTGTTATAAGCAATCAAGGACCCGGGGCCTTCGATGGGAACCAGTCTATTAAATTTTTCCATTTTTGCTTAGAACAACACAACTTAAACGTTTGTCAAACAATTTCATACAAAACGCACCGGTGAACACGTCCAGATTACTCAAGCACCGAACTGATACTTCAACATAAAACGGTGAAGTTAGTTTTTATTGCCAAAACAAAATAAACCGAGTTCTAATTTGAATAGGCTTAGGTAGGTAGGTGCTAACTATAATGCAAATTTTGTAATAAAACAGTCACTCACTATAACTTCCTCGACGTAACCAGTCTCTACACACTCTTCACACATTCCAAGAGGAAGAAGGCCACGTTATAATTGAATATGCGGAGCTTATAAGCCCTACTGTCACATAATATGTAACAATAAACCCATCAAAATCGAAAAATAATATCCAGGGAATCAATTTACGTCAACCTGAAGAAAGAGAAAGTATTGCACACGAAGCCCAACGCTCCAGCACCTTGTTTAAGAATTCCTTCTATTCTATGTGCGGTAATCGAAAATACCGAGGCAATCAAACGCCTTTTGAGAATTTAATGGAAATGGCACCTCCTTTGTGGCCATAAAGAAAATCTAAAAGTGGCGGATAATCACGCATGCAATTTCGACACGAATTCTCAGCACCCAACCACTTTCAATGAACTTTTTGGCGAGTGCACCAATCGATGGTGTGAAGAGCCTTATTCACTTCATTTTGAATTCTCGATTAGATAGGTTCGATTCGGTTATTTTTTTTTTAAGTCAAAATGATAGGAATGGCTTGTGATCCATTACAGCATACGAGCATGTACCAACGGCTCGAAGAGGGTACACCAATCCAAAACATTTAAATTTATATCATTTTCTGTTTCTCTTGCAGATAGCGAGGACAGTGATGGAGAAGGCGGATTGGGAAATGTCAGTCGAGTTATCATACGGCCACCTGGCCAGAGCGGAAAAGCCAAACGTGGTCACTTGTGCTTCGATGCAGCCTTTGAAACGGGAAATCTGGGAAGAGCCGATTTAGTCGGGGAATTCGAGTATGATCTCTTCCTCCGACCGGACACATGCAATCCCCGATTCAGATTTTGGTTCAATTTCACTGTGGACAATGTTAAGCAAGACCAACGGGTCATTTTCAACATCGTCAACATGAGCAAAATAAGGAATCTTTTCAACTCTGGCCTAACGCCTCTGGTGAAATCGTCTAGTCGACCGAAATGGCAGAGGATTCCTAAGAAATTCGTCTTCTACTACAGATCGTTGGTGCATCAGAATCATTACGTGCTGAGTTTTGCTTTCTCATTCGACAAGGAAGACGATGTGTTTCAGTTTGCTTTAGCCCCGCCGTACAGCTATTCACGACTGCAGGCGTACTTGAATGTCATCGAAGCCAGGTCCGTTGAGAAACGATTCACCAAAACTACAATGATAAAAACATTGGTAAGAAATTCATTTCAATGAGTGCATTCCATACAAATCAATTATTTTTGTTTTCAGCAAAATCGAAGTCTCGACCTCATCACAGTGGATCATGTGCCACGACAGCGTGGTGCTAGAATCAACAAAAACTTCATTCGTGTCATTGTGATTTTAGCCAGATCTCATCCCGGTGAGGCGCCAGCTTCGTACGTATGCCAAGGATTTATTGAGTTTCTTATTGGAAATCATCCAATTGCTGTGATTTTGAGAGAGAGTTTTGTGTTTAAAATAATTCCCATGGTCAATCCGGATGGAGTGTTTTTGGGCAACAATCGGTGCAATTTAATTGGACAGGACTTGAACCGGACGTGGAACGTTGCCACGGAGTACTCTCATCCCACGTTGTTTGCTATTAAGAATATGCTCAAGGAGCTTGATGGATCCGATGTAAGTGGTGTCATTAGAATTTGTTTGATTCATTCGAATATTTCGTCGTTTCTATTTGCAGTTCTACCAAATTGACTTTGTGATTGACCTGCATGCCCACTCCAGTTTGAATGGTTCGTTTATTTATGGAAATACCTACGAGGATGTGTATCGCTATGAAAGACATTTAGTGTTCCCACGGTTGTTGGCGTCGAATTCGTATGACTACGTGCCAGCGAATGTAATGTTCAATGCTGACGAGAGAAAAGCCGGCTGTGCGAGGAGATTTTGTTGTGAAAGATTGAGTGATACTGTGAATGCATACACCCTGGAGGTGTCGATGGGTGGATATGTTTTGAAGGATGGAAAGACGATTGCCTTATATACGGAAGATGGATGTGAGTATTGATCTTCCTTGGAACACAATTGTAGAACTCAGACTGTGAAAGATGCTTGTTGAGATTGAGATTCTAGACAGTGCTAGGCAGAGTTTTGAACTTAATTTCATTTCAGATTTTCGATTGGGAAGAAACTTGGCTCGCACTCTTCTTCAATATTATCGCTTCATCAATGTCCTGCCAGCTCCTCTAGTCCCCGAAGTAGTCACAAAGCGACGAAATCGTCCTCGAACTCATCATTCCCGCAGTCGATCGAAATCCCGATACGACGTCCAACCACGCCCAAAAACAACTCGTTGTCATGCTCCAATCAGCTATACAAATCTCTCAATTTGCTACGACAGTGCGTCTTCCGAAGACGGATCACCTATGCGCCAAGCCAGTAGCCAATTTGGCTATCGAAACCATCGCCGTTTGGCCAATAACAGCACTACTTGCCCCTCACAAGGCGCAAACAATGATCAATTCTCATTGTTAACAATCAAATCGGCCAAATTTGATAATTTAGATTTTTCCAGTAATCCGAAAGGAAGGAAAAATCAATCGCCGGACAAGTCATCACGCATTGCACAAACAGAAACCCTGAATGTGCCGCCAAAACCTTACTTGTCGATAATCGATCTGAATCAATTGGCTCGGAGCACCATGAAAGACGCTTATCTTGGAAATCGATGATTGGCCAACATTTATGAATTTACCTACTTGTAGTTTTTAAGCTTATTCAAATTTCTAATTCAATTCCTTTCCTTCGTGTTCACGTTTTTATCATTCAAGTGTTGCATTTTTGAAATCTTTTAATATTTTCAATACAAAATAAATCAAACAAAAACAATCGATGTTTGCACTTTCTATTTTTGGACCGTGTGTTGTTTTTGCTTCAATTTCAATTGCCAGAAAGTTGCGCAGAATGATTTCGACGGCTTAAAACGAATTTATTTCGGAAGAGATTGCTCTGACAGTTTTAGACGTTTTAGATTAATTTTGATTTGGCCAATAAAGAAATTGGTTTATTTTTGAAAATTTCTTCATTCACCAGCGGAGGCAGAGTTTTAAAACATGCTCAATTTTTATTTGTTCTGGTCTTTCGGTGTTACAAACATTGCTCTGTATAAGATTCTGTTCTTTTGGGATCTACATTGGGCCAGATCTGTTTGGTGAACAAGCAAGCGGTTCGTATTTCTGATGGCGTTCAGCTCAAGCATGAGCTTACACGTAGTGATAGGTAATCAAACCGTTTCCCAATGGGGTAAGATAGGCAGTTTCATTTACAATTTCCTTGAACTCCCCTACGGCCCATTTGATTTGACTATCAGAGAAGATGCATTATATCAGAAGTCGATATCACGTTTCCTCTTAGCCAAGATAAAACTTCTTTGATTGCTCAAATTTTCGCCTGGAACACACTACTTTGATTGGGGAGGCGGAATGACAGGCCTATGACTATGACTTTTCTGAGTAACCACCACCGCCTAAACCTTCCTTAGTCTTGGATCCATGGGTATAAAAATGTATGGAATTGCTAATCTGCTCTTAATGGTATAGACACCTGAAAGTTTTTTTTTTTTTTAACTTCAATTTTGGACCGGTGCACTGAGGTGATGCTAAGAGACGAACGGCTATGCTCGCAGCAGTTTGTTTGCTAAAAATATCGAGGGGTGTTAGATTGAGTATGATGTCTTGTGCCACCGAAGAAGGTTTGGTGCGTAACGCCCCGCTTATGCTTGGGCACAATCCGATCATTGAACTTTGCACAGTTTGTTGTAGTTAACTGCCTTGTCCTAATCAGTCCACCCAGTAATGAATCGATGTGTATAGCCAATAGGTAATGCGAGGTTGAAGACCCCATTGTGTTCCAAACTGTAGATTTCACCTGAAAAAATTCTCCGCTGCCGTGATATGTAAAAGGAGGTATGCCTTATTGCTTATTTTATGCACACACATTTCATGAATAAATGTCCGGACAGGGAAAGTCAATATTCAAATAGTTTATCTCCCGCGGTTAAATAAAAAAAATAGATTGGCGCGACAGCTCTTGAAGAGCCAAGGTCTAAGTGGCTTACTCTCATCAACAATTCTCTGGGTGCGTGTGAAGAATTGAGGGGACCTACAATTTAAAGCCGATTCCGAACAGCAAAGTTGAGAAGCACTTTTTCATGACAGATGATACTCTTGGAAGTTTTGTCAGTTCTTCGCAAGAGGCAGTGTCCGTGATAGATGAAATAAAAACTTTGGGCCCGAGTAGGATTCGAACCCACGACGTTCTGCTTAGCAGCCAACGCGGTTAACAGAACATTTTTTTTTGTATTGCCTCCTCCAGTATATTAGATAAGAAGTCCTCAAATTTAACGTAAAAACACGTCTTTTCAACAAATAAAGCATAAAATAATTTAGTCGTCCAAGTTCATTGAGGTCCTCTTCCACTTGAATGCGCTACATGAGCCGCGATCTTCCTCTCCTCCTACGTCTCTCAGGAATAGTGTCGAAGGCTTTCCGGGCCGGAGCATTGGTGTCCATCCGCTCTAAATGACCAAGCCATCTGAGTCTTTGGACCTTGACCCTTCTGGCTAGGTCCATGTCGTTGTACAACCCGTAAAGTTCACTGTTATATCTTCTTGGCCATATCCCTTCAATGCCCACGGGGCCAAAGATAACCCGAAGAACTTTCCTTTCGAAACAGTCTTAGGCACTTTCATTCGATTTTGTCAAGGTCCATTCTTCTGCACCATACAGCAGGACTGGGACTGACGAGAGAGGGCTTTTAAACTCAATTGCTTCCTTAGCCCAAAGAAAAAGCGATTAGCAAGTTATTCTTTGTCTGATCTCGGCGCTGGTGTTATTAACCATGTTTATAGCGAAGCCTAGGTAGACAAACTCCTCTACTTCCTCGAAGTTATAAGTGTCTATTGTGACGTTCTGCCCGAGCCGTCGGTGTTGGATGTCCTTCCTCGAAGACAGCATATATACTATACGCTAAACCCATTTTTGCCGCTTCTGTCTCAATTCTCACAAAGGCGCCATTGACATCACGCTGTGTTCTTCCCATTATATCAATATCATCGGCGTAAGCGAAAAGTTGAACAGATTTTTGGAAGATAGTGCCTCTGGTGTTGAACGTTCTCAAGAATGATGTTAAAGAAATCGCATGACAGTGCATCGCCTTGTCTGAATCCTTTTTTGACGTCAAAAGATACCGTAAGCTCGTTGCCAACCTTCATGGAGCAGCGTGAGTTCTTCATCGTCATTTTGCACAAGCGAACGAGCTTGGCCAAAACTAGACATAGCTTTATACAGTTCGTCTCTGTAGATGCTGTAATAAAAAATAATAATGCTGTAATACGCGGTCTAAAAATCGATGAAAAGGTGGTGGGTATCGATTTGGAGTTCATAGGTCTTTTCCAGGATCTGCCGCAACGTGAAAATTTGGTCGATGGTTGATCTTCCTGGCCTGAAGCCACATTTATAAGGACCAATCTGATTGTTGACGGAAGGCTTCAGACGTTCACAAATTACGGCAGAGAGCATCTTGTAGGCGATGTATAGTTGACTTATTCCTCTGTAGTTGGCGCAGTTTAGAGGATCTCCCTTTTTTCCTTTTTTCAGGATCGGGCAAACAATGCTGAGGTTCTTTCATCGGGCATGCATTCCTCTGACCATATCTTACAGATAATTTGGTGCATGCTCCTATCTAGTTCGTCGCCTGCTGCTTTGAACGGCTCAGCAGCTAGACCATCTGCTCCAGCGGCTTTGTTGGATTTCAGCCGTGATATTGCGGTTTTCACTTCTTCTAGGTCGGGTTCACGGAATTGTTGGCTATCATCGTGTCCGATAAAAGGCTCTTGTCAGACGGCGGTGTTTTGAAACACTATATTCCTATTCATAATTATTAAGGTTTATTATACTAGCTTGTAGCCATAATATTGCCTCGAAACATACTTCATTAAAAACTATTTCAATTTTGTCTAAAAGGCATCTGTTTGTTGCACAAGTTCCATCCTCCCCCTCACTATCATTATCTACATGAAATAGAGCAAGACACATGAATGAGGTAAGCTTGTGACAAAAAACAACATTTGCCAATTTTGTATGATTATTTTGAACAGTAGAGATTTGATTCTTCCAATGTTATCTCATAATCAATCATAAAATGTACGACTTCGAGTTCACGTTGACTAGAAGAGTCCACATGATTTCGCAGTCGTTTTGTTTATTTCTTCTAATCACGACAAAGAAACAGAAATATTTCTTTATCGTTAAACGGTGCCGAAAATAGATTCAAATTAGATTTTCATTCTCTGATGATGTTAACAAGTGTCATTCATTTGCCGGCTTAAAGATTGACAAGAATCACCAAGAAAACCACATTTTTATTGGGCAAGCTGCCAAAATACAAAACAATGTGGAGATGTTCACTCAATGTTCAAAAATTTGACTCCTAATCAATATGAAAGACGAGCAGCCATCGCAAGGAAAACTACAACTTTCAAGACTCAAAACACCCTTCGATAAAATACGCCTATCGTCAGGTGAGGGTAGATAGCTAAATGAATTATCAACTTGATAGCGACTTTGATTGATAGATAAAAACTAGATTACCCTCATTCCTCCCACCCGCATTGCCTGACAATAAACGCCATCGTCAAGGGTACACACCAGATATTTACATACAACTTGAGAACTCGTTCCGTTCAAGCAATAGAACACCCTAAGAGCGATGACGAGAAAAATGACAACACAATGAGCTTCTCGTGACCGAAAATTATATTCGAGAGATGATAAAAAAAAATTGAACTAAATTGCCTCGCTAGCAAATACCCACACAAAATGAAGGCAATAAGCTAATTGGATAAGCAACCAGTGCGTCTTTTCTAAATCTATCAGCCTTCAAAGCTAGTAGCTAACCAAACGAAGATCGATAGAATTTAATCAAACTTAAAACGAAATTATTTACAGTTTACTTTCCAACATAAAAACAGCAAACAAATAACTCTCCACTTCTTGGGAATCAAATCTCCATTAAATTAAAATTATCACAAAATTCTTGGGACAAGGGAGGAAGGTATGTTAATTAGATAAATAAAAATAAGCGAGACAAAAATGAAGGGAACAAATTTGAGAATGGGGAAAAAACGAGAACAATTTTGTAACAGAAAAAAAATATACAAAATAAACTAGAGGCGAGATTTAATCATAATTCTTTACTTGTTTCGGCTGAGTAGCATTTTTTTGCTTATTTATATTTTTTTAAAAGATATTTCTTACTGAAAAATACAATTTAACAATTATTTTGTTTGGAAAACGAGAAATACACGAACTTTTCTGGTTTTTTTCTTGTTTAATTTCCTTCAACAGGACTTACATCGGATTTGATTTTTCAATTAATTTTTCGGTCTACTTTTTTTCTTTTTAAACAAATTTTACGAATTTTTCTTTTGCAATTGGATAAAATGCGTTCTTTTGTTTTTGAAGTGGTTTGCTTTAGAACTTCTATTGGTTTTGACTTGTCACACTCACAATTCACGTTACTTTCCGTCTTTCCGACAGTTAATTGATTGAATTTTTTTGTTGACTCACAACCTTTAAAATTGCAAAATTCCAATTGTCTGTTGTTTCAATAAAATTATAAATTAATTAAAATAGCAGCTGAGCCAATAAAGCTTTGGGAATATTTATTTTTTTTCGCGCACACAACACGAGTGATACAGAAGAAAAGCGAACGAAAATGGTCGTTGGATTTTTGGCAATTGTTGTTGTTGACAAATGACAGCTGTCGGATGATTAGAGTGAGGTAAGGTAGTTTTCGAAGAACTGCACTACCACAATGTATTGGTTTGTGCATATAATAAATGTATAAGTCGGAATGCGTTGTCATGCGATGGTGAAACCTAGAGAGTTTCCGTTTAAAAAACCGACAGTTATTTATTTAAATAAAAAAATGTTGTTTGGGAGTTGGCGATTTTAAATTACACCTTATTGATAGCAAAGTTGGACAAAGGTTATAAATTCTACACACTTTTCAATGGGAATCTCCTCCAATTAGCATGATGAAGCTACGTTATTTCCTCATCGTCATCTACCAAAGTTTGAAGTGAAGAGAATAAGAATGAGCTACTAAAAACTCAAATGAATGATGTTGTCAAACAACTACAAGCTCAACGAAACGAGAAGAAGAACGAGCACGAGCATGTTCTCAAACAATTAGCAAAGAATGTTATAGAAAAGTTTGACACACAGAGAAACCTATTAGAAAGCAGGTTTGCGGACTTCGAAGACAAAATCAATACAATACTCGAGAAAATGGACGAACAAATCGAAAATACCGTTCATCACAAACGAATTGGATAAAGTGCGAAAGATGAAAGCTCGAGAACCTTCTGGTGAGTGCTTAAGGAAGAGAGAAGTGAATTCTCCAAGCTTTGATGGGTGGTGGTCAGATTCCGTGGTCAATCTACAAGAAACAGTGTGAAGCAGCAGCGCAGCGTTAACAAACGGCTGGAACGACCACGAAAAACACATTGCTCTTACGCTTGCTTTAAGAAGAGCAGCTGCTGAACTGCTACAAACCATCCCAGCAGAGAAGAGTGGTGACTTCACAGTTCTTGTAAACGCAAATGAACACTAGTAGTTTGGAGATAGCTACACGACAGAAGTCTTCTGAGTTCAGCTAAACAATAGGGAACAGAAAAGAGGTGAAACTATGCAGCAGCTTTAGGCATACATTGAACGATTAGTTCACCCGGCATATCCAGCAGCTGGCAAGGAGATTATAAATCAACTTGCTGTTGAAGCCTTTGTGAGAACTGTGGGGCGATATAAATCTCTAAAGGGTTATTCGCACTGCCAGAAAGCGAACACTACCAGAAGCATTGGATTTCGCTCTGATGAAGGAAACGGCAGAACAAGCTTCCCAAAATGGCCATCGCGTAAGAGAATTGGAAGTCCAAGAATGCTCTTGTCAGAAGGCTTCTGGGAATGAGCCAACTAGGCGGATAAGCAAGATGCTGGAATTGCAATAAAAATGGTCATCTACAACGACAGTGCAGATTACCACGAAGGAATAACGTTTGCCAACACTGTTTAAACGTAAGCAATTCAAAACGCCAACAATAACGTTACTTCCCAAGTTGTTTCCAGCCCGGAGAACAAATACGGAATATGACATCGGAGAGGGAAGCTTGATTCATGTGCGGATGCACTATCTCAGAGACCGTGTAAACGAAACTTAAGGCATTGCAGACGACAAGAAGAAAATTAAATGGTAAGTGTAAAACGTACTAGAGTTGGTCCCATTTATGGCTGAAGCAACGACGAGTTGAGTAAGGCTTAACAGGAAGACCCAGAACCCAGATATCGAACCCATCTTCGCATGGAAGGAACACCAGGAAAAACCGGAATGGGCTGATATTTCTGAAAGAAGTCCGGCCTACTGCGCACAGTGAGACTCGCTGCATGTCCAAGAGGGTGTCCTTCGGCGTAAGTGGGAATCAACAGATGGAAAGTCTCATGTAATGCAGATAGTTTTGCCGAAATCGAAGATTATGGACGTTCTGCAAGAGATGCATGATGGAGTAAACAAGACGCTAGAAAAGTTTCGACAACGATTCTACTGGCTATATGCAAGGGAAGATGTCGAGAAGTGGTGCCGAAATTGCGATACCTGTGCTGCTCCCAAAGGCCACAACAAAAGGAATCACAGCCAAATGCAGCAGTATTATGTCGGAACATCCATCAAAAGGATTGCAGTAGACGTGGCGGGTCCATTTCCGGGAACAAATAATGGAAATCGTTATATTCTGGTCGCTATAAGATTACTTCAGCAAGAAGTGGCCTGTAGCATACGCTATTTTAAACCAAGAAGCCAAAACAGTCGCAGATCAAAGTGTCTTCAGCTGAGTGAGAAGATTCGGCGTTCCATTAGAACTGCATTCCGACCAGGGAAGGAACTTTGAATCAAACATATTGCAGGAAACAAGGACAAGAACAACAAAGCTTCACCCACAATCCGATGGCATGGTCCAACGATTCAACCGAACCCTGAAGGAACATCTTTGCAAAGTTGTGGACGGCAACCAGCGAGATTGTGATCCGCATATTCCACTGTTTTTGATGGCGTATCGAAGTGCAAGGCATAGCTCAACTGGCCATACACCGTCTGAGATTTTGATGGGAAGGAATATCAGACTTACGAGCGAAATAAAATTTGGATGCCTCTCATCGAAGCCGCAAGCCGAGGACGACTACATGGATAAACTCAAAGGAAGACTCCTTCAGATCCACGACAATACCAGGTTGAAAACAAGGATTTTCAGTGACCGAATGAAGACACGCTACGAAATACGAGCATCAACATTAGAGTTTTAACCAGGAGATCGAGTGTGGCTTTATAATCAAAACTGGTTGTCACCAATTCTCTTCAACGGTACTGGGAAGGTCCATATGCAGTCCACACGCCAAAGTCGTGTAACGGATACAAAAGGGAGTCAGAGGAAAACCTGAAGTTGTACACCGCGACCGGTTACACCGCCACGGTGGTGATGAGAACGATAGATTTGTTCGGGACTATCAATCCTAAGGAGAGGGCAATGTAATGTGTATACGCCCTGTACACAAAACAGCTTTTTTTAAACTTTTGCTCTAGCAAAAAATGGAACCACTTTGGATCGTAGCAAATATGACAACCTGCGGTCAGTTGTCCTGAGCTCAGTTGGCTTGACCCCGCCCTATACGCATGAAGAGGAGAATATCGTGTTAAAATAGAACTTTTCGTCAAGTATCGAGAACTTACAGTGTGCCTACAAAAACCCAGTGTTTTCTGGAAGTTAATTGCACTAGCACATCAGAGGCGGCATCTCTAATCGCTGCTTGGCAGTGTTGACACTGGTTTTCTATATTTCGCGCTGACATCGAAGACACGATCATAACATTATCTAGCAATGTCTTGCAGTTATAGTAGTTTGACTTCGACTTTCCTCTCAGCATGTTCGTGTGTTCGTTTGAGCGCACTTCCCATGAGCAGCTCTGTAATTCTTCAAATTATCGTTTATTATCAATCCCGTGTATCCGGGAAGCCACGCCACCGCTAGACCCTCGATACGGAAGAGGTTAGACCTTAAGATAAACTCAAAAAAAAGTGAGCTGGCCGTACAAGATTTTGATTTTTCCTGCGTCCACTAAAAAGTTCATCCTGACTGGAACTATAGACACTACTGTTGGTTCCGTTTGAGGGAATAGGTATCCCTACATAGACACACACTTCGTAACCATCTTTCGCTTTTGAGCCATCATTGAGGTTAAGATCCAATTGAGCCTCTTGTGCCTGTCTACCCTTTGAACATCAACAGAACATCTCTTCAATTTTTGACTAGTTGCTTAGGCTAAGGCTATACATTATATAATGGCCGCATCAATCATCAACTACGATCCTAGTTAGAGCAAGTTCCCTTACTTCTTCCATCTTTAAATTCCCCATCTCTCGATTCAAAAAGATTGCAAGATAATTTTCTGCCCCATAAAAATGACATTAACCTGCGCCATAAAGCGTTTTAAATGAGCATAACAAAAAATGGAAAAGCATAGACCGACCTGCCAGGTTAACTCATCTCACATCCATCTACTTTTTACCTCATGTTGTTAGCCCATAACAATACCCATAACTTTTACGTAACATTTTTATCGGAAATTGCCAAACAGCATTCACCCACTTACATACCTCTTCCATCTCGCCTCGTTTCAGCACTTTTTCATTCATACGAGCATATACACACAAGACATCAACGGAATTCACCCACAGGACACTGAGCAATTTCGTTACAGTTCATTAGATATCATCCGTCGTCGTTGTTGATGCTGCTAGCTGCTCCACTCTTTAGTTTCTGGGGCTCCTTTTTTATGCGTTGCATTGGTCAAACACAGGATATGTAGTTATAGGTCCTCGCTTTTGCTTGCGGCGCGGCAGTGGTGGCCAACACTGCCACTGGGGAACAGGATGTGTGTACTTTAGTCTACCGGTTGAGTTGCCCTCACTTTTGCCACACAATGGACATAAATGTTTTTCGATTGTTTGGTTTAATTCCCATGCAATTGCAAGTGTGTGAGTGTGTGCAAGGATAACCGACATAAATTTTGGCCAAAATGCTTCTGCTTCTTCGGCTTTTTTCTTGATGGTAACAATCAACCACGTCATCCATTTTCTGCTTTTCATCCTCGTCGTCCTGATGATGATAACCGAACTGAAACGTCTTCTCCATTAACTGTACAGAGACGACATTAAGGAAGTGCTAGGGCCAATATGGGTGTGGGCAAAAGGGTGGCTCAAGGGTTCAGTGAATATACCTTTTGGCCTGGTAGCGCGCAATATTACGAGAATGCCCTCTTTTACGGTTTATAACCTCATTGTCCTTCTTCTGTATGGATAGGTACTTTTTTCTTTTAATCATCATTATCTGAAATGTTGTCATCATCATTGTCGTCTTCGTTTATGCCCCCAGGGCTGGGGCAGGCGGCTCTGTGCTCGACTCATCAATCGCATCTTAAAGACTCGCTTTGCCCGCGTTGTCGTCATCGTCTTCTCCATGTGAGAGGCAACAACAAAACTTGCTTTGGACTCGATTAAAGGGATCATCGAGATTTGTCAGCAGAAAACAGCAAAGCGCTTTAGGCACTCTTCTAAGAAAGGTTGTTATTTCTACAAAGGTGGAGAGTATGAAGACGATGATATTAGTGTGCACTTCAAATATACTTTTTTTGTTCTTTGCTTCTGTGTCCTAAAAGGAGGAAGTGGATCCACACCTATAGCATCTCATACGTATAGACATCACGGCCAACTAAGCAAATACATTAGGTGATGATAGTCAATCGAAGACGACGATGTAGTCGGTCGCCACCACACGGTGGTGGAATGTGTGTCCTGAATGAGAAGCAGTCTCATCATCGTCGTCATCATCATCATCCACATTGAATCACTTTTGCAACATCAAAATGAAAGAAAGAGATCCTTTGGCCTATCTGCTTATAATTTCTTCGAGCATCTCGTTCATATCTGGGACAAGGTGTGTACCTTCTTTGCTCTTTAACCATATCAAGTCTTTATAAAGCACACATGAGGCTATTTTGATACACTCTGGATCGATGGAACATTGCCAAGCGATTCTCGCTCAATTTTACTTAGTTCTACAAACTTTTTGGAAATGAATTTTTAAGAATCAATCAAGCCTTTGAGATGGTCGCAGAGACGATTACAGTCAATCAGACAAACTGAAGGCCAAAACAGAAACTTAGGCTCGCATATAGTGACTCTTAGAAATCCATTTATAACTTTTAAATCGTGACAAGGAATCATTGTAATGGTAAGTGAAGACCACTTCTGTAGATTGTAAAACGGCGACGACGAACAAAATACCGCCGTCAGACAGGAGCCTTTCATCGGACACGATGATAGCCAACAATTCCGTGAACCCGACCTAGAATCTAAAAGAAGTGAAAACCGCAATATCACGGCTGAAATCCAAAAAAGCCGCTGGAGCAGATGGACTAGCTGCTGAGTTGTTCAAAGCAGCAGGCGACGAGCTAGATAGGAGCATGCACCAAATCATCTGAAAGATATGGTCTGAGGAATGCATGCCCGATGATTGGAACCTCAGCATTGTTTGCCCGATCCTGAAAAAGGGAGATCCTCTAAACTGCGCCAACTATAGAGGAATAAGTCTATACTAAACATCGCCTACAAGATACTCTCTGTCATAATATGTGAACGTCTGAAGCCTTTCGTCAACAATCTGATTGGTCCTTATCGATGTGGCTTCAGGCCAGTAAAGTCAACCATCGACCAAATTTTCACGTTGCGGCAGATCCTGGAAAAGACCTATGAACTCCAAATCGATACCCACCACCTTTCCAACTTTCATCGATTTCAAGGCCGCGTATGACAGCATCTACAGAGACGAACTGTACAAAGCTATGTCTAGATTTGGCGTCCCTGCCAGGCTCGTTCGCTTGTGCAAAATGACGATGGAGAACTCACGCTCAAGGTTGGCAACGAGCTTACGGAATCTTTCGACGTCAAAAATGGATTCAGACAGGGCGATGCACTGTCATGCGATTTCTTTAACATCGTTCTTGAAAAGATAGTGCAGAACTCCAACGTCCTTACCAGAGGCACTATCTTCCAAAAATCTGTTAAACTTCTCGCGTACGCCGATGATATTCCTATAATGGGAAGAACACCGCGTGATGTCAATGGCGCCTTTGTGGGATTTGAAACAGAAGCGGCAAAAATGAGTTTAGCGGTAAATGAGGGAAAAACGAAGTATATGCTGTCTTCGAGGAAGGACACCCAACAACGACGGCTCGGGCAGAACGTCACATTAGACACATACAACTTCGAGGTAGTAGAGGAGTTTGTCTACCTAGGCTCCGCTATAAACACGGGCAATAACACCAGCGCCGAGATCAGAGGAAGAATAACTCGTGCTAATCGCTGTTTCTTTGGGCTAAGAAAGCAATTGAGTTGAAAAGCCCTCTCTCGAGCAAGTAAAGTAAAACTGTACAACACACTCATCATCCCAGTCCGGCTGTATTGTGCGGAAGCATGGACCCTGACAAAATCGGATGAAAGTGCCTTAGGCTGTTTCGAGAGGAAAGTTCTCCGGGTCATCTTTGGCCCCGTGTGCATTGAAGGGGAATGGCGAAGAAGATACAACACCGAACTTTACGGGTTGTACAACGACATTGACCTAGCCAGAAGGGTCAAGGTCCAGAGACTCAGATTTCTCGGTCATTTAGAGCCAAAGTGACACCAATGCTTCGGCCCGGAAAGCCTTCGACACTATTCCCGAGGGACGTAGGAGGAGAGGAAGACCGCGATTCAGGTGGCGCACTCAAGCAGAAGAGGACCTCAATCAACTTGGAGTGAAAACTGGAGACGACTAGCTAAGGACCGAGATAGCTGGCGGAGACTGTTGATTGAGGCCCAAGTCCACAACGGACTGTAGCACCACCTTAAGTAAGTAAGTAAGTGAAGGCGTCCCTCAGCGCTGTGTACGAAAGTCGAGATTGTGTTAATTTGAGTCTCTAGAACTCACGAAATACTTCAGCAAGCCATGCATTAACAATTTTTCTAATTTCATGGAACCATGTGGACCTTGGAGGGAGTAGCATTTGACTTTAGATTCCGGCAACCGGACTTTAACGGAGCTCGCTGAAAGAACAGATGAATTTTTCAGTTGAATGAGTGGTTTTTGCAACAATATACCAAGCGGAGATAGTAACGAAAGGCTTGAATTTTAAATTCCGTAATAACAACGACATTTAATATGTGGTCTACAGACGTCATGCTAGAATGTTAGAATCCTTTTTTGACATCAAATAATTCAGGCAAGACGATGCACTACAATGGGATTTTTGAATACCGTGCTTGAGAAGATACTGCAAAATTTCACCCCCAACACCAGAGGCACTATCTTCCAGAAGTCTGTTCAACTTCTCGCGTACGTCCCCTATGGGAAGAGCACAACGTGATGGTGGCCTCTTGCGAACATTTAGACAGAATAGATCTAGGGGTAAATGAGGACAAAACTAAGTATATGCTATCTTCGAGGAAGGACACCCAACACTGGCATGGCTAGTAGAGGAATTTGTTTATTTGTATTTGTATTTGTATTTGTATTTATATTTATTGTTTATCTAGGCCCCTTTATTAACAAGCGGGCAATAATACCAGCGCAGCGCCGATGTCAGACT
Source organism: Sphaerophoria rueppellii (assembly GCA_920937365.1). Classification (NCBI taxonomy): domain Eukaryota; kingdom Metazoa; phylum Arthropoda; class Insecta; order Diptera; family Syrphidae; genus Sphaerophoria; species Sphaerophoria rueppellii. The sequence continues at coordinate 69,525,435 of CAKKXW010000003.1, read as the reverse complement.
AAGATTAACTCTTGCTAATCACTACTTCCTTGGGCTACAAAAGCATTTGAGTTGTTAGGCCTTTTCACGAACAACTGAGGCAAAACTATACCTACAACAGCCTCATCATCCTAGTCCTGCTGTATGGAGCAGAAGCTTGGACACTGGACACTGCTAAAATTAGATGAAAGTGCCTTTAGCTGTTTCGAGAGGAAAGTTCATCGGTTTATGTATGGCCCCGTGTACATTGATGGAGAATAGAGAAGAAGATTCAACAGAGAGCCTTAAGGCTTCTACAACGATATGGGCCTAGTCAGAAGAGTCAAGGTCCAGCGACTAAGATGGCTCTTAAGAAGTGACCGAAAAAACTTCGACGTTCGACACCGTTCCCGATGAACGAAGAAGTAGAGGAAAACTATGGATCAGATGCGCATTCAAATGGAAGAGGATCGCAATCAACTTGGAGTGCAAAACTGGAGACAGTTTGTTAAAATATTATTATGTTAACATGTATGTTCTACTTGTTTTGAAACAACTCCTCTTAAATATTTATATCATAGTATACTCTAAATTTAATACTATTATATCAAATTATATATTGTTCAGTT
>CAKKXW010000003.1:69507239-69524348 GCA_920937365.1 Sphaerophoria rueppellii | reverse complement strand
TAGAATAAAAAAAAAAAAAAAAAAAATATTGAAAACGTTTTGTTATATCTCTTGTTTTTCTGTGGCAAAGTAGGATATTTTTGAAGGTAGGGCATTTTTAATGCAGGGAGTAAATAAAGTTGGAGCATAGTTAAATTAGTTCATTTTTAAAAGTCGAACGTTATCATACGAAGGACATTTTTGAAGGTAGGGCATTTTTAAAACTAGGAATTTTTGAAAGTCGGACACTTTCGTAGGTAGGATATTTTGAAGGTAAGGCATTTTTAATGAAGGGAGTTTTCAAAGCTGGAGTATTTTTAAAAGTGGGACATTTCTAAAAGTCGGACGTTATTATATGTAGGACATTTTTGAGGGTAGGGCATTTTTAGGAGTCAGACGTTATCATACGTAGGACATTTTTGAAGGTAGGGCATTTTTAATAAAGGGAGTTTTTAAAGCATTTTTTAAGGTATGTCATTTTTAAGTCAGGAAATATTTAAAGCTGGAACATTTTTTAAGATCAGCATTTTTATAAGAAGGGCATTTTTAAAGGTGGGGCATTTTTGAAGGTTGATTTTTTTAAGGTAGGGCATTTCAGATTTAAGGTAGGGCATTGCCCCTCAATGCCCCCCCTTCTCGCCACGGGCCTGGGCCGGCTTCCATACATTTTTGCCGGTTCTCCTTTTTTAATGAAAGATGGAACATTAAAAAAAGGGAACACAAACACTGGAAAAAAGTGTTTCATTTTATTTAAATTTAATTATTAGCTTGTCATTAAAAGGAATTTTCACCATTAAAATAAATAAATGCACTTTTCATCAAAAATATTAATTTGTTGGATTAATAAATATTTCAATTGATTTGTCATCGATTGATATGAACTTGATATATAAAATCAGGCTATAACACACCACATTGTCCAAATGAAAATTTTTAATGATAGTTTTTAATGATCGCTATAACTGACCCCTAAGTGGAAATAAGGTTCACTCTTTTTTTTTTGGCCTATCGGATGCATTTGATGTCAAAAAAGGTAAAATGGCGATGCGCTGTCATGCGATTTCCTTAACATCGTTTTTGAAAAGATTGTTAAAAACTCCAACGTCAACACCAGAGGTACAAGCGTAACGGGTACAATGGTTGGCACCCCCAATTTTTGTACAAATTATTGGCACCCCTCATGAAATTAAGAATGTACGAAAAACTACTATGCCTAGGAACTTAAAATCATATTTTTTCATAAGATATATCAATTTTCTACAATTCTGCATTTTTATTGAAATTATTTCAATCTCATTTTATTTTTATCAGTGAAAAAGTAAAGTCGTTCTAAATTCGTGAAAAAAGCGCTAAAAATGCAGTGTTTCCGCTAAGGAAACTAAATTTTGTAACTGTCCGTTTTTAATTTTCTTTTTTTTTTGAGTTTTTGGATGAATATTTATTTTTTAAATATAGAAATATAATAAATGAAATATTTTCAATTATTTTTTTGTAAAAAAAAAATGTTTAAATTGTTAAAACAGGGGTGCCAATAATTGGTCCAACATAAAGTTGTGGTTTAATTATTGGCAGGGGGGTGCCAATGATTCGTGCTATGGGGCATCAGTTATTGGCACTGCCAATAATTGTGCCCTGTATCAGTTGTAAATTTCAGTTTGAAAAATGGGACAAAAAAGGCACAAATATGGAGAAGAAAATAATCAGCATGCTTGAATAATTGAATAATATTGCATTTATTATAATTTGTAATTTCCCATAAGGGACTATACCGACTGAAACACTTGTTGAAATGTTTTAAAATAAATTATGAAGCAATTAAAGAAAAACTTAAAATTTAATATGTATTTTAGAGATTTTTTAATGAAATATGATTTTAATTTTTTTTTTTATTTGCGTTAAATGAAGTGTTTTTTGTGATAATAAACCGTTTTTTTAAACTAAATTTTGATCAAAATACCTAGCCATCACGAAAAACAAAGGTATTTCTCTCATTTTTAAGGATGCCAACAATTGTATCCTTGGGTGCCAACAATTGTACCCTTGGGTGCCAACAATTGTACCTTGGTGCCAATGATTGTGCCTTTTCGCAGTCTTTTCTTATTTTGAAGATTCTTTGTTTATTTTACATTTTTTATGACAATATTCAAGTTAGAAATTCTTTAAGCGTTAATTTGACATACAAAACATATAACTCACTCTTTAAATGCGAGAGAAATTCGCAATTTAAAATGAAAAAATGCTTAGGGGTGCCAACCATTGTACCCGTTACGCAATCTGTCAAAAGTCCGTCCAGCTATCAAGATACTCTGACGACAGTGACATAATTTAAAGAACACAGAATGATGCAAGTGGAGCGTTCGTGAGCTTTGAGACTGAGACTAGGAAGATGGGTCTAGTGGTTAACGAGGGCAAGACCAAGTTAATGCTGTCAACAAGAAAGGACAACCAACATCGACGTCTTGGACCAAACGTCAACATAGACAGATTTAACTTCGAGGTAGGTAATTAAGGACTTCGTCTACCTAGGATCCGCTATAAACTCGGACAACAACACCAGCGCTGAAATCAAACGAAGAATAACTCTCGCCAACAGCTGCTTCTTAAACTTAGACGGCAATTGAGTAGCAAAGTCCTCTCTCGAGCTTCTTAAATGTGACTGTAAAAACCCTGATCATCCCGGTCCTTATTAATGGTGCAGAGACATGGACCATGACAACATCTGATGTAAACGCTTTGGACTGCTTTGAGAGAAAAACTCTTCGAGTGATTTTTGGTCTGCATTGATGGAGAATGGAGAAGAAGATTCAATCAAAATATGTACGAGCTTTGCAGCGCCACCAACCTAGTCAGAAAAGTTAAGGTCCAACGACTTAGATGGTTGGGTCATGTTGAGCGAATGGAAAATAGTGCTCCGCCTAGTAAAGTCTTCAAATCCAACCCGGAAGAACGTCGCAAAAAGGATGACTGCAACTCAGGTGGAGCACGCAGATGGTAGAGGACCTGATTGGTTCAGGCGTGGGAAACTGGAGACAGCAAGCTGGGGACCGAGCTGGCTCGAGACGTTTGTTGGATGGACTGTAGCGCCGCCATAAGTAAGAAAGTAAGTTATTTACCTACTTACATATAATTTGCCACTAAAAACTTGGTTTCAGTGATTGCCCGATTTTTTTTATTCGGAAACTCAGTTTTGCAAAACTCGGAGACTCTATTAGGCCTTATATTGTCTTGTCAACCAGTTCCTTCTCACTATAAGACTTTGTCCCCGTACCTACTCGCCAACCCTCTCACTGAAAGTAGAACAGATAAATGAAGAATACATTATGAGTACTACACCATAAATGGGCAAAAGAAAAAGGTCCTACAGTTTTATGCTGTTGCCGAATGGCTATAGAAAGAGCGTGAGTATGAAAAATGAACTAAAAACATATAAGGCACGAGTTGAACTTGAAACCACACTTTCTATCTTTCTTGTCAACGCAAGTTTCCATCACTCCACGGGTACAACCTAAGTGCTTTATAAATACTGAAACAAATAGTTTTCATATTTTTTTCTAAGTGGATCGCCTTCCGCTTAGTGGTAAGCTCTAAAACTAATCGGTTTTTTTTTGGAAAAAAGCAAACCTCCCTTCAAAGTTAAACAACCAAAATCAACCCAACAAATTTTATCAATTCAATGATTTTTGCACACCAACAAATGCCCACAATTTATATCCTTAATCCCGATTGTATGGTTTTCAATAAAAGATCAAAATCCTTTTACCTTGTTGCCTGTACCGAAATCCGTATAAAAATCACATTTGACTTTCCGTTTTCCGATTTAGAAAAAATTTCAAAGGATATTTTGTGTACGGGACACCTTGAGCGTTCATCTGTGCAAATTTGTAAGCCATTGTTATAGTTTAACCAACCGCTACTGCGCTACCGAGTCATACACCAAAAAGGTAACTACGCCGCCAAAAGGCTATCCACCAACAGGATACACAATTTTGTATTCGAGTTAAAAAAAAGAAGTGAGAAGAAAACCCCTTTTATTGCTCACTCAACCATGTTGCCATTCTCACTTTTCATCTCCATATACACTTTGGTTGTGATATGATGGCGCGCTGTTATTATAACAGAAGCAAAGGCGGCGCAGGCTTCCGCATCCGATAAACGTTTATGACACGGTGCACATTCAGGAAGACGATTTATTCCTGTAGGGTTCGACTCGACCGCCCGTGCAAAATTGAAAAAAAAAAACTACAAAAATCTTGATTCCAGGAAGCAATCTATTAAAATATTTTTTTTTTCAAATACATTATGCGTGCGACATCCTTTTTATCATTTTTTGTTACATTTTACTCCTTTAGTCCCATTTTAAATCAGAAAAAAAACCGGCAAAAAAAACTATCCGCCGAGAAATATGAAATTGTAAATGGCGAAGGTGATGGTATCGCCGGCAAGCAAGAATGAGTTCGTCTATTCAGCAGGGCTTATGGAGGAGTCTTGAATGGAAATTGTTTCCTTTATGTGCATCGTTTAGGAAAATGGTGTACCTTTAACCGCCATCGCTCAGAGCTCACAGGAAGGATAAGGTTTCCTTTCCGTATAGACGTTGGCGGCACAAGCAATTGATTTATGTTTTATTAAATCTATTGACTATGCAAAGTTTGTTGTGGCATAACAAGGTGGTAGTTTTAAGGGAAATGGAACATCATCACGTATAAGCTCCTTTCGAGTTCGGAGATGTTGACTTTGCGATACAAAATTGAACTTTAGTTGTGTATCTATTTTTAAATTGATTATTGGTGACTTCCGAGGAGATTTACGTTTTGTTGCGAGTTTGTTGAAAAACGTTTTTTTTTTTCGGAGCGAACATAAATGACGTAGAAGTCAATTTTTGTCTTTAGACTTGTAAAAGAGACTCCTAAAATGTTTAACAGTTTTGAAACCATCTCTCGGGATTTTCTTATTTCTTCTCGGAACTCGGAAACTGCACAAGAAATAAAAATTATGGCCAGCAAGAATGGAACACATTCAACCAGCAATAGAACAACAAAGTACTTTCTGGAAAGCGAATCCTCAAACAGAATGAACACATACTTATCCCATAAGCAATAATAATTTATATCCCCTTCCGTTCTACATCAGAGTGCGCATTTAATAAGAAAAGGTAAAGAGTGCGACTTCATATCGTTTCGCCATCTATAACACTGCTGCACGCTCTGATTCATCCCACGTTTGACCGAAATCATTGAACCACTAAGTGGGCAATTAAATTCAATTAACTTCCTCTACTGGAGGACCAAAACCGAATCACGTCGCTTCATCATTCTTAAAAATCCACAACGCCAAGACTCCCGATTCTCGTCAGCCATATAGAAACCTGGAGACGCCATCTCCATCTCCTGTATACGTAGAGGCCCGGTCGAATGAAAATTAATCTTTACTGTTGATTTTTTTCTTTTTGGTTCTGTCGGTGGTCCGCTCGTGCGTTTCTTTCTTCAGAATTTTTGCTCTGATTTCCGGTGCAAAAAGTTTTTATGTTCTTCGAAGCATTGCTGTTTGCAGGATAGAAATGTTTTTTTTTTTTTGTAAGTTTGTCGAGGAAAGTTTCACAAGCCCGCACCTTCCTTAAGAACTTTCAGCCACCACCGATTCAACGAAGACGACGACCTCTTGGGTGCTTTTCTGAATTTGATGAATATCTTTGATTTTATTGAAATTAGAAAATCTTTTTTGAAAAACTTTTGGAAAAGTATTTCGATTGATTTCTATTGGCAGTGTAGGACGATTGGATCGGTTTATTGAGACTGAAGTTTGAGCTAAATTTAAGAGGTGCTTTTACTCGAAGTAGTGGGGTATTCCTTACACAATTAGTAAACTTTTAAACGTGCATGCAAATGTGTAGACAGTAACAGTATTATGGTAACTTTACTTGTATTGTTTCATATGTATGGGATGACTATGAAGATAGTAAACACCGGGAATTATTTTAATGCGTTTACGTGGAAAGGTCATAATCCGACATTTGCTAATGTTGAGTTCTAAGCTATTTTTGGCATTCTTGGTTGAGAAATTGTCGAGATTTGTTTGGAGGAGAGATTTATCTTCACAAGCTGCAAAGATTTTGAAAAAATTCGTATCGTCAGCGTAAGTAAAGCGATATTTGACAATGTTTAATGGCCATTTCAATGTCGTTAGTTTTAAGGATAAAGGGTAAAGGACCTAAATGACTGCTTTGGGATACACCAGAAGTGGATAGAATAGGATTGGAACGAGTGGATCTAAGCCGGACCTAATATTCATGTTATTCCTTCTATTGCAGAGTGCCAGAAATGTACATTGAAGGTGTTGGACTGTTTCTTCTTCCTCTTCGTACATGCAACTTCTACAGAAGTTGTTTGAGTAAACCCCTAGCCTCAAAACATGTCTACCTATGATGCAGTGTCCTGTTATGACTCCAATTGTAGAGCTGCTCAGAGAAATCAAGCCTTTTGACCGTTTCAGGTCTATGCTTGGCTTGGCAATATTTGTTTTGTTGCTAGGCAGGTGGTAGCCTGTGACCATCTAGCATTTGTTGATTCTAGAGCATATTGTTTGAGAAAATATTTGCATGTAGCAAGTGGTGTTCCTATGTTATGTCTTTACCTAACAGTAGGCAGAAGTGTTCCGTTTTTAGCGAGCTCATCGACTTTGCAATATCCCGAGATGTCTCTGTGGCCCGGCATCCAAACGAGGTGAATGTTAAACTGTTCCGTCATCTCATTCAGAGATGATCGACAGTCGTGGACTATTTGAAAGTTTGTGAAGAAAAACGCTAGAGATTTGAGAAAGGCTTGGCTGTCCGAGAAGATACGCATGCATATCCTTGCAAGATATAACGCTTTCCTTGAGCTATACAGTCTGCTGTGAACTTGGGCTAAAATCAACAGTCTCCGCCAGCCAACTCGGTCTCTAGCTAGCTGTCTCCAATTTTGCACACCAATTTGATTGAGATCCTCTTCCACTTGAGTGCGCCACCTGAGTCGCAGTCTTCCTCTCCTCCTACGTCCCTTGAGTATAGTGTGGAAGGCTTTTCGGGACGGAGCATTGGTGTCCATCCGATCTAAATGACCAAGCCATCTGAGTCTCTGGACCTTGACCCTTCTGGCTTGGTCCATGTCGTTGTACAACCCGTAAAGTACGCTGTTGTATCTTCTTCGCCATTCCCCTTCAATGCACACGGGGCCAAAGATGACCAGAAGAGTGTGTTGTACAATTTAACCTAAGTTGCTTTTCCACTCAATTGCTTTCTTAGCCCAAAGAAACAGCGATTAGCAAGAGTTATTCTTCGTCTGATCTCGGCGCTGGTGTTATTGCCCGTGTTTAAAGCGGAGCCTAGATAGACAAACTCCTCTGCTACCTCGAAGTTGTATGCGTCAATTGTGACGTTCTGTCCGAGCCGTCGTCGGTGTTGGGTGTCCTTTCTTGGAGACAGCATATACTTCGTTTTTCCCTCGTTTACCGCTAAACCCATTTTTGCCGCTTCCGTCTCAATACTCACAAAGGCGTCATTGACATCACGCTATGTTCTTCCCATTATATCGATATCATCGGCGTACGCGAGAAGTTGAACAGATTTTTAGAAGATGCATCTGGTGTTGACGGTGGAGTTCTGCACTATCTTCTCAAGAACGATGTTAAAGAAATCGCATGACAGTGCATCGCCCTGTCTGAATTCTGAAACTAGATATAGCTTTAGACAGTTCGTCTCTGTAGACGCTGTCATACGCGTCCTTAAAATCGATGAAAAGGTGGTGGGTATCGATTTGGAGTTCATAGGTCTTTTCCAGGATCTGCCGCAACGTGAAAATTTGGTCGATGGTTGACTTTCCTGGCCTGAAGCCATATTGATAAGGACCAACCAGACTGATTCCTTTGTAGTTGGCACGGTTTAGAGGATCTCCCTTTTTCAGGATAGTGCCTCTTTAATCGCCATTACTTCTGCCTGGAACACAGTACATTGATTGGGAAGCCTGTATGATAGACTGAGGTTCAGTTGTTCCAAGTAAATACAACTTCCAACGCCGTAATCGTGTATTGTGTTTTCTTCTTCTTCTTTTCTGAAAGTGTTGAAGGACATTACTTAACGTTCACCATATTACACAAAACACTTTGATATACATACGAAACTACAAAGCTTTGTAATTCAAAATATCAAGTTTTATATTCTAATATTTTCATTCTCAATTTATTTTTCACTGAATAAATATCTTAGAGTTCATTGTTCAAAGTTTATTGCTTATTTTTTTCTTGTTGGTATCTGCGGTGAAGCTGTAAGAACTTTTTTCTTTCAATAGAAAGTTATTATCGAATACCATTTTTGGAGTGGTATAGTCTAAGCGATTTGGGATAGATCTGAAACTGTCTAAAATAATAGTATGACCAGTGTTGTTACTGATTCATTAAAAGGTGGCTCTAAGCCTTACGCATGAGTTGGCTGACACCGTTTTGGAGAAGATGTCAAGAGGTGTTAGTTTAAAAGCACCTCCAAGGCTGCTGTAGATGTTGAGCGAAGTGCTCCCGTGATAGACATACCTGCTGACCGCTGAACTTTAATGAGTTTATTCAATTTTACCATATTGTCGAGTGCGGTACACCATACGACAACTCCATAAATGAGTATCGGAATGAATCCATCTGGTCCTGGAGATTTATACGAATCAAAGCCGTCTACAGCCCATTGCAGTTTTTCCCGAGTTATAAGATCAACTATATCGTTTGTAATGGGTTGAGAATTAGATGTTGAGTCATTTAAAACGTTAAAGCTAGCAAGAGTTCTTCATCTGTGGTTAAAGACTGTAGGATTATGAGAAATTTTTTCAAACGCTTTACTGATGTCAGTGGAGACAATATCAATTATCAACTTCATTTCGGTTTTGTAACGCTCTTAGAGCTGAATTGGGCTTATAAAGCACCTGCAACGAAAACTAAGGAGTACGCATATAAAATGATCTCTCCAGTTTCGCACACCGTGTTGGTTGATGTTGTCTTTAACTTGCGCACGTCAACTGAGCCTTGGTCTTCCTCTACTGCGCCTTCCCTCTGGGATGGATTCGAAGACTTTACGGCCCGGTGTATTGTTGGCCATCTGCGTCTTTGGACTTTCACTTTTTTAGCTAGGTCAGTGTCGCTGCCAGTACAGTTCGTCGTTCACCGTTTATGCAGATAGACCTTCGAAAAACTTTTCTCTCGAACCGGCCTTGGACACTCTCATCCGTTTTTGACAGGGTTCATGCTTCTGCACCATATAGCAGGACGGGGATGATGAGAGCCTTATAGAGTGTCACCTTAGTTGTTCGGGAGAGGGCTCTACTACTTCCGGCTTTCTTTGCCCGAAGAAACAGCAATTAGCAAGCGCTGATGTCGCTGTCGGTGTTGATAGCGGAGCCAAGGTATACAAAGTTCCTAACTACCTTGAAATTATATATGAGTCTATCGTGACGTTTTGTCCAAGACGTCGATGTTGGGTATCCTTTCTCGATGACAGCATATATAATTTGTTTTGCCCTCATTAACCGCTCAGCCCCTGTCTGTATACTCGCAAAAGCACTGTTGACATCACGCAGCGTTCTCCCAATGATATCAATGTTCTGCACTATTCGTTCCAATATGATGTTAAAGAAGTCGCATGACAGTGCATCACCTTGTCTAAAGCATTTTTTGACATCGAAGGCGTCGGTGAGGTCTTTACCGACTTAAGTGGAGCAGCGCGAGTTCTCCATTGTCATCCTGCTCAGACGAATAAGTTTTGTAGGGATGCCAAAACTGGATATGGCCTTATAAAGTTCTTCTCTATAGATGGTGTTATTCGCGGCCTTAAAATCGATAAAAAGATGGTAGGTGTCAATTTGGAGTTCTTGAGTTTTTTCCAGGATCTGCCGCATTGTGAATATTTGATCGATGGTGAACTTTCCTGGTCTAAAGACACACTAATATGGACCTATTGGTTTGTTGACAAACGACTTCAGGCGTTCACATAGTACTGCAGAAAAGAACTTATAGGCGATGTTAAGGAGGCTGATGCCACTGTAGGTGGTGCAGTTTAGAGAGTCTCCTTTCTTGAGGATGGGGAAAACAATGCTGAGGCTCCATTCATCGGGCATGCTCTCTTCCAACCATATACTGCAGAAAAGTTGGTACTTTTACCTAAGGCCCGGTGCACACACGCGATTTTTGTCGCGGCGATATCGCTGCGATATCGCTTTTACGACATAAAGTACTCACAATCAAATGGAGTGGTGCACACACACTTGCGATATCGCATTTGTGTCTTGTTTTACATTGTTTTCTATTGTGCAGTGCACACATGCGATTTTTACCGCGAATTTTGATAGAATTGAAAGTGAAAATATGGATGATGGTGATTTTGATATTGAGCTTTTCATTGACGAAATTAAAAAAATTTCCACAAATATGGAATGTAACGGTAGAAGAATACCATGATCGTAAAAAAAAAACGAAGTGCGTGGATATCTATATGCCGAACATTTTGCCAAAATTTCGAGGAAAAAGAGGACAAAGAAAAAAAATGAAATATGTAAGTAACTGTTTTTTTTTTATTCCAGATTTTTTAAGCACACATCTCATGTCTTGTCTGTTTGTTTGTTTATTTGTTTGTATGTCCTATATGACCTCATATTTTGAAACGATGTATGAAACATTCCTTTTGTTAACCGATGGTCATTAAACGGATGCACCCAGTAACGGCGTTTCTTTTTATTACGAACATAATTTTTATGCACGAGGTACGCGAAAATAATTCTTTTCTTCCTGTATACCTCCATGGTTGAAAGAAAAACTCAAACTAAAAAGCAGTGATGCCAGATGAGATTTTGAAAATACCACTATGTTAACAAATTAAAACCACTAAATTTGTACTAGACGAAAAAAATAACCACCATGTCGGTAAATCCGAGGAGAAATTAAATAAACGTATCTTTTTGAACAACTTGCAAAAATAAGTGGAATTTATTCACTCGAGCTCTGAGCTGGCAGATTCACTTTTTGAACAATCTGGGGAAATAAATGTCACTTGCTTTTTATGCAGTAAATCGTGAGGTTTCCTCTTGTTAATAAATAATATTATAATAAAGTAATAATAGTTATTATTTTGTAGGCAGTCCTTCTTGTTTTGAATTAGATGTATACTATTGATGATTTCTTTCAGTTTTGCTCTTTTTGTTCAGTCAAATTTGGCCGAGCGCAAAGAACTGGCTCTAAATGTTCCGAGATCTCTGAATGAAAAAATTAACACTATTTTTATATGAATGAGTACGTATGCCTTTACATTGCACCTTTACACGGCGAGTATTTGCTCTTGTACTAATGAAGTGCAAAAGAGTATAAAGCAATGAAGGCTGACGGATGGTTGAATTGGTTGGCATGTTTTTTTTTTCATTACTCGGTACCCAGCTCAATAATCAAGTGCGAATAAAACTCTCCAAATCAATTTATCCGTCGAATGTCGAATTCAATTTGTATGGCAATTATTGTAACATGAAACGTCGCAAAATAGACCTGAGGGTTGCATCTCGGTTAAAAAAAAAAAAAAAAAATACAAAAAACTTCAACCTAAGAGAGTACGATATGGATTTTGTATATGGGCTGTCACCATTTCCTTAGAAAATATTATACAAATCATGTAAACGTATTAAAAATCCATACGGAAATTACAGATGGAAATTCCATATGGAATTTTTTCATTTAGAACTGTTTCTAAATTTCATCTGTATTCAAACGAATTCGAATTTTTTTAAACGGCAAACAAAGTGTATATTAAAACAAAAGTTCTTTCGCCGGCACAACTGTAATTTTTTTATAGGCCTTTTTATTGACTGCAATCCAAATTGTTGTTGTTTGAAAATCGAAATTTCGCTATGCTGGCTTAGTAAGTGGCTACTGAATAGTGAAAAAAAACACCAAAAATACCACCATGATTTTTTTACCACTATTTATACCACCAAACAGTAGATTTATAACCATTTTGGTTGGAAAAACCACCAATCTGGCAACACTGCTAAAAAGATTGAAACCTGCGGTAAATGTCGCAAGTGTGCACAGAAAAGTTGCGATATCGCTGCGATATCGCTGCAATATCGCAGCGATATCGCCGCGACAAAAATCGCGTGTGTGCACCGGGCCTAACCAAGTCACCGCCGGCCGCCTGCTTTGAAGAGTTCGGCAGTGTTGCCATCAGCTCCCGCGGCTTTGTTGTTTTTTAGAGTAGATATTGCTTCTTCACTTTTTTAAGGTCGGGTAGACGGAAATCTTGGCTTGCGTTGTCTTTATTGAATAGTTCATTCTGCCTGACATCTAGGGGGTCGCATTGTTTTATTGTATTATATGTAGAAGCACGAACATGGACAATGGACACATGTTTTCGGAAGTTTTATTTAAACTGCAACAAGATCAATTTCAGGCTAGCTTGAGATTGAAAAAAGAGATGAGTCGAATGAATTTTTGATTGCTATAAGGACTCCTCTGCAAAGAGAGCCTAAGGTGGACCGATCATCATCACGATAGACATTCAAAGAAGTGGAAATAACTTTTCGTTGTTGATGCTCGGGGTAAGGTCAGGCGAAGACATCTAAAGAGAGCGAGTGTTTTTTTTCTTATGACCGAGTTGGTTTTAGATCGAGGTCCTTTTACTTTTTGATAGTAGATAGTTAGAAGGTGCTGTTTAAGCGTTTGAGCGATGTTTGCATTACCTAGGAACGAAAAAAATGGCCGTGATCATTTCTTTTGTGTTGTTGGTGGGATATTCGCATGAATGAAGGTATTGACGTAATGTATCAAGATCAACCTTTAATTTTTGTGGAGATAAGTTGATGTCATGATATTTACTAACAATTTTCATGAACTTTGAAATGCAGAATGCAAGCCTTCCTGTTGAATGGAAACCAAAACGTTTCCTGTCGTTCTACGGTCGTCGTCGTAGCAAACAGAATCTGACTTGTCGTGAAAAAATGCAAGGAAAATGCGGACATTCTCATAAAACTTGTTGTCTGTTGTTAAAAAAGTCTGATTGTTCCTGGACGGTGATCGAATACACTAGTCTTAAGGTATCGGTGATTCCAAGAGGAAGACCTCAACTCGGGTGAAACCAACTCCAAGAGTGAAAGCAACTTAAAATAAATTATCCCGAAAATGGTTGTACAACTGGCGAGAAAATAAACAGAAACACTACAATATGCATGTACTAACGTAGCAATCCAATGTTTTAGAAACCAAAAGCACATTATAAATATTTAAAGATGCCAGTTTCCCCAGTTTAACAATTTAACCATCGAAAAGCCTGTTTTCTAAAAATAACGAAAAACCCACTTAAACTAATCCCAATAAGTAAAATTGACTCTTATTCCCCGCATAATCGCCGTAATTCAAAGAAAATCTCTGTCAATCCTCAAAAGTAAATCAACAGTTTCCTCGGCATTCACACTGTCCTCCAGCCATAAATCTCCTCTAAGAAAAATTTTGTATATTTTATTTTATATAATCTTGGGCTAAAACATTTCATCCAAATCGCAAATTACCACATTATCCCTGTCAAATATTTTTTTTTTCTCTCTCAAGGATTACTTCACCGAAATCTTTTTCGGTTTTGAATTATAATGTATGCGTTAAAAGAATTTCTAACGCGGTTTTTTGCCTGCCTTTTCCGTCATGATTTCGAAAAAAAAAAAAAAATTATTCAAACACTCAACACCAGATTTCTTGTATATCCTTCAAGGACTTAAGACCACGGTTTCTCCCCTTCCAACAGACGGACGAAGCGCGTGATGGTGCGGTTAAGGCAAACAACGATAAGTCACAGTCGTTGTGTTTTTCAAAAGCAAAAAAATTGTAAACACTTAATTCGCGAGAAAATAAAAAAAATGTATCCTCAAAAAAAAAAAAAAAACAACAAACAGGAGTAAAGAACGCATAATAATGCAAACCATATTAAATTACGTGGATATAAAAATTGACAAATAATACACCGAGACGCGTCGCGCTTCCGTCGGGGTTTTACCGTCATAGTCGCCGTTCCCGTGCTGTTGTCGTCTTCAAGGCGTATACCAATCTAAGGTGATGGGTGTTTAGTTCCGCGTGGCAGGATAATAAATGCGCTTTTTTTCGTATACGATTTTTTACTCAACAAACATCCTGTGAAAAGTTGATGCTGATGGGTGGAAAACGCGGAAAAATTGTCTCATTTTAATTCTATTTGCCACCGTATCTTCTCATCATCATATTTTCTTGATTTTTATTTGGATTTTTTTTTTTTTTAGAGAAACTAGATTCACGCTGAAAATCTCGCTAGAAAAGATTGAACGAACACCTTCCATACGGATACTCGAAACCGAAAGCACGTTGGATTGAAGCTAGAGGGATAATTGCCATCAAACTCATCTCGTTCTCCTATGAACACTGAGGAGTAAGACACGGTAAGTGAAATGTTTACGACAATGAAAAACGGTGTGGTCGGACACCGCAGTTCTCTCCAATTTATTTTTTATTTTCTTATATTTCGCATGAAGGTTGGGGTTGGGGTGAAACACAATTTGTCAACATGCAAACAGGATATCAAATTCGAATTTTTTACACCGACAGAATGTGGCTGTATTCTAGTTTGCATCAGGGGTGGATCGCTGCTTAAGACGGCCTGTGTGAGTAAATATTTGAATATTAAAAACAGAATAAATATTTGCAATCTACAAACAATGACATTAAGCAGGACTGATAAAATCAGAGTTTTGTATAGCAGACACTTTGTCGTTCGAGTGAGGAGTTTTGAACCCCGTTGTTTGGCCAAACCGAAGCAGCAGCGGTTCGCTACGGTAATTCTTCTTCGGATCTCCACTAAGGTGTCATTTGTGGGATTGATGTTTGTTTCAAGGTAGGTGAACTCCTTAACCACATCGAAATTGCTGCTACCAACAGTGACGTTTTGTCCTAGGCGGTGGACAGATGTTGCTTTGTTTGTTGATAGCATGTACTTTGTTTTGTCCTCATTCACTCCAAGACCAACGACTATCACCTGTTCTTCAATCGCTGTAAGGTCTCAAGCACAGCTCTCTTGGACCGACCGATGATGTCAATGGCGTCCGCATAGCCTAGGAGCTGGGTGGACTTGTTAAAAATAGTGCTTTCAGTGCTGACACCTGCCTTGGGCACTATCTGCTCCAGGACTATGTTGAATAAGTCACATGACAACGCATCTCCTTGTCTAAAGCCTGCGCATGTTTGGAATAACTCGGATGAGCTGTTACCCATTTGCACACTGCACTACGTATAGTTAAGCATCATGCGGCACATCTGGATCAGTTTGTTCGGGATCCCGAATTCAGACATCGCCATCATAAGTTCTTGGCGGTCGGTGGATGCTATCATACGCAACTTTAAAGTCGATGAAAGGATGGCGGGTTTCGACTTGAAATTCGTTGGTCTTTTCCAGGGTCTGCCTAAGTGTGAATATTTGGTCTATCGTTTGTTCTGCCTGGCCCAAAGCCACACTGGTACGTGCCGATTATTGTGTTGCGGAAAGGTTTAAGACGCTCACACAGTACGTGGGATAGGATTTTGTATGCAACATTAAGCAGGGATATGCCACGGTCGTTTTTGCATGACATCGGATGGCCTTTTCTAAAGATGGGGCATATGGAGTTTATCCTCCCACACTTTGGTGATGACCTGGTGCATGAATCCTCTACTACCTCGAAGTTGTATGCGTCTATTGTGACGTTCTGCCCGAGCCGTCGGTGTTGGGTGTCCTTCCTCGAAGACAGCATATCGTTTTTCCCTCATTTACCGCTAAACCCATTTTTGCCGCTTCTGTCTCAATTCTCACAAAGGCGCCATTGACATCACGCTGTGTTCTTCCCATTATATCAATATCATCGGCGTAAGCGAAAAGTTGAACAGAGTTTTGGAAGATAGTGCCTCTCATGTTGACGGTGGAGTTCTGCACTATCTTCTCAAGAACGATGTTAAAGAAATCGCATGACACTGCATCACCTTGTCTGAATCCTTTTTTGACGTCAAAAGATACCGTAAGCTCGTTGCCAACCTTCATGGAGCAGCGTGAGTTCTTCATCGTCATATTGCACATGCGAACGAGCTTGGCCAAAACTAGACATAGCTTTATACAACTCGTCTCTTTAAATGCTGTAATAATGCTGTAATACGCGGCATAAAAATCGGTGAAAAAGTTGTGGGTATCGATTAAGAGTTAATAGGTCTTTCCAGGATCAGTCGCAACGTGAACATTTGGTCGATGGTTGACTTTCCTGGCCTGAAGCCATATTGAAAAGGACCAATCAGATTGTTGACGAAAAGCTTCAGACGTTCACATATTACGGCAGAGAGGATCTTGTAGGCGATGTTTAGTTGACTTATTCCTCTGTAGTTGGCGCAGTTTATAGGATCTCCCTTTTTTCTGGATCGGGCAAACAATGCTGAGGTTCCATTCATCGGGCATGCATTCCTCTGACCATATCTTTCAGATGATTTGGTGCATGCTCCTATCTAGCTCGTCGCCTGCTTCTTTGAACAACTCAGCAGCTAGTCCATCTGCTCCAGCGGCTTTGTTGGATTTCAGCCGTGATATTGCTGTTTTCACTTCTTCTAGGTCGGGTTCACGGAATTGTTGGCTATCATCGTGTCCGATGAAAGGCTCCTGTCTGACGGCGGTATTTTGTTCGTCGTCTTCGTTATACAATCTCATCGAAAGCTGCTGCCCTTGACAAAAAAATCATGTAAGTATTTTGGCTGGCTATGGTGGCATCAGCAGTAATTTGGACATATCGGATTAGCGCCACAAAGAGAATATTATTCCATTATATTTTTATATTAAAATTTCGCCGATCGGAATTCAAAATAAAAGTAAATGTTCGATGTTCACCTCTGTACAATGTTCATCGGAAATCCGGCCCTGCAAATCTTATGCTTTAGCTAAGTATATGTAGGAAGGTTGTAAGTATACCTTTGTGCAGATTCTTGTATCAAGATAATAAGATGTAAGCTAAGGTTTTTCCTCTTTTATTTTCGCAATCTGTTACGTCAAATCTCTTTACTTCACATTAAATCTACCATCATCATCATCACTTAAGAAGATGGGGTTTTTAT
>CAKKXW010000003.1:69489151-69506739 GCA_920937365.1 Sphaerophoria rueppellii | reverse complement strand
CTGGATCTCTCAAATCTCAAGTTTTTTGCTGTTTTCTAGTAAAAATGATAGCAAAATCACATAATAATTAGATTTGAGACTGAGATACATTAACCATTTCGCATAAGACCCAAAGTGAAATAAAGCCGAATCGGCATTTTTTTACTTTCCTTTAGTGAAATAAGACCGAATGCTAAAACTCGGCGTTATTTCACTTTAGCAAAGTGAAATAAGGCCGAATTTTAGAATTCGGCGTTATTTCGCTCGGCGTTATTGCACGGCACCGGGAGGGTAATATATGTAGAAGCACAAACGAAGACATATGTTTTCGGTAGTTTTTTTTAAACAAAATCAACTTCAGGCGAGAGGGAGTATATTTGTCTTATAAGACCGAGTTGGTTTTAAATGCAAGACCTCTTACTTTTTGATAGAAGATTATAAGAGAGAGCTGTTTAAGCGTTTGAGCGATGTTTGCATTACCTAGGAACAAAAACAAATGGCCGTGATCATTTCTTTTGTGTTGTTGGTGGGATATTCGCATGAATGAAGGTATTGACGTAATGTATCAAGATCAACCTTTAATTTTTGTGGAGATAAGTTAATGTCATGATATTTACTAACAATTTTCATGAACTTTGAAATTCAGAAGGCAAACCTTCCTGTTGAATGGAAACCAAAACGTTTCCTGTCGTTCTACGGTCGTCGTAGCAAACAGAATCTGACTTGTCGTGAAAAAATGCAAGGAAAATGCGGACATTCTCATAATATATATATATAAATCTTCTTGTCTGTTGTAAAGGAAATCTGCTTGTTCCTGGATGGCAATCGAATACTCTAGTCTTAAGATATAGCTGATTCCAAGCGGAAGATCTCAACTCGGACGAAACCAACTCCAAGTGTGAAAGCAACTTAAAATAAAATTATCCCGAAAATGGTCGTACAACTGGCAAGAAAATAAACAGAAACACTACAATATGCATGTACTAATGTAGCAATCCAATGTTTAAAAAACCAAAAGCACATCATAAATATTTAAAGATGACAGTTTCCCCAGTTTTACAATTTAACCATCGAAAAGCCTGTTTTCTAAAAATAACGAGAAACCCACTTTAACTAATCCCAATAAGTAAAATTGACTCTTATTCCCCGCATAATCGCCGTATTTCAAAGGAAATCTCTGTCAATCCTCAAAAGTAAATCAACAGTTTCCTCGGCATTCACACTGTCCTCCAGCCATAAATCTCCTCTAAGAAAAATTTTGTATATTTTATTTTATATAATCTTGGGCTAAAACATTTCATCCAAATCGCAAATTACCACATTATCCCTGTCAAATATTTTTTTTTCTTCTCGCTCAAGGATTACTTTACCGAAATCTTTTTCGGTTTTGAATTATAATGTATGCGTTAAAAGAATTTCTAACGCGGTTTTTTGCCTGCCTTTTCCGTCATGATTTTGAAAAAAAAAAAATTATTCAAACACTCAACACCAGATTTCTTGTATATCCTTCAAGGACTTAAGACCACGGTTTCTCCCCTTCCAACAGACGGACGAAGCGCGTGATGGTGCGGTTAAGGCAAACAACGATAAGTCACAGTCGTTGTGTTTTTCAAAAGCAAAAAAATTGTAAACACTTAATTCGCGAGAAAATAAAAAAAATGTATCCTCAAAGAAAAAAAAAACAACAAACAGGAGTAAAGAACGCATAGTAATGCAAACCATATTAAATTACGTGGATATAAAAATTGACAAATAATACACCGAGACGCGTCGCGCTTCCGTCGGGGTTTTACCGTCATAGTCGCCGTGCCCGTGCTGTTGTCGTCTTCAAGGCGTATACCAATCTAAGGTGATGGGTGTTTAGTTCCGCGTGGCAGGATAATAAATGCGCTTTTTTTCGTATACGATTTTTTACTCAACAAACATCCTGTGAAAAGTTGATGCTGATGGGTGGAAAACGCGGAAAAATTGTCTCATTTTAATTCTATTTGCCACCGTATCTTCTCATCATCATAATTTTCTTGATTTTTATTTGCATTTTTTTTATAAAAAGAAACTAGATTCACGCGGAAAATCTCGCTAGAAAAGATTGAACGAACACCTTCCATACGGATACTCGAAACCGAAAGCACGTTGGATTGAAGCTAGAGGAATAATTGCCATCAAACTCATCTCGTTCTCCTATGAACACTGAGGAGTAAGACACGGTAAGTGAAATGTTTACGACAATGAAAAACGGTGTGGTTGGACACCGCAGTTCTCTCCAATTTATATTTTATTTTCTTATATATTTCGCATGGAGGTTGGGGTTGGGGTGAAACACAATTTGTCATTATGCAAACAGGATATCAAATTCGAATTTCTTACACCGACAGAATGTGGCTGTTTTCTAGTTTGCATCAGGGGTGGATCGCTGCGTAAGACGGCCTGTGTGAGTAAATATTTGAATATTTGAAACAGAAAAAATGTTTGCAATTCACAAACAATGACTGATAGGCTTAGGAAAATGGGTCTAAATTTACTCGTTTGCATTCGATACGGTTGATAGAAGTGGGCTTTTCTAAAAACTTTATAATTTTGGCATGTCAAGAAAATTTTTAAGATTGATTGAAAAGACGTACGAAAAGACGACTTCGGTGGTTTGAGACGGATGGTTCTGATGAACGCAGATGATCCGGTTTTGTTTGCAGATACACCACAGCGCCTACTTACTTACTTACTTACTTATCAATCCATGTAGGATCTCAGCCTGAGATACCGCAGCCTTCCATCTTGAACGGTCCCTCGAATGCACTCTCCAGTCCCTGACACCAAGCGCTCTGGCATCCACAGTCACTTGGTCCTTGGACCGTAGGTTCTGTCTTCCTTGTCGTCTTGAACCTGGGGCCTGGGATAAGAAGACTTTCTTGGCTGGAGCGTTGTCGTCCATTCGATGTGGCCGAGCCGATGTAGTCGTCTTTTCTTGGCCTTCTGGACTACATCCACATTTTGGTACAGCTCATACAGTTCTGGGTTGAACCTTCTTCTCCATTCGCCATCGTCGCATACGGGATCGAAAATCCGTCCAAGAATTTTTCTCTCGAAAGTACCAAGTATCAATTCCCCTTTTTTACTTATCGTCCAGCACTCAGCACCGTAGAGCAGGACTGGTAAAATCAAAGTTTTGTATAGTAGACACTTTGTCTTTCGAGTGAGGAGTTTTGAACCAAACAACTGGCAAACCGAAGCAGCAGCGGTTCGCTAGGATAATTCTTCTTCGGATTTCCACTAAGGTGTCATTTGTGGATATCATGTTTGTTCCAAGGTAGGTGAACTCCTTAACCACCTCGAAATTGCTGCTACCAACAGTGACGTTTTGTCCTAGGCGGTGGACAGATGTTGCTTTATTTGTTGATAGCTTGTACTTTGTTTTGTCCTCATTCACTTCAAGACCAACGACTATCGCCTGTTCTTCAATCGCAAAGCACAGCTCTCTTGGACTGACCGATGATGTCAATGGCGTCCGCATAGCCTAGGAGCTGGGTGGACTTGTTAAAAATAGTGCTTTCCGTGCTGACACCTGCCTTGGGCACTATCTGCTCCAGGCAATGTTGAATAAGTCACATGACAACGCATATCCTTGTCTAAAGCCTGCGCATGTTTGGAATAACTCGGATGAGCTGTTACCCATTTGCAAACTGCACTATACGTATTGTTAAGCATCATGCGGCACATCTGGATCAGTTTGTTCGGGACCCCGAATTCAGACATCGCCATCATAGTTTCTTGGCGGTCGGTGGATATTATCATACGAAGCTTTATAGTCGATGAAAGGATGATGGGTTTCGACTTGAAATTCGTTGGTTTTTTACAGGATCTGCCTCAGTGTGAATATTTAGTCTATCGTTGTTCTGCCTAGCCTAAAACCACACTGGTACGTGCCGATTATTGTGTTGCAGAAAGGTTTAAGACGCTCACACAGTACGTTGGATAGGATTTTGTATGCAACATTAAGCAGGGATATACCACAGTAGTTTTTGCGTGTCATCGGATCGCCTTTTTTATAGATGGGATATATGGAGCTTATCGACCAGTCAGTGGACATGCATTCTTCCTTCCACACTTTTTTGATGACCTGGTGCATGCGATTCATCAAAACACCTCCTCCATATTTTAAGAGTTCCGCAGGTATGCCATCCGACCCGGCGGACTTGTTGTTTTTTAGCTTTTGGATGGCTCTTTCTACCTCTTCTGCCACAGCGCCTACAGGGCATAATTAATCAGCTCAAAAATGGAACAGCATCTTCAGAAAAAACTCTCCACAGCTAAGTCAGCCATTAACACGGCCTGGAAAAACTGCCTAGAAGATATACATATTTCTCCAAAAATAAAATATAGAATTATCAAGGATCAAGCCAGTATCCAAATCAATGATGCTGTATGAAGCACAAGTTTGGGGTGCAAACAATATGATTCAGTAGAAAAACTACTTCAATTTTTCCTCAAACCCATTTTCAAGCTACCACAGTGCTCTCCGAACATTATGCTCCTCCTTGATACCGGTATTCCCCTTTGTTTATAGAAATATTGAAACTATATTTAGACTTCATTACAAAAACTATGTCTTTAAGTGGAGAAAGGTTGACCAAACGCATAGCAAGTTATACAATTTAGGTGAAAACTCTTTTTTTGAGAAATGGGAGGCATTAGCAGAATTCTCTGAATACAACTGGGATTAAACCTTGGATAATATACCGCAATGGAAAGAAAAGTTTGATAATTTGGTTACAGCAGTCGATGAAAAAATGCGAGCAGAGAGCATTAAAAAAGTGCGAAGTTCATACTGCCGGGAAATATATTCGAGCCTTAAACACAATTGGTGCGAAATAAACTATTTCAACGAAACATTTTCAAATAATTTAATATCCATTGTTTTTAAAATCAGAGGAGAAATGAAAGACATAAACTTCATCCCACATAGAGAAGACTTGCCTATTCTTTGTTCGCTTTGCACCCTTAGAGAAAGGGAGAACGCTTATTACTTTCTGGGAAGATGTCCTGTTTTACGTGAGTTCAGGTTTTTGAGAAAATAGTATTAGAAGAATCTGAGATGAAAATGATCTGGAACGGCAGAATTTACAGACAAGAGAGAATTAATGAAAATGAGTATGAGGGTCGGAGACAAAACGGAGCCTTGTGGCACACCAGCAACGTTTATCTTGTAGATTTCAGAATTGAATCCGTCTGTATTGAACGGCTCCAACGAACAAGGAATTTGTCGGTACCGTAATTTTCGATAAAAGAGCAAGAACAACAACCACTAGCAAATTTTAAATTTTTCACTTCGCGATCACTTGACATTTCAGAAGTAGTGCATCCAGAAATACTATCTACAGATTATATAAAATCTTTTGGAGCTGACTACGCCAGACACAAAGACTGAATGGGTCGAAAAGGGAAAACCTGCTTATAAGAAATGGTTTAGAAGAACCGCACTAGAGAGTACCTAGTTGGGCTTGGGGGATCAACACATTTGAAATTTCCTCTGTAAATTCTGGATTGACCAAAGAGTCTACACGAATTTGTAATTTCAAGGCTCACACCCCAATTAAGTGAGTCAAACGTATCCAAGAAGTTTAAGCTAGTAACTGAGGCACCAGCCCAGCAAATAAGGGATTTATACTAAGGTCTCAGACGACTGGAAGAAACCCGTACATCTAATGCAGATTTTTCTGATATGACATTTCTAATCTTTGATCAAGGTTACGTTGCAAACTGTGAGAATTTTATGATGTTCAATTTTCTAGATGCAAGAGCAAAAACTAATAGATAGCGCAAAAAAGTCGTATTAGACCATGGACGGCATTGTTTCTTCTTTCTTAATAACATCCCACGTTTAAAGTGGCATAAGAAACAAATTCGAGGGCAAAAGCGCAAGACTTTGGAGCGCATTGGTCACAAATTTGTTAAAATGGCCTAGACAATTGCTGGATGTCATCGCAAGCTGCTTACTTACTTACTTAAGATGGCGCTTCAGTCCGTTGTGGACTTAGGCCTCAATCAACAGTCTCCGCCAGCTAGCTCGGTCCTTAGCTATTCGTCTCCAGTTTTGCACTCCAAGTTGATTGAGGTCTTCTTCTGCTTGAGTGCGCCACCTGAGTCGCGGTCTTCCTCTCCTCCTACGTCCCTCGGGAATAGTGTCGAAGGCTTTCTGGGCCGGAGAGTTGGTGTCCATTCGCTCTAAATGATCGAGCCATCTGAGTCTCTGCACCTTGACCCTTCTGGCTAGGTCCATGTCGTTGTACAACCCGTAAAGTTCGCTGTTGTATCTTTTTCGCCATTCCCCTTCAATGCACACGGGGCTAAAGATGACCCGAAGAACTTTCCTCTCGAAACAGCCTAAGGCACTTTCATCCGATTTTGTCAGGGTCCATCCTTCTGCACCGTACAGCAGGACTGGGATGATGAGTGTGTTGTACAGTTTTACCTTAGTTGCTCGAGAGATGGCTTTTCCACTTAATTGCTTTCTAAGCCCAAAGAAACAGCGATTAGCAAGGGTTATTCTTCGTCTGATCTCGGCGCTGGTGTTATTGCCCGTGTTTATAGCGGAGCCTAGGTAGACGAACTCCTCTACTACCTCGAAGTTATACGCGTCTATTGCGACGTTCTGCCCGAGCCGTCGGTGTTGGGTGTCCTTCCTCGAAGACAGCATATACTTCGTTTTTCCCACATTTACCCCTAAACCCATTTTTGCCGCTTCTGTCTCAATTCTCACAAAGGCGCCATTGACATCACGCTGTGTTCTTCCCATTATATCAATATCATCGGCGTACGCGAGAAGTTGAACAGATTTTTGGAAGATAGTATCTCTGGTGTTGATGGCGCGGTTCTGTACTATCTTCTCAAGAACGATGTTGAAGAAATCGCATGACAGTGCATCGCCTTGTCTGAATCCTTCTTTGACGTCGAAAGAATCCGTGAGCTCGTTGCCAACCTTGATGGAGCAGCGTGAGTTCTCCATCGTCATTTTGCACAAGCGAACGAGCTTGGCAGGGACGCCAAAACTAGACATAGCTTTGTACAGTTCGTCTCTGCGGCCTTAAAATCGATGAAAAGGTGGTGGGTATCGATTTGGAGTTCATAGGTCTTTTCCAGTATCTGCCGCAACGTGGAAATTTGGTCGATGGTTGACTTTCTTGGCCTGAAGCCAAATTGATAAGGACCAATCAGATTGTTTACGAAAGGCTTCAGACGTTCACATATTACGGCAGAGAGGATCGTGTAGGCGATGTCTAGAGGATCTCCCTTTTTCAGAATCGGGCAAACAATGCTGAGTTTCCATTCATCGGGCATGTATTCCTCTGACCATATCTTACAGATGGTTTTGTGCATACTCCTATCTAGCTCGTCGCCTGCTGATTTGAACAACTCAGCAGCTAGTCCATCTGCTCCAGAGGCTTTATTGGATTTCAGCCGTGATATTGCTGTTTTCACTTCTTCTAGGTCGAGTTCACGGAATTGTTGGCTATCATAGTGTCCGATGAAAGGCTCCTGTCTGACGGTGGTATTTTGTTCGTCGTCGCCGTTATACAATCTCATCGAAAGCTGCTGCTCTTGACAAAAAAATCATGTCAGAATTTTGGCTGGCTATGGTGGCATCAGCAGTCATTTTGGACATTTCGTATTAGCGCCACCAAGAGAGAGTTATTCCATTATATGTTTATATTAAAATTTCGCCGATCGGAATTCAAAATAAAAATAAAATGTTCGATGTTCACCACTGTACAATGTACATCTGAAATCCGGCCCTGCAAATCTTATGCTTTAGCTAAGTACATATATGTAGGTAGGTTGTAAGTATACCTTTGTGCAGATTCTTGTAGCAAGATAATAAGATGTAAGCTAAGGTTTTTCCTCTTTTATTTTCGCAATCTGTTACGTCAAATCTCTTTACTTCACATTAAATCTACCATCATCATCATCACTTAAGAAGATGGGGTTTTTATATTGTTCATGTTCCTACCAACCGTCACAGTTGCCGCGCGTTTATTCTAAACTGCTAGCATGTTCCTTAACCTATCTACTTTTAAAAACAAGGCTGTGTGTGCCAAAGTCTATGAGGTAAATGGATTGAAGAAACGGTTGACACCACACCGTCTTATAGGCTCTAACATGCTTCAATTTAGAATATAATTGATTTGTTGCAAATCGATGAAGGATCATGTGGTTAACGGTAAGTGATGTAGACGAATATCAAACAGTTTTTTATGTTCCTGTTCTTGTTGGATTGTGTTCAAGTGCTGGGGACGGGGAATTCATTGAGGTAATTTATTCAAAAGAATGGTGCATGGATTTTGAAACAAAAGTTTGTATATATTCTTGGGTTAAAAGAGGAATGATGTCATAGGAATGCTGCGAGAACACCGCAAGAAAATCTTGAAATTTTCAACTCGAGTCGCTGGCTTTTTTTTCTCATTTATTTCAATTTGGATATCCCCGATTGCTTTAAAATGCTTCAAAATGCATGCACTGCACTCATCACCCCTCTAAAAGGTCTTGGGCCATACAAATCCTATAACCTGACCCAAAACCTCTTAAATCAAGTCAATTTCCAACTTCCGTATATCATCCCACAGATGAAATAAAATCACCTTCTCCTGAAACATAAATTCCCACGGGCTGTTTTTTCTGTCGGGCATCAGAGTCCCCCAACCTTCCATAAACCTCTTATGTTTCTTCTGTTCATATCAAAAGTCCTACATTACCAGTTTGTTATAAAATGCTTCCCAGACCCACCTTCATTTGTAACGAGCAACGAGTATATTATATTGAAGGTATGACTTCACTTAAAAAAACAACACATAAGTCATTTCAGCAATTCCCTGAGCCACTTCGCCAAAACGTAAGTCTCTGCGTCCCAGAAATTGCAATGGGGAGTTGGGTTTCTAAAATAATTTAATGTGACTTCCCTCCCTATAGCTCTCCATATCACTGAAACAATATTGTGAGTTCATTTTTGTTACATTCCTCCTGTTCGAGACTCCACAAAGGTATCCACACACATGATGATGGAGTCAACGTGTGCGTCGAGGACTCTTGTCTTCACATATGATAAAACACTGATGTAGGTCTTGTGTGGTGGCGTTTCCATGCGTTGTCGCCGTCATCGTCCTTGTCGACGACAACGTTGCTTTTTGTGTTTGTTGTCGTCAATCTAAATCTACAAGAGTAAGACCAGGAAAGTTATTTCCCTCGGCAATTCACGTAAGTAGGGAATTTTTTCCTCCTTGTCATATATCTGCACTTAAGTTATTTGGATCCTGGATCCGGCTCCTTATAAAATTTTGAAATTTTTCCATCCAGAGACACAAAAAAAAAGGACTCGCTTGTGGAGTAAATGAACTTAATTGCTGCTCATTGAAAGTGCAATTGCAAGGAAGGAAAGGACAACATAAATAAGTGAACGAACACTCCTGAGTCCTGATTGCGGTTTTAATTACATGAGAACTTATTTTACCTTCACCTGCAGAGCAACACAGCAAACAAAAAATTAGCAGAAGCAACACAGGATCTGGGCAATTATTTTGAGGACTCCATCAGGCGTGGTGTGGGGGGAAATTGCTGTAGCCCCTTGAGAGCCAGAGAAGAAAAAAAATAATTTCATTCTTGTTTCTTGATATTTTTTTCAAATTTGTTTTTACACCTAAGATAATTGCCTGAGTGTCGGTGACACTTTCAAGGATATCGCAGGATGGCGTTTATTTTTTTTTTCTCCTTTTGGTGTCGGTGGTGGATGGCGGTGGTCGCCGGCGGTTATGTACGATTTATTGGTGTGAGATGTCTTCACCTCTGGTTTTTGTTTGTTTGTATACATTTTTTTCCCTCCATTTTCGTAGTCTGCAGATAAAAATAAGAACTTTTGAGCGAAGAAAAGGAAGAAAGACGTCATCAAATTGGCTGGGTGAAATTGTAAAAATTGAAAAATTGAAAAAATGCCCTGCAGTGAATTGTGGTTTTTCTTTAAAAATTGGGAAAAAAGAACAAACAAGATGACGATGGCACATCAGAGGTGACAGGAATTTAATGCTTTTTGAACTTCAAAATTAAATTTATAAAAATATTTACACGACAAATACTAAGTGATAAAAGATAAAGAGAATTGTCTCGAGCGATTCAATCAAGCAACAAAAGACGAGGCACACGCTAGAGGCCATAGCCAACAAGGAAATGCCATTTTGGTTGGCCAATTACCCCCCGATATTGAAGTTGAACATGAACGTGACAACGCGTTCATTGGCCATTCGTCGCTTCGTCGTCGACGACAAGATGAAAAATATCACAACTCGTCTCTCAATTATCAGAAACAATTAAAATTTTCAAAATCAAGTTTAATCTGCCCATCTAATTTTCTAATATATTAATTCAATTAAAGAGCACGATGCATTGCAAACTAAATAAAATGGGCGAACGTATTATAATTCACTTGGCAACAGAATGCACATGAATTGAATAAACGCAAAAAATAGAGTGAAATGAGCAGCAATCTCGTAAATTGTATCTTAATAAGAAATCCAATTAAATTCACATAAACAGTGCTGTGCAAGAAAATACGCACCAGGCACAATTTTTTTCTTCAGGCATCGTGGCCTACGCCATGCTTCCAGCCTAAATTTGGTCTGTCGCGCTATCTCCTGCTATGAATTGTACTGCAAATCACTTTCTGAGTCGGTTCCCACGAGCTAGGTGTCCAGCCCACCGGAGTGGCATGACAGCTCTTGAACAATTCTCTGATTGCGTGTGAAGAATTGACGGGTACTACAATTAACGCCGATTCCGAACGGCAGAGTTGAGAAGCACTTTTTCATGCCAAATTGATACTCTTGGAAGTTTTGTCAGTTCTCCGCAAGAGGCTGTATCCGTGAAATATGAAATAAAAACTTTATAGGCACGTGTAGGACTCGAATCCATGACGTTCTGCTTAGCAGCCTACAAACCTTACCACTAAGCCACGGGCACTTACAATGAGCGTACCAAGCTTAATTTTTGTCACCAAGTCTGCTTCGCGGTGATATTACTTACTTATTTCCTTATGATGGCACAGCAATCCAGGCCAGGCCAGGGCTTCATCTAACAAGCGTCTTCAGACAGCCCGGTCCCTAGCTAGCTGTCTGCACTTACTTACACCAAGTTGGTTCAGGCCCTCTACCACCTGTGTGCTCCACCTGAGTCGAGGTCTTCCTCTTCTTCGACAACCTTTCGAGTTGGGTTCGAAGACTACAGGCCGAAGCATTATTTTACATTCGCTCTACATTACCCAGCCATCTAAGTCTTTGGACCTTAACTTTTCTGGCTACATCAGTATCGCTGAACAGCTCGTACAGTTCTTGATTGAATCTTTGTCTCCATTCTCCATTTATGCAGACTGGACTGAATTGTTTTCTGGAAACAGCCCAAAGCATTTTCATCGGGTGTCGTCATGGTCCATCTCTGCACCATACTTTAGTTGATCGATAGAGGATTTTACTACTCAATTGCCTTCTAAGTCCAATGCAGCAGCTATTGCCAAGATTAATTCTTCGTTTGATGATGTCAGCGCTAATGTTGTTATCTGCATTTATAGCGGATTCAAGGTAGACAAAGTCTATAACTACCTCGAAATCAAATCATCAGTCTATATTTTCGGTGTCTCCAAGACGGCGATGATGGGTGTCATTTCTTGTTGACAGCATTAACTTGGCCTTGTCCTCGTTAACCACTATACCCATTTTCATCGACTCCGCCTCAGAGCTCACGAATGCTACACTTGCATCACGCCGTGTTCTTCAAGTTATGTCAATGTCGTCAGAGTATCCTTGAAATCGTTGGAAAGGTGGTAGGTATCGATTTGAAGTTCCTCAGTCTTCTCCATGATCTGCCGTAGAGTAAAAATTTGATCGATTGTAGACTTTCCGGGTCTGAAACCACTCTGATAAGGACCTATCAGGTTGTTGAAGAAGGGCTTCAAACGTCCACGCAGCACGGCAGACAAGATCTTATAGGCGATATTAGGGCGACTTATACCTCTGTAGTTGGTGCAGTGCAGGGGATCTCCTTTCTTGAGAATCGGTCATAAGATACTGAGGTTTCATTCGCGGGCATGCATAAGTTTGTTTAGGATCCCGAATACAGACGTTGCATTAAGGTGGATGAAAGGATGGTGGGTTTGCACTTGAAATTCGCTGGTGTTTTCCTAAATTTACCTTTGATAGGGCTACCTCTGATTACTTATTTGGGCCGAGAAACTTTCGTGAAGTCTCAGTACTCACATGCTGATGTCATCAACCAAACAGTCTACGGCATACAGATTTTGGCATAACCGGATGGAACAAACATGGAGTCGAAATTACACTGTCGTAAGCGTAATTTTGCTTTCAAATAGAATCACACCTACCTCCCATAATGTTTACTCTGCCTCGACACAACCTACAAGCCCTAATTAGTGAGTGAATTAAAATAATTGAAACAATTTTTTTTTTTGCACAGCAGTGTATCCACACTGAACGGTGTATTATTTGTTGGGAGGTATTGCTACCTACTGCACCTGCCTTGACTGATGCTGCTCCACAGCGTAACATAATTGAATTCTTTTTTTTTCCATTGGAGATAAAACAATTTGTTGGCACGTTTGGACGATCGTTTTTGCAATGTTTAGTCTTGGATATTTTGAAAGTTGAAAATTCATGCCATGTGTCTAAAAATACGGCACCAGACACAATGATCTCTAAACAAGAAATCTCACAATGGCTATACAGAAAGAAAACAACAATCCAGCTGAAGCGAAGCTTGCCGCTATCCAAAGACAACCCTTCCTTGCAATCTACAATGCAAGTGGTGTGGTAAATTTAAAGATACAAATTCCACGAATGATGCATAGGTGCACCAGATGAGACACGCTTCATGGAAAATACGGACGGGGCATGTTGTGGTGCATTTTTGAGAACGTGATTTAGGGCTTGGAAATTGCCAAAAATAAATTATTATTGTTTGCAATTGGATAGGCGCGTCGAAGATAAGGTATTTTTATTTATTTCTTGCAGTCGTCATTTCAAAAAGTGAAACTTACTCCCTGAAAGTTCTTTAGTATTTTATTTTAATGTAGAGATATGAACAAAATAACAAACCAACAACTTTACTTGTGAGGCCGATTTCCTTTTTAAATTTGGAGACAAAAAATGGCTTGACTGTAAAAAGTTTAAACGCACTAGGTCAGCCGGAGTCAGTGAGTAGACAAAACAGCTACCTTCTTGTTTTCTTTCAAGACCAACATATTCGGCCATGATCACATGTGCACAGTGGCCAAATCAGATGACTACATTCCTGAAGTATGGCAAAAAATTGAATCTCTGCACTTAACAGCAGGCAGTTAGGCTCGAATAACTCGTGACCATTCCTCAAAGCGCTAAAATTACGGCTGAATTGTTTGAGGGGCGGAATGCAACTAGCTTTTTCACTGGTGCATGCATTGGGGGTTGATATAAGAAGATAACGGTAAATGAGATACCTGTTCATAGGGTGAAGCAGGAGAACCAGTTTTGTTGGCTTCAAACGGCATTTGACTATGGGTAGTCCGGGGTGGGGTATTTTTTGCCTTGGCCGGCTTACATATTTGTTTTAGTCTTAGGTCTTAGGTTTAAGTAGAGTTGGTATGGTGGCACTATAAAATAAATATATAAAAAAAAACCAAGGAAACATATAAAAAAAGAAAAAAATGTGAAAAAAGTGAAAAAAGTGAAAAAAAAAAAAAAAAATGAAGACAATTAAAATCCACAACAGAACAGTTAAGGACATAGTTTTTGCCGCTGTGGTTGTTCTAGTTTTAAGTAGTTTGTAGGTAGGAAAGGTAATTTTAAGTTTTATTTTAAGGACCCTAGTATGTAAGTAAAACCCCCAAAAAAACAAGACATTGGCATTAGTTTTTTTTTAATTTTCTAATAAAAAATAAAATATAAAATTAATAAAAAGGAATAAACTTAGTTCGTAGGCCGAAAGGCAGTAATCTTAAGAATATTGAATTGCTTAGAGCTCCCGACTAGGGCCAGTAAGTTATATATAAGTAGAATTAATTAGGCTAGTTTCACATTTTTGTCTAGCATGTAAGTAGATTTAAGTTTAAATGAATAAAAAAATGAATTACAAAAAAAAAACCTGTTCAACACTGCTTTTGCGATATCGCCTATAAGGAATTATCGCATTTGTTGATCGGTTTTCAACTACAAATTTGAAGTTAATGGCTTAAGCGAAAAAAAATATAAGTAGGCTTTGAAAAATTTATTGACTTTTAAATTTGCTGTCTTGGGTTCAGATTTGTGCCACTCCAGACCTGTGTCAATCGTTCATTTTCAAAGATTCAATCGTTCACATCTCGTTCATTTCAAAGATTCAATCATTCCAATCGTTCATTTCTCCAATCATTTCTCTTTTTCAATTGCTCATTTTTCGGATCGTTCCATTTTTCAATCAATAGTTATGTTGCACCTTTGTATATGGAATTTATAGTATTATCAGCCTCGAGAATATTTGATTGTAGAGTCGTCCCGTCTGGGCGCTGTCAGTTATTCTATATACAAGATTTTAGTTCTGTATCGCGTTCCGGACGTCGCTTTCGTCGATTCACGAGGCTGCAACTACTATAAATTCCATATACAAAGGTTGCACTTCGCTCTCCTTTTCTCTGGTCCTTTTTACAATTGTTCCATGTTTTTGCTAGGTTTGTTTGGCGATTTTCTTGTTTTCTTTTCAATCAGGATAAGGTTACCATTCTATCCTATTAAAAATATCCGATAGGTAGGGACATAAAAAGTCAGCATTGAAACATTTGAAAATGAAAAGGCATGATACAGTGCTGAGAACCAAAACTCGCAACACTCTATTCCTACTTCCGCAACAACATCTTCCAGAGGATCCACAGTAACAACTCCCACAACAATGCCTTCAACTTCCGCATGTGTCAAACAGACACAAGATCAATTTTAGCATCAACCTCAACAATACCAACCTCCACCACGAAATCATCATCGACAACACCACAACAACAAAGAACACGACAGCAAACATTATCCTCATTTATTTCCAAACCAATTTCCTTGCCGTATTGTAAACAGTTAGATGATCAAATAGTTAAAACAATAGTTAAGAAATAGAAGACAAAAATCGAAAATCGAAAAGATTATTTTTGAAATAAATAAAATAATTTCAAAAAAAATTAATATGTTTACTACAACCGATGAGGAAAAATTCCTCATTTTCATTTTAATTTTTCAGAATTAATTTTTCTCAAAGAAAACTAAATAGTATGATCACATAGGGGATTCTTTCCAATATTCAAGTTCGCTTTCATCTCTCAATAAAGAACAAGAAGTGTTCTACTTCAAAATGTGACAGATTACTGAATGGAATGAACGAGACATTTCTTTCTATTATGTTTCGTTCGTTTTTGATTGAACGAACGAAACGACATGGAAAAAGACCGATTCA
Source organism: Sphaerophoria rueppellii (assembly GCA_920937365.1). NCBI lineage: Eukaryota > Metazoa > Arthropoda > Insecta > Diptera > Syrphidae > Sphaerophoria > Sphaerophoria rueppellii. Next base: position 69,491,268 of record CAKKXW010000003.1, on the reverse strand, counting down.
ACCTTGTATTGAACGATTGATTGATTCGATCTTTGAATGAACGAGATGAAAAAAAAAAATGGATTCGATCTTTGATTGAACGGATTTTTATTGAACGGGTGATTGCAATCAATCGTTCTTTCAAGTGAACGAATCAAAATGAACGAATCACAGGACATGAGTGGCAGCCACTCATCGCAGTGCAATGTCCCTAAACTGGGATAGCTGCTTTATTGGCTTTATTGAAGTGTTAAAAAAGACGTGTTCAGGAAGGAAGAAGGTGAGCAGAGTAAAGGGCACTTAGTTTGAGAATGCGTTAGATAATGAGACGTCAAAAGAGAGGATTCGGGTTGTTCGGTACTATTTAGTCGACGAGAAACATTGCAGATTGGTATATTATTGACTCTGGGCATTCTCAGTGAGAATTTGAAAAATTAATTGTTGTCGGATGTGTGACTTGTAAATCGACGAATTTATCACATGATATTTAGTTTTACAGATGTCAAATGCAACTTACTACTTACTTATCTACTCATGGTGGCGCTACAGTCCAGGTCGGACCAGGGCCTCACCCAACAAACTTCTCCAGCCAGCTCGGTCCCTGGCTAACTGTCTCGCCAGTTTCGCACGCCGAGTTGGTTCAGGTCCTCTACCACTTGTGTGACATCCTTCCGGATTGGATTCAAAAACTCTACGAGCCGGAGCATTATTTTCCATTCGCTAAACATGACCCAACCATCTAAGTCGTTGGACCATAACTTTTCTGGCTAGGTCAGTGTCGTTGTACAACTCGTACAGTTCTTGGTTGAATCTTCGTCTCCATTCTCCATCAATGCAGATAGGACCAAAAATTACTCCAAGAATTTTTCTCTCAAAGCAGCCCAAAGCGTTTTCATCAGATGTTGTCATAGTCCATGTCTCTGCATCATACATGAGGACCGGGATGATGAGGGTTTTGTAGAGTGTCACTTTAGTTGCTCGGGAGAGGACTTTACTACTCAATTGCCTTCTAAGTCCAAAGAAGCAGCGATTGGCAAGAGTGATTCTTCGTTTGATTTCAGCGCTGGTGTTGTTGTCTGAGTTGATAGCGGATCCCAGGTAGACAAAGTCCTTTACTACCTCGAAGTTAAATCTGTCTATGTTGACGTTTGCTCCAAGACGTCGATGTTGGTTCTCGTTTCTTGTCGACAGCATTACCTTGGTCTTGCCCTCGTTAACCGCTAGGCCCATCTTCCTGGCCTCCGTCTCAAGGCTCACAAACGCTCCACTGACATCACGCTGTGTTCTTCCAATTATGTCAATGTCGTCTGGGTATCCTAGTGGCTGGACGGACTTTTGAAAGATTGTGCCTCTGGTGTTGACATTGGAGCTTTGCACAATCTTTTGAAGAATGATGTTGAAGAAATCGCATGACAACGCATCGCCTTGTCTATAACCGTTTTTGACATCAAATCGACCATCATCCATCATCGATCATGATTGAACAGCGTGAATTTTCCATTGTCATCTTACACAGACGGATGAATTTTTTAGGGATGCCAAAATTAGACATTGCTCTATATAGTTGGTCTCTATAGACGCTGTCATACGCGGCCTTGAAATCGATGAAAAGATGGTAGGTATCGATTTTAAGTTCCTGGGTCTTCTTCAAGATCTGCCGTAGGGTGAATATTTGATCGATGGTGGACTTTCCGGGTCTGAAGCCACAATGATAAGGACCTGCCAGGTTGTTGACGAAGGGCTTCAAACGTTCACACAGCACGGCAGACAAGATCTTATAGGCGATGTTAAGAAACGTATACCTCTGTAGTTGGTGCAGTTCAGGGGATCTTCTTTTTTGAGGATCGGGCATACGATGCTGAGGTTCCATTCATCGGGCATGCTTTCCTCCGACCAAATTTTGCAGATGCTGGTGCATGCAATTGTAGCGGATATTCTAGAACAGACGGCACGACACACTTGCAAACTTCGGGAAGCAGTTGTTGGACCGTCCAGGAATAGTAACACCGAAGTCTGGGCCTTTCAGGTGGTAGCTAGTTTATAAGTGGGATGCCGTCTAGAACTTCTTCTGGGTCCTTGAATTTTAGCTATGGATGGTAGAAAAGTAGCTAAAGTTCCGGCGCATACTGTCGCAGATA
>CAKKXW010000003.1:69216552-69375334 GCA_920937365.1 Sphaerophoria rueppellii | reverse complement strand
ATCTTTCAACCCATCGGTTCCATTTAATGTTTTGAGGCTCGAATGGTTCAATCGAAAATGCTGTCTGTAAGTTCTGCATGATTTGATTATGTAATTAACCACATACACCAGAATTTTCTTTTTTTTCGTATATGTAGGGTACACTGTTCCACGTTTATTTTCAAATTTTGGGTTAACCGTCCTCGTCGCCAATTATTGTATTGTAAGAATTAAAGAAAATCCTTCGTTTACGCAAGAACTAATTGCTTTATTTTAAATATGTCCTTTTGATCTCACGTTTGTATAAAAACTAATTATGAATGAAAAATACAAAATTGGAGTGACAAATAATATATAGATTGTGAACTTGATTGCGAACTGTACAGTATAAGATACTGTTGAGTTTTAGATACTATAATTCCTAGCTCAGATACCACACACAGGCTCTTCGAAACAGTGAAGGAAACCTACTCACTGAAGCACAGGGAATTGCAGATGTTTTGAAGCAGCCATTCGAACAGCTGCTGAATGCGCATAATGTCGAGCTAGCCAACGTTTAAAGAAAAGCAAGACCAGTCAATGAAGACCCTGTCCCAGCCCCTAGCGCAGAAGAGGTAGAAAAAGCCATCCAAAAGCTTAAAAATAACAAGTCCGCCGGGTTGGCATACCTGCGGAACTCTTTAAAAATGGAGAAGGTGTTTCAATGAACCGCATGCACCAGGTTATCACTAAAGGGTGGGAGGAAGAATGCATGCCCTCTGACTAGTCGATAAGCTCCATATGCCCCATCTACAAAAAAGCGATCATTTGTCATGTAAAATCTACCGTGGCATATCTCTGCTTAATGTTGCACACATAATCCTATCCAACGTACTGTGGGAGCGTCCTAAGCCGTTCTGCAGAACGATTACCGGAACGTACAAGTGTGGTTTTAGGCCAGGCAGAACAACGATAAACCAAATATTCAAATTTAGGTAGATCCTGGAAAAGACCATCGACTTTAAAGCTGCTTTTAATAGCATCCAATGCCAAGAGCTTATGATGGCAATGTCTGAATACGGGATCGCGAACAAACTGTTGTTTCAGACATGCGCAGGATTAAGACAAGGAGATGCGCTGTCATGTGACTTCTTCAACATAGTCCTGCAGCAGATAGTGCGCACGGCAGTTATGAGCACAGAAAACACTATCTTCAACAAGTCCACCCACCTCCTAGAATATGCGGACAACATTTACATCATCGTTCGATCCAAGAGAGCTGTGCTTGGGGGCTTCACAGTGATTGAAGAACGGGCGAAACTCGTTGCTCTTGAAGTAAATGAGGACAAAACAAAGCACATGATATCAACAAACAAAGCCTCAAATGTCCACCGCTTACGACAAAACGTCACTGTTGGTAGCAGCAATTTCGAGGTAGTTAAGGAGTTCACCTATCTTGGAACAAACATCAATCCCACAAACGACACATTAGTGGAGATCCGAAGAAGAATTATCCTAGCGGACCGCTGCTGCTTCGGTTTGGCAAAACATGTAGGTTCAAAACTCCTCACTCGAAAGATAAAGTGTTTGCTATACAAAACTTTGATTTTACTTCTACGGCGCCGAAGTGCTGGACGATAAGTTAAAAAGGGGAATTGATACTAGGCACTTTCGAAAGAAGAATTCTTCGACGTATTTTCGGTTTCGTATGCGACGATGGCGAATGGAGAAAAAGGTTCAACCGAAGCTTTACGAGCTATACCAAGATGTGGATGTAGTCCAGAAGGCCAAGAAAAGACCACTACATTGGCTCGGCCACATCGAGCGAATGGACAACAACCCTCCAGCCAAGAAAGTCTTCTCATCCCAGCCCCCAGGTTCGAGACGGCAAGGAAGACCGAACCTACGGTATAAGGACCATCAAGTGACGACGGATGCCAGAGCGCTTGGTTTCGGCGACTGGAGAGTGCATGAACGAGGGACCAATCACGATGGAAGGCTGCAAAATCTCAGGCTGAGATCCTTTATCTATTATGAGCCGGATAAGTAGTAAGTAGAATCGCAGAATCACCTTTCCGTCAAATGAGATGGTCTTCACTTCCTTCGGATCAGGTTTGCTGTTTGAGAAGTTCACTTATCCGACTTTTCCTTAGCCTGTCAACTGTCGCTAAACGACGGAGATACTCTATTAGATTGTGCCTAAACAGCGCAGCGTCAAACACTGAACTGAAGAATTCTTATGGTTGGCTATGATGACCCAAAAAAGTAAAGTAAGAAAATCCAAAATCTTGGTCTTGCTTCCACACGAGATCTTAACAAACCTACTAGTCCGATCTGGCTGCTATTACGACAGTAACCGTTTGAAAAATATATCACACGATCGCAAATTGCTTTTGCGGTATTGACGCAACCAAGCGGTGGAGCTTAGAACTTATAACACCACCCTCGTTCTTACATCAATTTCTCATATTAAATATTGGTCAGGAAAACTGCTTACACACTCATTAGTACCATACCAACACTCTTTAATATTTCTCATCATGGCATCATCCATGTCGAAAAGAACCTAAAAAACATACAAAATATTTTCCTCTTCACTGACCAAAGGAAAAAAAATTGAATAAACATGAACACGGATATAAGAAGGTGCCTTTTGGCTTTGGAAAATTTTCCGTTGTCAATGCATGAGTGTCAGCATATTCAGGAGTCTAAATTCTGAATTCATTTTCTTCTCCATTTTCATACTATTTTGTTGCATGATTTTTTGTGTAGTCTTCGAAATTCTTTTGACTCTTTTGAAGATGACTTCATTTCCTATTTTTCCACAGGCTAGTCACATCTTTCGTTTTGTATATGAATGAATCAATGAGTTTGTGCATAGTTGAAGTTTCAATTGAGTTCGAAGTCCTTTTCCCAGAAATATCCTTTGTGAGGTGCTTTCTCGTAGAATTGGACACATGACAGAGAGGTTGCAAAATGATGATCAATGAAGTTGCTTATTGAGTTTGGTTTGGTTTTCTTCCTTTGTTCTTCTTCTTTGCAGTTTTTCCTTGTTTCATTTGTGTACAAAAAATAGTGCAATGGGTAAAGAACGAGGAGAGATCGAAAATGATGCTGTACCACCTTTATGCAAATTGAATGTCAGTTCCTCTATTCATATTCAAAGAGCTTTTGTACATGTGGCTGGAACTAATGAGTTGCAAATCAACAATGACAGGCGAACCAAATACGTGGGCACATTATATTGTAGCCCGGAAACAGACTATCTGACAAGGCAGACAAGATAACGAAAAAAATAAAAACAGACAATTTGCACAAAGCTTTCATTGTGCTACGTGTCGTAATGCAGCAAGGTGAATTTTTTTAACTGCCCTCGGGAATTTATTCATTTTCAACCCTTGTTTTTGTATTTCCGTAACAAAACAGTCGTTAAACAAAATAGAGAAAAAAAAACAACAATGCAGAATTATAGGTGGAAATTAGATGTCATCCCGGTGTCACCAGCAACACTGGATTTCTTGCAATGACACGACAGACCTATTGTTCTCTGACATTACGTTAAAAAACAAGGGAAGGAAATGGTTGAAAGCATGTTGGAAACCACACAATTCGTGATTACTTCTTGTGCAATAGAATCGCCATCGCAAGTCCGCCCTCGAGGTGTGAAACGGTGATTTTTTCATTATTACACTGCAGTTTGATTGGGGCTGCTAAGGAAAGCAGGATTGAATGGCAATAAGAAAAATGGATGAGCATTTAGGTGGTTTTTCTTGGTTTAATTATTATTGTTCTTTAAGAGTAAAGGCAGTTAAAAAAAAGGAGCAACATTCTTTCCATTGAGATATTTAAAATTAAATATTATCATGAAGACGTGGCGGTTGCAATTTGCAATTGAAGAAAGGGTTTACCCAGAATACCCTCACAATATCAACAGATCCAAGCGATTTTGTGTTCCATCTAAAAACACTGCAACATCATTTATTGTTTGACACTAAGACACTTTCTATTCTACCTTCGTAGGAGATTAACATACTTATACCACTTAACATTGCAAGAGTGACACTTCATGAACGAAACCCAACATCTCAGAACGCTCGGTGTGCCTATCACCAAGAACTAACCAGTAAGCTGTATAAATTAAATGTCTTTTCTAGAGATTCTTTAGCGGACTTTATCAGCTGCATTACCTCAATAATCTGGTTCCATGAATGCCCATCAATATGTACCAGTAGTACTTATAACTACTTCAGACAAACCCCACCCTTATTACTTCATGTATATGTATAATTGGACAATCCAACGCAACCGCTTGAAAAACGAAACGATCGATATGGAACTCAATCTCTAAATGTTTATGTCGGATAGTCAGGAAGCCCTTTAAACTTTAAACTCACACGTTTAAATCAAAGCTCGTTTCGGAGTGCAAAGGCAATGCGGATTAAAACTGGGCAAGACCAACAAAGTGACTTTTCATTGGGTACTCAGCGTATTTTCTCAGGAATAATCTCTTACTCTCTGTAATCCTTCTTGTAGTTCTTACAGGCCCGTAGCCAGAGTTAAATTTAAGGTAGGGCAACGGAAATATTAGGTAGGGCATTGGTAAATTTTGTATTTCGGTCATTCCATTATGCCTTTGAGGACATTTTGACGTTACTAAGTCAAAAATAAAATAAAATATGATATTTGTATTGGTTATGTTCTGTGTTAGGCTTGTATTTATGTATTTGTTTCAAATATATTTTAAAAAACAAGCAAGCAACAAGAAGGTATAATTTTTCAATCATAAGTTAGACTATCAAACGAATAATTCCAATAAAACAAATTATTATTCTTAGCAACAAGCTTTAATTGAGGTTTATCTAAGTATTGTAAAATTGGCTTTAATTTAAAAAGAGTCTGATTTTTTGTTGGTTTATTAAAATTAGTTAGCAATAAGATGAAAATTTTGTTCTATCCCTGAAAGTTTTAAATAAATTATTTATAAAATAAAAGTTGTAATTCACACTATTTGCAGGTTGCCCACATGCACTGTGACGCATACGTGCTGTCCGTTTACTTATCGTCGCTTCAAAGGAAAAACTCACTAACTGAGTAACTGCTATTGAAATCCTATGTAGTTAGTGAGTTTTTCCTTTGAACTGACGTTATGCTCTTGCATAAACAATGACTAAGGCGGAGGATCTTTTTAATTTGGGTTCATTCAAATTGGAGTCATTTTTGAGAAAAAAAATCTTCTCTCATTTTGTCATATGACAAGGACCGTTAGTTTTGATCCTTATTCGATTTCCCCCTCTAGGGAATAGTCCAAACCCCTTAACTGCCAAGTTTGAAGCGATTTTTTTTAGTCTTTTGGGCTGAAGGTTGAGATAGAGACAGACACACAGACAGACAGAATTGCGATGCCCACTTTTCCACCATCGTAATGACATGCCGATACGATACGATAGTTTTAGGAGTTTCACAGTTAAATACAAGGATTTGTGAAACCAAAAAACAACATATAATACAAAAAATTCGAAATTTGTAAACTCAAATAATTGCGTTAAAAAATTGTAAAAAAAAATTAGAAAAATCACATTTTACATTTCAAAGTTGAATAGCGGGCGGCTTATAAAAAAAATAAAGAGAGAATTTTTCGTAAAGCGTTCAATTTTATTCAAGAAAATTATTAAATCTAGCCTTTTTGATGAACCATGAAAAAGTTATAAGATTCCAAACTCAAAAACACAATCTTTCCCATGTATAACTTTTACAGTATTTTTTGTTTTTTTTGTTTTTTGGTAATTTCCAACAATATTTTCGATATAACTACGAACGAAAAACAATATTTTTTTTCTTTGAATCAGTCTAATATACATTTATGTTTTAGTATAATTTTTAAACAAAATGGGATATACATGTAAATTTCAGTTATTTAGCATGAAACTTATGCATATGATGTCGATAGGATTATTCCAATCCAAATAACGACACAAGTTGATGTAATAAGGAACTAAATATTTAATTTTAATTTAATAAAATAATTTAGCAATTAAAATAAAGGAATAATATTCATTTCATATTCAACAAAATATTAATAATTGAAAAGTAAGATCATTTATACTAGATATTAATAAAGCAAGTGTTTTCAGCAAAGTACGAGATGTGGCAAATGTAGTCATAATGGTGGCTAAGTTTGTGTAATAGATGGCAAAAAACTTACATATCTGATCATAGTTGTTGTTAAGCTTTACATAGGGTTTATTCTACGTAATTCCAATATTTAGTATAAACTCTAGCTTGAACATTCAGTGACGTTTTTTGAGAAAAAAAAAACAACATATTTTTACTATTCGTGTTTTTTGAGTACTAAAAACGCAGTTTTGTTTGAATTACTGACAGTATTACTTGCACTAAATTTTATCAAATTATTAGAGCCGTTTTTGAGAAAACTTTGGAAATTACAAAAAATCCAACTTTTCATTCTCCCTTCTTCTATCTTGCATATTTAAATAAATTCTTTGAATTCTCAAATCTCCAAAACAATTTTGCAAAACAAAAATAAATTTTCACAATTTCAATAATAGTGCAAAAAATCTTAGAGTTAGTGGGGAAAAAAACAATATTCAGGAGTATCATATACTATAATTGATTACTAGCTGACCCACCAAACGCTGCTTTGCCGTATCAATATTAATTTTAGGAAATACTAATCCGATTAGAAAAATTGCTTTAATAATAGAAAAATTTAGGCTGTATTTTACTGTGCAAAGTAGTTGTTAAAGAGTCCACGAAATGGTAAGATCAACTTTTGGCTGATGGCGCCACTGTTATTCAATGAACCTAATTTTTTTCATAAGATCATCAGTTTTATGGAATTTGACTTTGAACCAACGTGCGTGTACAACTACAACGGGATGCATCGGCTGAATATTTTGCAAAACAACTAATGTTTTTACGTATTTTTCTACTCTGGGAAGATAGTCGTATGGACTCCATATTTTTTCTTTTTTAGTTTTAGTTTCCACCGTCCAACTACTGAAAAAAAAATATATATTTTCACACATTCATGACTCATTTCAACGAATATGTGTGTATCTATCAAAAGGTTCAAGGCCTCAAGACGATGCGCGCTCAACATTTTTTCAGCTTGTGCTTATTTTTGTACAGAGAGACCCAAGGTAGAATAAAAAAAAATTATTGAAGATCAGCATTTTCATAAGAAGGGCATTTTAAAAGGTGGGGCATTTTTGAAGGTTGATTTTTTTAAGGTAGGGCATTTCAGATTTAAGGTAGGGCATTGCCCCTCAATGCCCCCCCCCCCCGCCTGGCTAGGGGTCTGAGTTCTTACCTCTACTGCACAATGTTTTCAACACTAAGAACATTACAAAGGTTTCTTAAATAAAACAAAAACGGTTTTGGATATCAATAAAATTCTTTATTTTTGTGAAAGTACATTTGATGCCATTATGTATGGAACTCAATTTCTTTTGCATGGCCACCACGGGCACGCTTGCAGAAGTCCAGACGCTGAACCCAATTTTCGACGGTTTTCAAGCATAAATCGGCCGATACTGCTGCAATTTCACGTTCGATATTCGTACGAAGTTCATCAATCGTCGCTGGCTTGTTGGCATAAACCATAGATTTGACGTAGCCCACAGGAAATAGTCTAACGGCGTTAAATCGCATGAACGAGGCGGCCAATTCACAGGTCCATTTCTGGAGATAATGCGCTCATCGAACTTCGTTCTCAATAATTCGATTGTTTGGCCCGCTGTGTGACATGTGGCACCGTCCTGTTGAAACCACATATCGTCCAAGTCCATATCATCCAATTCATTCCAAAAATAATCGGTTAGCATTGAGCGGTAGCGATTCCCATTCACAGTAACGTGCCGGTCTTGATCATCACGGAAGAAGTACGGCCCAATGACACCACCAGCATGTAAACCGCACCAAACAGTGATTTTTTCGGGATGTAATGGTGCCTCGTGAAGCACATGTGGATTGCTGCCTGACCAATAACGCATATTTTGCTTATTGACGAAGCCATCCAGCCAGAAATGAGCCTCATCGCTGAAGATGATTTTTCGATGAAAATCCAGGATCATTTTCAAGTTGTTGCTCAGCCCAATTCACGAACATACGACGCTTCTGGTGATCAAGCGGCTTCAGTTCTTGCGTCAATTTGATCTTGTAAGGATGTAGGCCAAGATCTTTTCGCGTGTGAGAGACTGATTTGGGTCTTCCGCAATTGATGCGCTAGCGGCAGCAATATTCTCGACACTACGGGCACTTCTTTGTCTCACTGGCACGGGAACATTTTGTACTGAGCCTGTGGATTCAAATTTTTCCACTAGACGCTCAATTGTTGATCTGGCAGGACGATTATGACGACCATAAATTGTACGTAGCGCTCTTAAAGTGTTGACCACTGACTCCGAATTTCGGTAGTAAATTTTAATAATTTCGACTCGTTGTTGGATCGTATACCTTTCCATGATGAAATGGCAAACCTTATTGAAGAGAAATGTCAAGAGAGCGGGAAAAAAAATATGGCGTCGTTTGCTGTCCCTATCGGTCTACTACTTTTGTAGCGTCCCTATTGAAAACCCCTTTATTTCTTCCTATTGTGTTTCCAATAACACACACGTTTTTGGATCTGTCTTACCTGCTTTCTTATCTTTAAGACAGCCCATACACAGTACACTTGTGTGCACACTGGTGTGGCATCCCGCCACTCATATTACACTGATCGTGACACCGACACTAAAAATCAAAAAGCTTCTATTTGCCCACAAATCAGTGCTTTGGTACACCAGACCATAGTCGACACACATCTCCGCACGCATGCAGAGTGAAGAAGGATTCATTTAGCTTATCTATTCAGCAATTTCGCAGTAAACATCGTTGGCCATAAGGTTCTCTTGGTAACCAAATGATTTCCGCCCGTATTTTAGTCATTATTTTCGCTGCTAAATTTCATTTGTCCGCAAGGAATCTCAAGTTTGTCGATTTGAAAAAATTTAGCTGAGAAGAAAAATGTTTATTTGTAACTAATATTCCACTGATCTCAACTTCACGATACCTAAGGAAATACGGACGGAAATCCTGTTAATGACAGTTCAAATCCAAAGCAGAAATAAAAGTTATTTTTTACCTTCTTCTCCTGCATTTTTTACTCTAAGGACAAAACAAACTTCAGGTTTAGTCAGGCATGTGCTTGAAGCTCGTCCAGTTGTGTCATGTCCAGTGTAATCTATTACACTTCACTCACGGATATCCTGGCAAATTGTATCTTGGCTCCATCTTAATGTGTGTATCTGTTGGATTGTGAAAAAAGTAAATTCCTAACTTTTCAACTTGTTTATCTTTTTTTAGAATTGACAGAATAAACATACACTTAGAGAAAATTCTTAAAAATTATAAAGTCAAACATTTTCATTGTGTATTGAAACTAAAACTGCAGATTGATTTTTTTTCTCTGAGTGTCTGCTTTTTAGAATTTCCAGGTTTCGAAACCCCAAAATTTAACTTTCCCTTAGCAACAGTACACGATTTTCTTAACCACAAAGGATAACGACATAAAAAGGGGCCCTGTTGCAGCAGTGCGACTATATTTCGATCTCCATCGAAGTGGAAGGACAGCCAAACGATTGTCCTTTCTCTTTTTCCACTATAGCCTTAGCCACTATTACATCGTTAACTTTCTTCCGCTCAACTTGAACTTGAGAAAAAAACTATCTTTAAATTCCTTTTTTATATGTATTTCAAACGATAGGGCATTGTTGTATATCTGCTCTATAATTTAATTTTACGATTGAACTTTTTTGTTCTTCAACATCAGAGCAATTTGTCCAACCGAAAATCAGATAAGTTGAAAACTCCGAAAGTAGGTAATTCTTTTGGCTTTCGAATGAGAGTTTTTGTGATATAAAAAAAAAGAATAGAATAATCATGCTTCTTGCGTTTTGCTTTGACTTGGCCTTGCCTTGAGGCTTGAGGTAGTAATGTTAAACGAAATTGTATGGATTTACTTTTTTTGTTCATATTTCAAGATAGCCTTTTTTAAAGCTGTAAAACAATGTGGCGCCATTTGAAAGAGCGTCCATGGATAACCTTTGAATTGCGTGGATGTGCGTATAATGTTTCGATTAAATAAGAAATATTGTTAGATTTACATTTCTAAACGGGTTTTCTTAAATCCTTTTCTTCAATCCTTATAACGGTGTGTAGTATTAAAGAGTTATTCTGTCTAATGAAGCGATTCCTAAGAACACAAGATGACCGTACTTACATTTTTAGATTTCTATTTACTTTCGGATTGAGATGAGAAATGACTTTCTACACTCCATAGTCCATCATATAAATACGACAAATGCAGCTAGTGGATCTACTGCTAAAATATGGTAGTTTAAACTAAAATAGCGGTACACCAGTCCCCGGAAAGGTCAAATACCTATAGGATACATTCTTAACAGGTCGAACCAGGGCCTCAACCTCCAGCCAGCTTGGTTCCTACTTTAAGTTGGTTGGTGTTCTCTCTCCTCTCAGCCGTTCTCTTCTGCGACATCAGTCTCGGTTAAATTCGTTAGTTTTAAGATTTTATTTTTGGGGTTTTTCAATAAGGACCTGGCCCTCCAGGTTGGGGTTTTCGCTTTGGAGTGACTTTCCAATCAAGTAAAAAAAAGCTAGTTGCGAACCTACAACAAGCCTCGGATGCGGACATATTTACGGACATATTTTAGGTCCCTTAACAGACCACGTGCAGCCGAACAATTAGCTGAGGCCCTAGACTGTTATAATAAGGCTGATATAACCGCCATCCAGGAAATGCGATGGGATGGGAAGCGCAAAAGGAGGATGAAAAACTGCGATATCTACTACGGCGACTGCTACAGGGAACAACAACAGCGTCTGTTTGGATGTGGTTTTGTCGTTGTAGGCAGGTAAATACAGTTTGTCCTATGCTTCAGAGCTTTCAACGAGCGCTTCACGGCTAAATTCGGCAACATTAGCCTGATATGCGCTCACGCACCCACAGAAGAGAAAGATGACGACACAAGACAAAGGCGCAACTCCCTAGCTTTGACGTTAAAATCGTCTTAGGAGATTCTAACGCCTAACTAGGAAGAGAGGACTTCTTTGGTGGAACAGTCGGAAAACACAGCCTGCACGAAAAAAACCTCGGATAACGGATACAAGCTTAGAAACAACAAAGCCGCGTGAGGTGACGGCATCATTGCCGAACTCTTCAAAGCAATTGGCGATGACTTGGTAAGGAGCATTCACCAACCCATCTGCAGAACATGGGCGGAAGAGAGCATGCCCGATGAATGGAACCTCAGCATTGTTCGCCCGATCCTGATGAAAGGAGACCCTTTAAACCGCACCAACTACTGGGCCATGAGTCCCTAAACAACGCCTATAAGATATTTCTGCAGTACTATGTGAATGCCTGAAGCCGTATGTCAAAAAAGAGATATATCCATAAAAGTGTGGCTTTAGACCAGAAAAATCCACCATCGGTCAAATATTTTTATATTTATTTTATATTATCGATTTTAAGGCCGCGTTTGACAGCATCTATAGAGAAGAACTGTTTAAAGCCATGTCCAGTTTAGGCATTCCTACAAAACTCATTCGTCTGAGCAGGATGAAAATGGAGAACTCACGCTGCTCTATTAAAGACGTTAACAACCTCACCGACCGACGCCTTCGGTGTCCAGGAATAGTGCAGAACTCCTACGTCAACACTAGAGGCACTATCTACCAGAAGTCTGCGCAACTACTCGCGTACGTGTTTTTATGTTTATTTTTAAATAAAAGGGTTGTTTTTTACTTAAAAATTTAACAATTTATTTTACTTTATTTGCAAACAATAATGTTATTTTTATATAAACGGATTTAGCGACGCGTTTCAGAACACTTGTTCCATCTTCGGGCTACTGTTTACTAAACTAGAAGCGTGGACCCTGTCAAAAATGGATGACTGCGGTTCGAGAGAAAAGTTCTACGGAAGATCTATGGTCCTGTATGCATAAACGGTGAATGGAGGAGAAGATTTAACCACGAACTGTACCGGCTGTACATAAAAGAGTGAAGGTCCAAAGACTCAGATGGCTTGGTCACGTGGAGAGGATGGGCACCAATACTCCGGCCCGTAAAGTCCTCGAATCCACCCCAGAGGGACGACGCATAAGAGGTGGACCAAGGCTCTGGTGGCACGCGCAAGTTGAAGACGACGTCAACCAACTCGGCGTGCGAAACTGGAGACATCTAGCTATAGGGACCGAGCTGGCTGGAGAGGTTTGTTAAGTTGAGGCCAAGTCCACCCCAGACTGTAGCGCCACCTAAAGTAAGTAAGTAAGCTTTGGGGGTTTCATGTTTTCGGATTTTGAGGTTTTTGGTTTTTAGAGATTTTGGGCTTTCGGTTTCTTATATTTTTAAGTTTTGAGGATTCGGGATTTTTCGATTTTCTGGTCTTAGGTTTTGAGTTTTCGGATTTTTGAGATCTGGATTTTTATGTTTTAGATAAATATTGGGCTTTTGGGTTTTCATAATATCTTGTTTTTAGATTTTTGGATTTTACGGTTTACTGGTTTTTGGTTTTTCGATTTTTCTTGATTTGTGTTTTTGAGTTTTGGGTTTTTTTTGTGCTTTTTTGTTGGTTTAAGGATTTTTCGGATTTCAAGGTTTTGGGTTTTTGATTTTTCGGGTTGTTGGGGTTCTTGGTTTTGGGTTCTTAGATCTAAGGCTTTTTTCTGATTTCTGGGTTTTCGTAAGGTTTTCTGGTTTTTGGAATATGGAGTTTTGGGATTTTCGGTTTTAAAGTTTTTGAGTTTTCGGGTTCTTGGGCCTTCGGGGTTTTGTTTTTTGATCAATCAGGTTTTCGAATTTTGTGTTTTTGCGTTTTCGTGTTCTTGGGTTTCTGGGTTCTAATTTGTTTTTATTTTTTTGGTATTACGGATTATCGGGTTTTAATGTTTTGTGTTTTCGACTTAAACATACGCATACCTTGTAAGTTGTAATTGGACATAGAGATCTTTTTCAGTAAAGGCCCAGCAAACTATCGAACTTCGATAGAATTGTTTCTTCTTAGAACTGATTAACAATCTTATTCTTAATTAATCTCACAAATACTATGGCTTCAAAAACTCAATTAAAGTGCGGACATTGACAAAACAAGAAGAAAGAAGCTATTTAGTTCATCAGTTAGTTGTTAAATGTATCATTATCTTGTTGCTAGAGCGAACTTAATATCATACCTACTACATCGATTGTCTAGTTACAAATCAATCGAAATCGAAGATAGCAGACAATCTCTCTGAAAAAAAAAAAAAAAAAAAAAAAAAAACAAAAAAAAAAACTACCCCAGCATTTAGTTTGAAAGTAATCCCCTCAAGCTTACTCCGAAGAAAGAAAAAAAAACTCCTAACGTAAAAAGTCAAAAATAACACAGCCCTCGAGTAATTGCGAGCATCACCTTCACAGCACTCTTAAACGATTGGAAAATTTCAGCAAACGTACAACATACGATTTCATTCTTTTTGCAGGTATTAGCACAGCTGCTTCTTAAATTCCTTTTTAAACAAGTTGCAGAAGTTCATTTTTATCGAGGGTGGTGTAATACCATCAAACTGTAAAACGAAAAAAAAGCAAACAGCACATTCAGGTACTAGCACCCGCCGGCCCCGCCGTTCTCGAACACAAAACTCTAGATCTTTGAACATTCAATTAAAATTCATTGCACGTTTTCTGAAGACGAACGCAGACGCTGCGCTGAGAAGGATAGGCAATGATAACTTGGCCAGAAGCCAATTGCGAGTAAAAGTTGATTTTTCCACCTTTGCTGCAATACGTCAGACGTGAAAACTGGGGGGAGACAGTGGTAGTCTTGTCATAAGAAAATGTTGTGTTGGCTTGTTTGATGGTTGTAAAATGATTTCACTTTTATATGATTTTCGAATTTAAGCGGTCATTTTTGAGAGTTGAGATTTTATAAATAAATACTGAGGTACAATGATGCATTGACTTGTTCGTGTTTGTGTTTCTTTTATGAGTGATTTTTTGATGTTCACCCGATTCATGATGTTGTTATGAATTATTAACATTAATTTGCAAACGTGTAATTTGCCGACAAAAGCAATTTGATAAATTAATGCTTCTTAGGCGTGTTTTTGTGGGCTGTAAATGTGCGAGAAGTCCCGTGTACAGATGTTTTGAGAAGAACCATGTTTTCACTTTGATTATGAAGTTCTCTCATTATGACGATTCTAAGGAGGAAAAATCGTTTGTCGGGACATCCCTTACTTTTAATAATTCGTTTTTCTCTTCCCACAGGATGAGAAAATGTACCCACGCCAAGTGGAATAATGCTTACCTAAACAATTAAAACAAAAATACCCAATTCGTTTTTCAACTGTATCTACCAGGATTTATGTTTCATAACCTCTGAAAAGTCCATCACTTTCATGTCTTTTTTTCTATAAAGTCCTTAAATTCCTTTTTGTCAACTTTATTTGTCTTGAATGCAATTAGATTTGATTAATGTCCATAGTTTAACAATAAATAAAGCTTTGTCTTGCCAATTTCTTCAAAGCCACTTCAACAGTCTTTTAATAGGTTTTCAAGTGCATTGGCCTTTTTTAAAAACAAATAAATATCAAAAAAATGAAATATTTAGGTCTACTTTGCCAAAACTGATTTTGTCGTCAATTTTTCCACATCAACGCGATACAATACTTTCTTACAACCAACGCCGCCGCCTTACAAGCGTTTAAGGAGGTAATAAAATATTATTTATGAACACCGTTATCTGCCGCTTCAACAAAACATATTCAAAAATTAAGTGTTGCATTTTGCCAAAAAAGTAAATTGCCTTTTCGCCGTCTCGGTGTTTCTAAGAAGCAACCTCTTATTTGATTTACTTACACTTTTGCCCACCCTTGGACACATGAGCTGTCTTACGCCTTATATTATTCTCATAGACATAATATTGTTCTTCAAAAACAATGAAGTCGTCTTTATGACTTTTGGTCCTTTTGTTTGTTCCCAAGACGCGTCAACCCTTGAACACGCCAATTTATTATTATTCACACAAAAATCTCAAGACTTAATATATACCGACAAAAATATGACATCATAATAAGTCAAAGAATCCACCAAAAGAAAAAAAAAAAACAACAAACAGGAAGGGTGATAGACTTTAGCTTATTACTTTAGCGACAATTCCAACAAATCACCCAAAAGTATCTCCGGTTCGCCTTGATATACGGCTAGAGTGAGTCCTAAAAGAGTCATGCGAGAAAGAAAAACAACTAAACTCCCATGCCCCATCTATCGTTACAACCATTCCCCATGAAATAGCCATGCATGATTTGGAGCTTTCACAAACAAGGCACTTAACGCTTTATACTCGGTATAGCATCGAAGGTGCTTCGACTCACATGATCCTTCCCATAATCCCCATCGAACTGAAGTTTGTTATAAATGTCGCCATTATTTACGTTGATAGCTACTTTTTGACATTTATTTGAGATTATTGGATGTTTATATTTGTAATTTAGTGAAGGTGAAGTCATGAATGACGAAGCAGAACTCACTTCGGATGTTTGTTTGAGCTAAGGGAGTTCGAGAATAAGTAGAGTGATTTTAGTTGTTAACAAACATGGAAAAAGTTTGTCCAGCTTTTGGAGAAGTTTTAGCTGGCGGAAAGGAATTTACAACTTGTGTACATTGGAAAGTTGTTATTTTCTATCAGGCACTAAGAGGTCATGATTATTGATGAGGATTTCGAACGTTGCTTTTATAAAAAAAAAAACTTCACGGAGTTGTTTCCTTGAAGTAGTTGGTGCACCTGCAAGACCCAGGCGATCTCCAGTTGGTCGACGAGCGAATGTTGACTGTTGCTATTTACTGGTAATCGTGAAGTTCAGAGAAACGAAAAATTGAAGACTACTTGAAGTTGTCCTAGCACCCCTAAGATAAACGGCTCTACAATGATCTTGAGAAACTCTCTCGCCCTACTTAATCAGACGTTGACAGATTGTGGAATCAGTTTCAGTACAATAACATTATTTTAGGTAACCAACCACTGTAAAAGAAGAATCCGTGTATAATGTTGAGTACACGAAATTTAAAAGGGATATGAAGAATTCACCCGGTTGAGACGGATAAGAGCAGGCTCAGTTTCTTTGCTCATGGATCACGGGAAGTCTCGTTCTAACGACCTTACGCTGCACCTTCAAGAACGAATAACGAAAGTGAGATTAGCACCACACCATGCAGACAAATCTAAACACATATTTACGGAGCCTGTGACTACTATCTGCAATATTTCGAGCTATAGCGTTTCTACTGCGATTGAAACACATTCTTCAAAAAAGATCCACCGATAAGGAAGTTTTTATCACCCCAATCGAGTTTCACCAAGCACTGTTGAGAGGATGCGTAAAGTGTGCTTCATTTGCAAGCGCATATCGATGGGAAGCGGTTATGCCTTTAATGGCCAGCTACCCGAGGCTCGGTTAGCCTTTGACTAAAGACCCTTTACTCAAAGTCAATTGTTTTGGATCATCGTTGCTGCAGTTCGATCGTGGTACAGCAGAGTGCTATGGAATCACATATCACATGCCGAGATTCCTTTGTGTGACCACGGGTTCAATTTTATCGATAGATAAGGATGTAAAGGAACTGAAGTCTTCTCTCAGTGAAAACGCTTCGAAATGTGAAGGAGTGTAGTTATGATTCATTCCAGCCTACTCAACTTGGATTGTGGGAGCCTTACTTACTTACTTAAGGTGGCGCTACAGTCCGTTGTGGACTTGGGCCTCAATCAACAGTCTCCGCCAGCTAGCTCGGTCCTTAGCTAGTCGTCTCCAGTTTTGCACTCCGAGTTGATTGAGGTCCTCTTCCACTTGAGTGCGCCACCTGAGTCGCGGTCTTCCTCTCCTCCTACGTCCCTCGGGAATAGTGTCGAAGGCTTTCCGGGCCGGAGCATTGGTGTCCATTCGCTCTAAATGACCGAGCCATCTGAGTCTCTGGACCTTGACCCTTCTGGCTAGGTCCATGTCGTTGTACAACCCGTAAAGTTCGCTGTTGTATCTTCTCGCCATTCCCCTTCAATGCACACGGGGCCAAAGATGACCCGAAGAACTTTCCTCTCGAAACAGCCTAAGGCACTTTCATCCGATTTTGTCAGGGTCCATGCTTCCGCACCATACAGCAGGACTGGGATGATGAGTGTGTTGTACAGTTTTACCTTAGTTGCTCGAGAGAGGGCTTTTCCACTCAATTGCTTTCTAAGCCCAAAGAAACAGCGATTAGCAAGAGTTATTCTTCGTCTGATCTCGGCGCTGGTGTTATTGCCCGTGTTTATAGCGGAGCCTAGGTAGACAAACTCCTCTACTAGCTCGAAGTTATATGTGTCTATTGTGACGTTCTGCCCGAGCCGTCGGTGTTGGGTGTCCTTCCTCGAAGACAGCATATACTTTGTTTTTCCCTCATTACCGCTAAACCCATTTTTGCCGCTTCTGTCTCAATTCTCACAAAGTCGCCATTGACATCACGCTGTGTTCTTCCCATTATATCAATATCATCGGCGTACGCGAGAAGTTGAACAGATTTTTGGAAGATAGTGCCTCTGATGTTGACGTTGGAGTTCTGCACTATCTTCTCAAGAACGATTGGGGGAGTCTGGAAACTATATTAATCCATTCCATCAGGCAGAATGTTAATCTCATTCTCAGAGGCTTAGTTCAAAAGAGGATGTATTGCAAAACGTGCTTATGAATGTCTAGGACAAATCAAACGCTCACTCATTCACCTCCCGTTGACCCAGAAGATACAAAACCCTTAACCCCGTACCTAGTACAGTTGATAAAAAAGATCATTCGGGAGAATTGTTGCCTTAGAAAAGATGTAGTTTTAAGACGCCAGTTTAATGTCATCAAACTAGCAAAATCTCCGCCCGCCTCGCAGGACGAAAACAAAATAATATGGGGAAATTTGTTTGTTTTTGTTTTTTTTTTTTTTGGTCGTGTAAGTTCGGATTTTTACCAATATGTGATGTGGCCAAAGTACACTTTGTATCAAATATGACGTTTCATAAGCAGGAACGAAGCAGTTTGGCGTATTTTTTGTTTCAAGAACATGAAAGGTTTCCATCGGTTGTTCATTTGGCATTGCATTTGGAGAATAAACTACGTGTGTTTACACTTAAAAATGCTGGAGGAACCGCCAAATACAACTTTGACCTCATTTATTCACTGTTTCCAACTGATTCATTTTAGAGAACGTTCAGAAGTTTCTGGGAGTATTATACTTGGAATCCTTCGAAAAAAAAAATTCAAAGACGATAGAAAGGAGCACCGGTAGATGGATATTAGAGTATCTTTTCAGCAGACAAACGATTTTAATCGGTCCTTCTTCATTCGCGACCTTGAGAACTGTAATCTGCTTAAAGCTGGTACTCAATGGGATTTTAGGCAAAACAGAGTGTATTTATTTCGTTCAAAATGTTTGGATCGATTCTGAAACACTTCCACATACCTCCCACACCTTCACTCAACCAAGCGTAATTTTTTTAATTTTTCTTTAATGCTTGGAGAGACACCTTATATCAATTCATTAATTGAATTCGCATTACAATAAAATTTGCTTGAAAGTGTAATTTGGCTTTCAAAATGAAATCTTCTAACTAAAAACTGCTTTGAAAGTTCTGCAGTATACAGCTACATAGTTTTGTAACTGCATACTCGAACATTTTTTGCCAATGTTGATTTCTTGACATATCGCCTCAAAATTTAAATTTTAAACAGGCCTTCAATTTGTCTGCAGTAGTGGAATGTGGTATAATCGGTACATTTTGTCAAAGGTCATCATTTAAAAGAATCATGTGCCGATCCGGTGTGAAAGTATTTACATTCATTACTTCCATGAACCCCTATAGCACCAATCGATGTGCCAATCAAGGGGCACGGTAGTGTCCAGCAAAAGTTCTCTAGGAACTTTGGCACTTACACCCTTGTTTACAAAAAAAACAACCTCAAGGGCATTTTCCCACACCCCTCAAACGTCTATACCAAAGGAAGCCAAAAGTTTAAAACGCCAAATTATGTGTTAAACTAGTCAAGAAGGAATCACCTCAGTTAAAGTTTCAGATATTTAGGCATAAGTACATAGTTTCCTAAGATACAATGTTCCAAAAAACCAACGAAACCGTAACTGACTGACTCACTCACTGACAGATCATCCAAAATTATGAAGCACTTCCGGTTACCCCAAGAAAACTTGAAAATGTGGCACAGAAATAGGTACATGTGGTAATTTACAACGAAAAAAATAGAAAAATATGAAAAATTTTCCGTCAGGGGCGTGGTAAGCCACCTACTTTTAACCGTAATTAAATTCAAATTATATGGAAGTAAATTTGGAAGTATAGTAGGAATCAATGGAAAATCGAAATTTGAGAATTTTCAATCCAGGGGGCCGTTGGTATTCCACCTACTTTAAATTATTAGTATTCATTATATGGAGCAACTTTTGATGATTCAGTTAGAATCATGAAGTAGCAACGTGCAATAGAACAAACAAAAATATGAAATTATATATATAATATATCAAAAAAAATCTTTGCAAAAACCATGAATATCACACCAAAAACATACATGTAAGAAAAGAGCCAAGTTCTCTCTGTCAATGAGTGAGTGAATCAATGAGTGAGTCAGTCAGTCAGTTACGGTTTTCGTGATTTTTGGAACAGTGTATCTTAAAAAACTACTTATGCTAAACTAAACTTACTAAGGTTCTTTTTCTTGACTAGCTTTACAAATAATGTGAGTTTTGAAACTTTTGGCTTCTTTGCTATAGCACAGTTAGAGGGGTGTGGGAAATGCCCTGAGCTGTTTCCTGTAAATAAGAGTGTAGTGCCAAAGTTGCTAGAGAACTACGGTGCTCCTTTATGGTGACGTGAAATAATGCAAAATATTAAATTTGGTCTTATTTCTTTTTTCAAAACCGTAATACGACCAATTTGGATTTATTTTGATTTAAAAAAGAAATAAGACCAAAAATATAATGGAAATAACCCCGAATATTTAAATATTCGTAATTGGTGCAGGGTAATAACTTCACAGGAATCTGCTACACAGGAATTTACTCCAATCGAAGCGGGAATTTGCTACACTTTTTAAAGTGGAATAAATATGAGCATAATTTTACAAGTTTAGCGACTATCTATTTTTTCGAATTCTATTTTGGGAACAGTCCAGATATTAAATTCGGGGCTTCTGACCGTCGTGATTAGTTTTAAAAATAAAAAAAAAACAAAACATTTTGACCAAAAGAGAATCAATTTGGGTGTGGAAATAAAAAAATTCGCGAGATAAATCAAACCAAATCGATTTTGACGAAAGTGAAAAAAAATGCTAAAAATGAATTATTTCAATGTAGCACCTGCTTTCCAGACACAAGCGTGCATTACAAAGGTGCATGGTGATTCCTTTTCCAAATTAAAGGAATCGGCAGCAGCATTGAAAAAAATAAATTGCTCTATCAATTAATATAACCCACCAATACGCTCAAGCGTTTTGGCGCAACACCTTTGAATCACTCTTTAAAATCATATAATCTCCTGATAACGCTTCAGTGACAATGTGGCTAAGAAGTAGATTGTGTTTACACGGACTTCTCGAAGGCTTTTGATCAACTATCTCATGAGATTATCAAGTTTAAATTAAACTCTTACGGCTTCCCACTTTTTTACTTGCGACATACATGTAGAATATAATGGCAAGTATTGAATTCGTAAAAAAAAAAAAATTGAGATGAGGATGAGATATGACATTACGATGATAGAGAAGTCGAAAAAAGTGGGTCCGGCGATTCCGTCCGTCTGTCTGTTGTTACAGGCATCTACAGCCTTAACTACTGGTCCGATTGACTTCAAATTTGAAAATTAGAGGTTTGAGCAAAAACTCATATCCATTTTTTTTATTTTTGTTTAAGATCAAAATTTAGGGTAGCCACCATACGATTTTTTTGGCCAACAACCAAAACTTTTTTCTCAAAAACGGCTCCTACGACTTTTTTTTAAACTTCCTCGAGTTTAATTTTTTTAAACATTCATGTATTTTATGTAAAAAAAATGTTGTATTGCTCCAAAACGGAACCTCCCATAGAACCGTTTTTTTTTCTTATTAGATTTTCTCGAAAACTGAAAGTCCGATCAGTGCAAGTTTTTTTTATATTATATATATATATATATATATTGTTCAAATAATATTTTATTTTCAAAAAAATTCTTTTTTTTTTTGGATTTTTTTAAAAAATATTTTAACTTTTTTTTTCAAAATTCTGTATCTCAAAAACGGATCAATATGTAATATGTATCGACCATCGACCAAATCTTCACGTTGCGGCAGATCCTGGAAAAGACCTATGAACTCCAAATCGATACCCACCACCTTTTCATCGATTTTAAGGCCGCGTATGACAGCATCTACAGAGACGAACTGTACAAAGCTATGTCTAGTTTTGGCGTCCCTGCCAAGCTCGTTCGCTTGTGCAAAATGACGATGGAGAACTCACGCTGCTCCATCAAGGTTGGCAACGAGCTCACGGAATCTTTCGACGTCAAAAAAGGATTCAGACAAGGCGATGCACTGTCATGCGATTTCTTTAACATCGTTCTTGAGAAGATAGTGCAGAACTCCACCGTCAACACCAGAGGCACTATCTTCCAAAAATCTGTTCAACTTCTCGCGTACGCCGATGATATTGATATAATGGGAAGAACACAGCGTGATGTCAATGGCGCCTTTGTGAGAATTGAGACAGAAGCGGCAAAATGGGTTTAGCGGTAAATGAGGGAAAAACGAAGTATACTGCTGTCTTCGAGGAAGGACACCCAACACCGACGGCTCGGGCAAAACGTCACAATAGACGCGTATAACTTCGAGGTAGTAGAGGAGTTTGTCTACCTAGGCTCCGCTATAAACACGGGCAATAACACCAGCGCCGAGATCAGACGAAGAATAACTCTTGCTAATCGCTGTTTCTTTGGGCTTAGAAAGCAATTGAGTGGAAAAGCCCTCTCTCGAGCAACTAAGGTAAAACTGTACAACACACTCATCATCCCAGTCCTGCTGTATGGTGCAGAAGCATGGACCCTGACAAAATCGGATGAAAGTGCCTTAGGCTGTTTCGAGAGGAAAGTTCTTCGGGTTATCTTTGCCCCGTGTGCATTGAAGGGGAATGGCGAAGAAGATCAACAGCGAACTTTACGGGTTGTACAACGACATGGACTTAGCCAGAAGGGTCAAGGTCCAGAGACTCAGATGGCTCGGTCATTTAGAGCGAATGGACACCAATGCTCCGGCCCGGAAAGCCTTCGACACTATTCCCGAGGGACGTAGGAGGAGAGGAAGACCGCGACTCAGGTGGCGCACTCAAGTGGAAGAGGACCTCAATCAACTCGGAGTGCAAAACTGGAGACGACTAGCCAAGGATCGAGCTAGCTGGCGGAGCCTGTTGATTGAGGCCCAAGTCCACAACGGACTGTAGCGCCACCTTAAGTAAGTAAGTAAGTATGTAATATGTATATTTACATGGTCTTGAAAACTGCATACCCAAATTAATTTTAAGACATTTTTGAAAAATTTTATATATAAAAAATTAATTTAAAAAAAAAAACGGCTCCGACGATTTTCAAAAACAAAAATTCAATAAATCAAGAATAAGGTTTGAATTTGTTTGGCATTTAAATTTTTGGAATGAAATGTATTTACGAGGTACATTTTCAAATTTTAATTTTTTAATGAATTCTAATTATTTTTAATATATTGAGTTTTTTTTTTGTGAGTTAAGTGTAAGCTGTAAGTAAGAGTGTAATCAGAATTGCTTAAAGTAATCTCTTATTTTAACACTACCTTTTGCAATTTAAGTAATCATAAATATTTAGTTTTAGCATGCAGGAGCAAGTTCGTACGACCCAGACATGCACATTTTTTTAATTTCATAGATTGTCTCTTACCTTGGAGAATAGATCTTAATCAGAGTTAAATCAGAAAAACTTACTTGGCATCAAATCAGGTGTTCCGCAGTGGGAGCCATCTGGGCCCCATCTCGTCTATATTAGGCTATCAATGATGTACACCGTTATGTGTAAATAATAGTGAAATTCACATCTTTGCTGATGAGTATATAAAGATATAACTTCTGCAAATGACCCACATTTTTACTTCAACAATGATATAAGCCTCTGCTTTACATTATTTCTCTGAAAAAAAACGTTTCACCTTCATCTTATGGACTTATGTCATTTCACACAACAACTTAAGCTCGCGTTTTCACTGCTAAAGGACCTAGGCGTTCTGTTTACCACATAATGTAGATTTTTCTGAGCATATTAAACGGCATAGTCAATAAAGCTAATTCTTTGTTAGAGATTGTATTAAGTACGGATGGGCAAAGGAATCCGCGGATCCGTAATGATCACCAGTGCTTTATCAACACAGCTTGGTACGTCCCCAGCTAGAGTATGCATGCAGGTGTGGCACCTTTATATGATGTTCATATTGAAAGACTGGAATTTGTGCAAAACGGAACTTTTACCGTTTTTTTTTAAAAGTGTTTCAATAATGGATTGATCCCCTAAATACCCTTCCATACGAAAATCGTTTGTCAATCCTTAAGATGCAAAGCACTACAACAGAGAAGAAATAATAATGGTATTGTTTTTTCCATCAATATTAACTGAGGCACTGATGCTCCCCTCTCTGTAAAATTTGTTATGCTCTCGAGGGGAGTTATAATCTCCGTAGTCAGGATCTGATTATAGATCCATATTCACCGAACTAATTATGGAATGCATGAGCCTTTACGTATGGGTAAACTTATAACTGGAACTCAAACTTTGATTTGATTAAGTAAATTCAAATGAAATTAATTTTGAAAACCACTGTTCCACTTTCTTATGTTTATTTTGTAATGTTTTTTCTGTTACTTTATGTAATTATTTTTTGTGTGTTTATTTGTTCTAGTTTTCGTTATGTGCTACTAACAACTAACACCAGACTAAGAGATGAGCCGGTGGTATAACACAGTTCCTGTGTTGGCAAACCATTCGTCTAAAATAGTGCTTGCTATAAGCCTATACGACCAATTCTGATAGTGTATAAAAAAAAAAAAATACAATCTAGGAGCACAAAAAAAAAACATCATCTTCGTATCTTCAACCTGTAGGATATAATCAGCAGTAAAACTTTTCTTGGCTCATAAAGACTTCCATTAAAACAAAGAAGGATATCCAATAGGTAATTTAAACGTGATAACGCAGCCAGTTACGTAAGTTTTATTCAAATTTCTTCAACCATTTGACACAAGAAAGGGAACGTTTGAATGACAGGAGAAGGGTTCACAAGAACACGCCCAAAGGTATCTAATTCAACGATTGTTGTCATTACAAACGACTTAACCGCAATAATCAGTTCATTAATGTACTCTAAGACATCTTAAACGCCATTCGTTTCTTGCTGAGAGGATTTGCTGTTAAAAATATTGAAAGTAATTTTAAATTATAATCGCTGGCGCTGGCTGTAAGCAATGGCTGCTTATGAAAACAGGTACTTCCTTCCAACATCACTCTCCGGAAGTCGTCCAATAGAAATAAACTCATGGTGACAATTTGCTTTAAAAATAAAATTTTTGGCAACCAAACTCAACTAAAATATGAGAAATAAAATAGAGTTTCCTTTGCACATCATAAACAACATGACCTGCGACTACGACACAACGGCAATGACACCGTATATCCTTTACAAATAAAAAGGTTTTCTCGGCTCTTTATGCTGCGGATGTACGAGAAAACACTTTTATTTAGTTGCTTTTGAGTTGCCAAAATCCTTGTAAGGTAAATTTACTGTGAAGCTGTTTATTGCGGCATAAAGTGTAACCCCTGTTCATAAAGCGCACCAGCAAACGGCTATTGTTTTTTGAAATAAATCCAAACCTTGAGGATTTATAATTTCAAAAATAGAAATATATTTGGTTTTCAATGATATCCTTTGCCATCTTAACGACAGAATGGAGTTGCTTTCTTAAGTGGGTTCCCTTAAGATCCTTGAAACTATAAACATTTTATTGCAACGTCATCTCATCAATATCTAACAAGCGAAGTGACGATTAAGCAATTTAACACTTAAACTAAGGTACCTTCAAATTTCTTTTATATTTCAAAAACAATTCCAACTTTTTCTCAAGCCAATCAAAAACTTAAAATTTTCAAACTTAATTTGAAAGTTTTTATCAAAATCGTTTGTTTTCGACTTTTTCTTTTTTTTTTAAAAAAACGACAAGTCAACAACAGTGCTCTCATTTTGTGGTTGGCGCCGCCATTAGAAGCACATACTCAGCTAGAGCTGTGAAATCATGCGACGATGATAGTTTTACATCCACAGAGAAGTAGGAGACAGGAAGGTGGATACCTAAAGTATTTTTATGGCAAAAGTTTTCCCAACATTTTATATTTGTTCCGAGTGTTTAGTGGTCCCGAGAGAATAGGTACTTGACAACTGTTCTAGTTTTCATTTTCATATAATTCAGCATGTTGAGCACGGAAACTGAAATAAAAAATGCATTTAACTTTTATTTTTGTATGCATTCGTTTTATTTGAATCTTATGGGAACATAAAATATAAAACAGGTATTTAATTTTAGTGCGGGTTTATGGTTATTTCAGTGGTTTAATATCATAGTTATTGATTATGATCCTTTAAGGGTAACACAAGTGTAAGAATTATGATACTTAAACTCCAGGAGACGTGGGTGGAGGAGTGTACTCAAAAATAATTGAATCTTCGCTTAGAGAAAACGTGGTATCAAGCCAAAAAAGAAGAATTCCTCAGGTAGAATCAACGGTGTCGTCTACAGTTCCAGTCAGGATGAACTACTTATTGAACACCTTACACCGCATGTAAGGGCGGTTTAGCCGAACCACCAGCAGGCCTATAGTACAGACGGAATTAATGATGATGACCCATACGAAAGCGATTTAAGGACAACGAATTTTGGTTTTTTACTTGGTTCGTTAGGTCCCTAAATAGACCACTTGCAGCAAAACAGTAAGCGGAAGCCCAAAACTGCAAAGCAAATATAACCAACATCAAATAAATGCGATGCGATGCCCGGGCCTACGAAAAATTAAGAACGGCGATATCTACTAAGGCGACTGCTATCAGCACATATTTGGATGTGGATTTGCAGTTGGGATTTTTGAATGAGCGCATCAAGACAATAGGCATCAGGGCCAGATTCAACAACATGACATCTGAGAATGCGTCTCCACTGAAGAAAGGGGTGAAAATGCCAAAAACAGCTTTTTCGTGCTCCTCGACAAGACAAGACATATGAGCAATGCCCTAGCTACGACACTAAAATAATTGTCCTTGGAGATTTTATTTCAAAGCGGACAACACGACACCATCTCCGATAGCGGATTCAGGCCAATCAACTTTGCTGTAGGGCCTTAACAGCTAAACAAGGGACATATAAAGCGGATCGGAAAAGAAGCACTTGTGCTGCTCACAACAGGAACGAGGTTTAACACTCCGAACCGAACCCTGTAGACATCATCATATGGGAACATCATAAAGAAACCACAGTCAGTGCTGGGGGTATGGAAAGACGAGTTTCCAAAGCAGAAAAAGCAGAACCATTCAATTAAGGTAACCAGACCAATTTAAGCCACCCCAAATTCTTTTCGTCAATTTCAGGTGGCTGAAATTGGTGGATAGCGATATATAAACTTAATTGGGGCAAAGCCACTAGAGCAGGCGGACTGTACAGCTGAAGATGATTTGGTTCCACCAGTTTATCTGCATGATTTGGCCGGGAGAAAGTATGCCCGACGAATGTGTCCGTGGCTTAGTTGTTAGGTGCGATGGCTGCTAAGCAGAACGTCATGGGTTCGAGTCCTACTCGTGTCTATAGTTTTTATTTCATCTTTCACGGGCACTGCCCCTTGCAAAGAACTGACAAAACTTCCAAGGCTATCAATCTGTCATGAAAAAGTGATCTTCAACTTTGCCATTCGGAATCGGCGTTAAATTGTAGGTCCCCTCAATTCTTCACACGAGTTACATGCTGATATATTCAACATGTCACAACCTTATATAATGCAAGTACTAGTTCAAATATTGCACCATTCGAAAGAACTTCATTAAGTTCATAAAAAACCATAAAATGTTCTACTATACATAACAGTTCGAATTAAGTTGAAACAAACATCAAATGAGCAGAGCTTTCGAATGGTTTTAGCTGTAAATTGTATTTGGTTATGAATTCCCCTGTTATGTTCTAGAGCGAACTTGAGTGATCCGTTAACTTGTGTATGCTAGCCGTTCTACTCTCTTAGAAAAAGACAGCTTTTGATTTTGCATTGCTAGCGTTGGAGTATTATACCACTTTTACGGTTGACCATTCGAATAGGACAACATTAAAATTATTAAGGATTATTAGTCATGGAGCTCATCTCTAGAAATAAAGCTAAAATAAAAAATTATTAAGAAATAAAATAAAAAAACAAACATTTATTTAGAAAACTTTGCTTTTTTTAATATTAACGATTGAAATAAAATCTAGTTTCTGATAAGATATGAAACTATAACCGAACCCAGAGAATTGTTGATGAGTAATTAAGCCACTTGGATCTTCAAGAGCCGAATCCTGAGGAGAGAAGATCCTGAACTGCACAATTCATAGCGAAAGTTCCTAAACATAGATCGCCTACAAGATATGTGTTGAATGTCTTATGCGATAGGGACATGTTCTTCGATCAACAAGAATGAAGCGCAACGTTGAGAAGATAATTTAAACTCTAATTATCTTCTCCCAAAACACACGAAAAAAAAACGAATGCTGCGACCTTTCTCGTAGTGATGTCAAAAATCGGTAATGGGATTTATTTGTATAATGCTTAAACTAACTTTATAAGGTAAAGAAACGAATAACAAAGAAAAAAAATAGAAAAAAGTGATAACTATTAAGCTTAAGTACATTGAATTTTCAGAATCATGGATTTGTTTTACATAATGCGTGATGAGCAGTAAATTTTGTGTGCAGTTGAGCGAGAGGTTAATGTATAAATGTTTGTGTTGTACAGATTATGTAGCATGATGTTAAATACATTGAGTACGTGTAAAATAGGGTCTATAATTATGGATTGATCGGCTGTTTGAGCGAAAAAAATTGTATTAATGTTTCTGATGGTTCAGCTTGGGAATCTGGACATTGGTCTGCATAGTGTGAAAATTTGAAGCCTTTCTTCAGCATCCTAATAGGTCCTTATCCTGGCTTTCGATCCGGAAAGTTCACCATCGGTCAAAAATTCACTCATAGGTAGATCATGGAAAAGAGCCAGGAACTTCACATCGATACCAACCACCTTTTAATCGTTTTCAAGACGTCTTTAGAGACCAAATTTATAGAGCAATGTCTTATTTTGTCATTCAAGAAAAACTCGCCGTCTGATGAAGATAACAATGGAAAATTCGCGCTGTTCCATCATGGTCGGAAAAAACCTCATGGATGGATTTGATGTAAAAAAAGGTTTCAGACAAGGCGATGTACTCTGTCATACGATTCCTTCAACATCATTAGTAAAGGGATTCTGCAAAACTCCAATGGCAACACCGAAGACACAATCTTTCAAAGTACGTCCAGTTACTACAATAAACAGGCGGCATTGACATAATTGGAAGAACACAGAATGGCAGAATGAGAACTACCCCAACTGCGGGTCTCAAAGCGATCCTTAACCTCAGCCCCTTAGAAAATTTGTGCAAGAATCGGTAGCAAACATGCTCTTCGACTTAGTTAAACCAATCTCTGAAGAACTATTCAAAACGGCCATACTACGATACGATTCCTACAAAATACGTCGGCAACAACGTTTGTACAAATTACAAAACCCCTTACATAACCTGCTTCCCCAGTAAACAATATTGCGAAAATAAGTACCTTACACTAATGATACATATTATGGTTTGAAAATGATCACTAGGGTAGCGGCAGGTTTCTTCTCAGAAAACATATACCTTACCAGTTCATTTAAGCTCCCTGACCATGGCAGTGTCTTCCAAGCCGAGAACTTGGCAGTGAAAACGCTGCTAAACAAATATCCATGATGGCAATATCAAATGCTTATATACTTTCATTGATAGCCAAGCAGCAATAAAAGCAATTTCTGCTAATCAAATCAAGTCAAATATTGTTTCTTGCTGTCGCGAAGAGCTAGGGTTCCTGGTATTTGTATGCAACATAATGTAAGACTCTGTTGGGTTCTAGGTCATAGTGGTGTGCCGGGAAACTAAAAAGCGGATGAGCTTTGCAAGAGAAGGTTCAGTACTTGAACCCTCCACATAGACCATAACATCAGAATCTCTCCATACTTTTTCAGGAGTTACAATACTTCAAGGAATCACAAAGGATCTACATTGATCTTAGTGTAACGGTAGCAATACCAACCGTCACCAATAACCTAACGTAACCTAATCACAAGTCTTGGATTATATTTTCATCAAATTAAAATTCCGGTTACTACAATTTGACGCACACAGGACGTTTCCAAAATAAAACATCTAACGTTATTCCCTCCAATAAGTTTTGTTCCCACACCTAATGCCCAAGCAGACTCCTTTCAGTGTGTTTCATTTTTCAAATGCCAACACGTTAAATCCCGGCGCCAGACAGTCGCTGTTATTAATAAGGTAAGGAGAGAAAGACATTTTCATGTTCAAGTAGTATTTCTGGAGTCGTCTCATACACACAAAATACCCATGATACCAATACCACACAGCACATAAGGATTTCCATTCTGCTGGCACAATAACAATATGTAGTGTTATTTTATTGCCATTTAAATCTAAAACAAGAAGGTCCTTGGCTTGGCTGGAACACAAAATCGAAGGTGGGTTAAAAGTAAACCTCAATAACTACTCGTGTTCGAGAATACTCGTGTGTATACTTGAGTACTTCACTTAAACTCTTAGACATTCTATGAGTACATAATTGCTCAAGATTGTTCCACCAATCGGATATATTAATTCAATGGCTCACGTTTGACCTAATTTTCCTTCATTTATATTCATGTGCGGCACAGCAGGACAAGCACATTGGTTTGACGAAGATTATTGTACTTACTTTACCTTCCTCCTAACGATTCGAGAGCAATGTAATTTTCTTCTTGAATATCCATGTTGACCGCAATGTTATTGTTCTCAAGAAAGTGGTAGGAAAAGTCAATTGTAAAACAAAGACGCTAGGCTCATGTGCACGCACTTTATAAGGATTTTTATTCAGGAAAGGATATTTATGCTATGAACTCTGGAATTGGAGCTACAAAAATGTGGCGCCAATCGTACGAGATTACAAAGATTGAATTTTTCTCTGGAAAAATTTAAGTAAAGTTAGTGAATTGAATACAAATTCAAACACATCAACGATATAACGGTTGTTTTACTAGCAATGTTATCATAGAGATAAAAAAATAAATAGAGTGGCGCGACAGCTCTTGAAGAGCCAAGGCCTATGTGGCTTACTCTCATCAACAATTCTCTAGGTGCGTGTGAAGAATTGAGGAACCTACAATTTAACGCCGATTCCGAACGGCAAAGTTGAGAAGCACTTTTTCATGACGATGATACTCTTGGAAGTTTTGTCAGTTCTTCGCAAGAGGCAGTGTCCGTGAAAGATGAAATAAAAACTTTGGGCCCGAGTAGGATTCGAACCCACGACGTTTGCTTAGCAGTCAACGCACTAACCATTAGCTACGGGACACTACGTATCATTACAATTTTTTTCATCGGGATGAATTGCATGTATATTTGCGAAACTTTCGTGGGGAATTTTATGGACCTCGTCCTTGGTGATGACTACTTAAGAAGCAGGATCCATGTAGGCTTACGTGTAGTATATAATTTTCCAGTTTGCAAAGTTTTACTTTGGTTAGGCAGGAAAAATTCTGCTATCGTCTCAGGTTGTAAATAATGTCCCCTTAATTGAAAAAGGCACAATTGAACGAAAGTTATGCGGAGGCACCGAGAAAAGAAAAAAGATGATATGACGAGCAGTAACGTAAACCTAAGCGTATATCGAATTCAGGAAGTTTGGAAAGTTTCGAGCAAGGCATCACGTTAAGATCACCGTCCATGAGAACCCTGTCAAGAGGGCAATATCATACCGATCAAACATGATTAACGTGAACACAATTTATTTCTGAAGGGCTGCTATTGCTTTTTAGTACTCTAGTGTCTAGTGGATAAATTCACGCACACTATCCAATAGGTCACATTTCCAGCTTCGTTGAGTTTATGATCAACATGGAACACTTGTGTCGTTTGTCATGCGGTCTCTTGTCAGTTGAAATTGCTGTGAAACAAAGATGGAAGATTGCATGAATCATTAGCATATTATTTGAAAGTATACTCATCGTGCCTTTTCTAGCATAGATGTTTAACATCTTAAATACAGTGTCATCAATCACAGTGTTTACTCCCAGGTGCGATAATGATACCTGTGAAATGAAAGCGTAGATTCATTCGCCCAGACCGAGGCCTGGTTTCCACACTAGACCATACGTGGAGGTTGAACATTTCCGCACATGAGCAGCAAGGAATATTTACTCGAAATTGCAAGCAATTCCACATCAACTCTTCTCATTTTTATTTATTTATTTATTTCTTCATCAATGGATATTTATCTGTTGATTGCTTAACAATACTTATTACATATTAACAATTTATTATAGATGCGTATTCAAAAATCTAAAAACAATTTGTTTAAAAACATTTCTATTCAAATCAAGGTCGACCTCACAATTAACAAAATTAAAAAGTGTTAAAGAACGAGTTAAAGGTTCATTTAGTCCATAGTTTGTCCTGTGGCTCGGAATAAGAAAGAGAATGTTTCTGCTTCTTAGATTTCTCTCTGGAACATAAAAGGGTATAAGATTTAATAACTCGGGTGAGTTTATCCTTCCGATAGCAACATCTTTAATAAAAAGTGTACATATAGTTTCCCTACAGCTTTTCAACGATTTGAGATCTATTAAGGCGCATCTTGACTCATAAGAAGGCAAGCCTTCTGGCCAACTTAGGTTTCTCAATGCAAATCTTGTGAATTTTCTTTGGACTTTTTCGATTCTATCAGAAGAGTTCTCATAAAAGGGAGACCATATAACACAACAATATTCTAGTATAGGTATAACTAAAGAAACATAAATAGCTTTTATGGTATAACTGTCTTTAAAAACAACAGTATTTCGCTTTATAAAACCAAGAAGTGAATTTGCTCTTGATACTATAAAGTTTATATGCGATGCAAACGACAATTTTGTATCAAAAATAACACCAAGATCTTTAATTTCACTAACAGTGCATACAATTTCGTTACCGAGTCTATAATTATAAATTACTTTTGGTGTTGAACGAAAGGTTCTAAAGATCTTACATTTAGAAATATTTAAATCGAGATGATTATATCTACACCACAGAAATAGCCTATCAATGTCTTTTTGAAAGTTCTCACAATCTTCATTTGTGGATATTTGATGATAAAGTTTCAAATCATCAGCAAACATTAAACAATCTGAAAATTCAAAAAGATCTGGAATGTCATTTACGAAAAGGTTAAAAAGCAGAGGCCCAAGATGACTACCTTGTGGAAGACCTGACAATACTTCAATATAAAATGATTGATCATTGCCAATTTTTACAATCTGCTTACGATTCGACAAATAAGATTCCAGCCATTTAAGAAATCCGAGATTGAATCCAATTTTTTCAAACTTTCTTATTAGAAGTTTGTGATGGACTCTATCGAATGCTTTTACAAAATCTGTGTATAAAACATCCACCTGCATTTTGTGCTCCAATGAGTTGACGCAAAAATTCGCAAAAAGGCACAAATTTGTAGTAGTGGATCGACCACTACAGAAGCCATGTTGTCTTGTTGTTAAAATTAACTTGGTCGCAAAATTAAGCCTATCATACACTAGTTTTTCAAACAGTTTTGGTATGGCTGAAAGTTTGGATACTGGTCTGTAATTGCTTATCAAATGCTTAAGGCCACTTTTGAAAATTGGACTAATTGAAGACAGTTTCCATTCTTGTAGAAAACACCAGTATGGAGCGATGTATTAAAAATAATTTTCAAAATTTTGAAAAGCGAAAAAGCACATTTGGAAAGCAAAAGCGGTGGAATCGAATCCACACCCGCTTTTTTGCTCACATCTAGATGAAGTAAGCCATCTAAAACTTCTTGGTCTGAGAGGGTAAAGCATCCAAAATCAACTTGGCAATTCATTTCATTGTACATATTTGAACAATTATCTATAATTGCTAAATTGTAATTTGATTTAAAATAATTTGCAAAGAGATCACATGTAGATTTGTTATCGTAAGAGCATACACTACCCAGTTCCATAGAAGCTGGGAATTCCGAAACTTGACGTTTTGAATTCAAAAAGACCCAAAAGGATTTTGAGTTATACTTAATATTTCTTTCCACCGAGCCCAGATACTGAGAATAAAGAAATCTGCTTAAAAAATCAAATTCTCTTCTCAACTGCATAAAATGAATTCTATCTACCGAGTTCCCCGTTGACTTATACTTTTTAAAAGCTTTGTTTTTTACATTTTCCAAATTTTTAAGCCGTTTATTGAACCATGGAGATTTAAAAGACGCTCTCTTTCGAACCAAAGGGACAAACTTTTGAACACCCTCAAACAAATAACTCTTAAAAATTGAATACATTTGAACTAAAGACTGATTGAATATAACTGATTCCCAATTAATAGAGTTATAAAAATTATTCAGTGAAATGAAGTCGGCCTTCTTATAGTTATAAAAACAGCTGTTATTATCAATACTAATATTTTCATAATTATAACATTCAAGAATAACAAGAATAGCCTTATGATGAATTTGATTTTTAACTAATGGAAATTCTCGAAATACAAAGCAAAGTGAAAGCTTACCGCCGAATATCTCAGTTCAACCCGACAAATCTCAGAGACCGATCAATCTCAGAGACGGATAAGTATCAGAGTCAGAGGAGATCATAATCTGAGAAAAAGATCAGAATAGCAGAACGAGTTGGCGATTAAAGCCTTTACAGCAACGCAGACAATGTACAAAAAACTCAAAAGATCGACTTAGAAGAAGACTGAGGGGTAGGAACCCGTCAAAAAGGAGTCGTCTCTCCTCTTCTGTGGAATTTTGCACTAAATAAGCTCACTAGATGGATGATCGTTATAGTGAAGATGTTAACGGACAGAAAACGGATCTCGACACTTTGATAAGAAGATACAGAATTCCACATATCAACCCACCCTAAATAAAAGGTATTGACCGATGACCGAATGAAGCAAATACTTGGGGCTTGTACTAGATATGAATCTGAGTTGCAAAAACCAACAAATATCTAAGAAAGAGTGAAAAAAGCTACAGTAGCTTTCTTCTCATGCAAAAAGGTCAGGGCGTCTTCAACCTCGAATTACCTATTGGATTAACACATCGATTATTCGACAGGTTCTTACTTATGCGGTTACAGTCATAGTGCACTGCCTTGAATAAGGCAGTTAACTACAACAACTGTATAACCTCCAGCTCTCGGTAGCCTTTGCATATGCATTACGCACGGCACTACGGCATCACTTGACATCATACTCAATCTTACTTACTTACTTACTTACTTACTTACTTATGGTGGCGCTACAGTCCAGATCGGGCCTGGGCCTCATCTAACAAGCGTCTCCCTCTCCAGCCAGCTCGGTCCCTAGCTAGCTCTCTCCAGTTTCGGACACCAAGTTGGTTCAGATCGTCTACCATCTGTGTGCTCCTCCTGAGTCGTGCTTTCGTGTATTCGAAAACTCTGCGGCCCGGAGCATTACTTTCCACTCGCTCTACATGGCCCAACCATTGAATCTTAGTCTCCCTCTCCATTTCCATTTATACAGACTGGACCAAAAATAATTCGAAATTTATCTCTCAAAGCAGCTCAAAGCGTTTTCATCCGATGTTGTCACGGTCCATGTCTGAGCACCATACATTGATTTCAGCGCTGGTGTTGTTGTCTGAGTTTAAAGCGGATCCAAGGTAGGCAAAGTCCTTAACTACCTTGAAGTTAAATTTGTCTACACTGACGTTGGCTCCAAGACGTCGATGTTGGATGTCCTTTTTGTTGACAACCTTAAATTATTTTTGCCCCCGTAAATCCAAAACTCCGCAGCGGGTGGCGGTGGCGGAGTATACTCAAAAAAGAAGAAAATGTGATGTCACCTTCTCCGACAGTCAAGCCACACTTGAATCCATTGACTCCCTTAACCGTCGACCATCTCTTAATGAAGATGGCAGAACAACATTGACCTCTACTGGGTCATTCATGGAAATTTAATTTCTGATGATATATTTTAAAATGGAACTACTTTGCCTGGAAATAGTTGGCATACGCATACCTATCGCTTAGTGTTATCTAATTACTTAAGCGGCACGTCATCAATGATACTAGCCTTATCGGTCGTCATGCTTTACGGCTTGGAGTCATCGTAAATAATTTGCTACAATTCCTCATCTGCTATTTTCGTGGCTGCACTCTCCATAAGAAGAAAAACTCACCTAGGAGACTATTACTACCATAAAACCAGTGAACTGGCCAGCACAGATCTTAAAAGCCATTTTGCTTTGTAAAAAGCTCCAAATGATTCAATGAGCAGGAAGCAACCTAGATTTATGTGATATCACAGAGGACTAATGGGCTTTAACATCGGGCACCTGCCGAAATAGTTAATGGAGGGCTATGGTAGAGTATAAGAAGCCAAGTTGGGTGGTTTGACCTGGACTGTAACCGAGATTTTTCCATTACATACAATAATTTGCTAAATTATCTTAGCAGTGCTTAACCAATACCTACCTGATTCTCGTTTTCTCCTCACTACAGCTGGACTTTATTTAACAATAAAAAAAAAAAAAAAAAAAAATAGATTCAGGTATGTTAAGGAAAGTTTTATTAAGTTCGTTGCTCATAAATTCCAATTTTTCTGTTTTATTCGATTATAAACCATCGTCGTCTATACCGTCTACGTCTA
Source organism: Sphaerophoria rueppellii (assembly GCA_920937365.1). Taxonomy (NCBI): domain Eukaryota; kingdom Metazoa; phylum Arthropoda; class Insecta; order Diptera; family Syrphidae; genus Sphaerophoria; species Sphaerophoria rueppellii. Next base: position 69,339,248 of record CAKKXW010000003.1, on the reverse strand, counting down.
CACAACGGTGCTACACGAGAAGTAACTCAAAACAGACTTTTTCATAACTTTTGAGTATCAGCCAAACTGTAAGTAAATAAATTTACTTTTTCAAACATTGTAACCTCGCATTCAACCGCAAACTGGTCAATAAAATTGAAATCCAATCGTTTTTGTTGAGTTGTCCTGACTGGAAAGCTACATAACCTTTAACATACCCCAAAGAGGGCAAAAACGGATAATCACGTATTCATAGCGATACTCGTTCACGGTTATTCTTTTGCCTATAACAAAAGTACGAACACACACATGAGGGCATGAGGATGTTTCCAATGCGCCGCGACGAAACCGAAATGAAAGTCGAAGCTGTTATGTTATCCTTCTCGAGTTGTTGGCATTTTAACAAGCTCCCCGGGGAGCTGTACGAGAAGATAAAATTCAAATCCGAGCCAATATCGATAAGAAGGTGTGGTATTCAACATAATCACCTTTGTGCGGAATAATAAATTCAATTCTTCGGATTTCAGGCACCGACACCGTTCGACTATATACGACTGTGACTCCGAATTCGATTCCGATTACGACGGATGTTTTATTGACTTGTGTTTTCAGCTGGCTGTGTGTGAAGCGGAAGCAGAGTAGTCCTTTTGGGGATACTGGAACCTGGTAGGAAGAAAAAAAAAAAGTCGGAGGGTTAGAACAGGAGTGAAATGTAACCCAAGCAAAGCGTATTGAGTGCCAATAGCTGGCATGGGACTGGGTTTGGCGAGTATTATTAATTTTTGATGTTGTATTCATTGGGATTTTTATGTTCGATGTTCTTTTATTTCATTTTAAGTATCTGCACCGGTGAATGTGAGTTACAATTTAATGAAGGAGACTTGTTATCTTGTTTTATGAGTCATACAAATCTGCAACATATTGAAGGGTTGATGCCTTGATGCATGCAAGGGTAATAATTTTTTATGGAAAATGGAAAAAAAAAACCTGTTTGGCTGGGATTTTCTCTCAATGGGTGAAGAAAACACAATTTTATATAGCTCAAGGTCCAATATGGGTTGTGCGTTCAAAAGGATGGACAAACGAACTGAGATGTATATCGTATGCGACATAGCATCGTCGTTACTTAATATTTTTCTTATAAACGGGTGCCTCCTTCGGTAGTTTTAAAGGAGATGCAAAAGGCTTTCAATTGGCCTCCAACAAGACTTTTTGTGATGGGTTGGTCAAACAGTAGCTTCATAACGACATTGATCGATATTTTTTTTCAAACAGCAACTCTTGATAGGACTCGAAACTCGTTGAATCGTAGTCCGGAAATACTCGAACTGACGAACTCGAACTCGAACTCGAACTCGAACTCAGCTCGGACTCGGGCTCGGCCTCGGATACGAAATCGGACTCTTACTCAAATTGGACTTTGCCCCTTATTCAGACTCTAATTCGGATTCGGACTAGGATTCCCACTTGGACTCGGATTCGGGCACGGACTCGAACACGGAATCGGACAGCTCGGACTCGTACTCTGATTTGGTTTCGACTCGGACTCAGACTCGGAGTCGGACTCAGACTCGAAGTCGGACTCTGACTCGGACTCGGATTCGGATTCGGACTCGGAATCAGGCTCAGACTCGGAGTCGGACTTGCACTCGGACTCGGAGTCGGACTCGGACGCGGACTCGGACTCGGGCTCGAACTCGGACTCAGACTCGGACTCGGACTTGGACTTGGACTCGGACTCGGACTCGGACTCGGACTCGGGACTCGGACATCGCGACTCGAGACTCGGACTCGGACTCGGACTAGGATTCGGACTCGGACTCGGACTCGGACTCGGACTCGGACTCGGACTTGGACTCGGACTCGGACTCAGACTAGGACTCGGATTCGGACTCGGACTTGGTTTCGTATTTAGACTAGGGCTCGGACTTATTCTCGGTTCAGACTCCGAGTCTTACTCGAACTCGGTCTCGGAGTTAGATTTTGACTCGGAATCTGACACAAACTCTCACTCGGATTTAGGCTTGGACTGCGACTCGGAATTAGATTTAGACTCGGACTTGCACTCGGAATCGGCCTCTGAATGAGATTTGGAATAGAAATCTGACACCAAATCGGACCCGATCTCTGAATTAGATTTCAACTCGGAATCTGACACAAACTCGGACTCGTACTTGAACTTTGACTCGAACGTGGTTTAGTTCTCGGAAACGGACTCTGTCTCGATTTTGGTTCTGACTCGGACCGGGCTAACTCGAAATTCGACTCGGTGGACTCGGATTCGGACTTGCACTACGATTCGGATTCGGACCCGGACTGGATATCGGTCTCGTATTCGGACTCGTGCTCGAACGCAAAAGTGGACGCAGACTAGGACTCGGATTCAGACTCGTTATCGGACTAACACTAGGACTCGGATTCGGACTCGGAATTGAACTGGGAATCGGTCTCTGGCTGGGACTCGTTCTCGGTCAACTTTCGTTAAAAATTTTACAGTTCGAAAAAAAAAAATACAATTGGACCCAGTGAAGTCGGAGACCTCGAACAATCTACGTTAATAGAACTGTCTCTCTCTCTCTCTTTCTCTCTCTCTATGACTTCAGATAAAGGAGGTCCATCACCAAACTTGTCAGCTCATTATGAGTTTTTAAGCTTTCTTTGTAAGTTTCCTTATAAACGTTGACAGATCCCAATATTCTTTCTAAACCTCTTGACCAGCCGAAAATTAAAATGACGTCGATTAAGTCTTGGAAACCTCGTTAAAAGCATCCAGGAGCTGCGGTAATGATGAGAAGCAAAAAACGTTTTGGATCGTAGTCAAGTTTGGCATGTTTTCTGTTTTTCGAGGAGGCCTTTTACCGAATAAATTGATCCATTAAGATAGATCTTTTATATTAATTAATTTACGTTAAGGCCATTTACCGTCAAAAGATCAACTATCGTCAACATTTCATTAAAAACTTTTCGGCCATTCAATCTGTCTGAAAAACTTTTCCAAATTCCTATCATCAAAATAATTTATTATCACAGAATAACAATCTCTTAACAAAATTTTCGTAAAATTACCAAAAATTTGACTCTTCCTCCGCCGAACCCTAAACACTCAACGCACTATTCTCAATTTGACCTAACTACCGGTCAATAACAGTGCAATTAAGGACTCGTCCCCAAGGAGCAGTTAATTTTCCCAATCTCATCGTTTTCAAATTGTACTTTGGCTGGTAATAGCTTTATCTTTTCTTCCTTTAAACAATGAGGAAAAGGACCTTTCATCTGTAATGCAATTTACTATCGGTAAATTTTGCAATCTGCCTCCCGCAACTGCAAAAGGTTAAAGTCAACTCGTTTATATCGAAAGAAATGATCTCGGTTCGGTTGGCCTCCTTGCATCTGTATGGCATTCTAAATATGATTTGGTTTTAGGTCTTCCAAAACTCTGGCTGTTTGTTTTGAAAGTCGTTAATGAACTTGTTGTTATGATGTTTCGATTGCACAGTCGAGAGAGGATGAGGACGAGTAGCACTTAAACTAGGGATGAGTAAACGACAATTAAATAGATATATGTACATTAATCGGTAATCCCTTCTCCGAATCTGATGCATTGTTTTGGGATGTTTAGTAAGAGAGATTGTTGTCGAAATAGCCAAAAATGTCCTTAGCAAGCAACAGAGTTTTGTTAACAAATAGGTAAACGCACTTTACCATTCCTTTGAGATTTTGGTGATATAAGGACCTCAAATAGAGATCTAAATGACCACATTTTGTTGAGGGCTAACCGAAATGCATGCAAGAATATGTTAACAGATATTAAATTGCCTGCAATTACCGAGAGCCTATGTTAATTTGGTTTAGCTTTCCTAACTGAAACTTCATCTTGAGTCTTGCGTAAATAAAAATTAAATAAAACTAAATTATTATGTGACAAAAGTACCACCAAATTCAAACACTTAGGACTCAAATAATGAGCAAGTTAGGGCTCAGAGAAAGTGGCAGGCCAATTTTAAATATTCATCCTTCTTAATTGAATTTGAAGAATGGCTTAGTGGCTTGCTGAAAGAAACAAGAAGTCACTTTAGAACTTCCCAATACCGACCGAGTTCACGTTAAAAATTGTATCGAAAGTGTCTGCTTGTCCGTTTAAAATTCCGAAACCCTTTCGGAAAGTTCAATATTAAACCTGTAGTAATTAATTTGTGTAATCCATGTTACCTCCCAAAATTTATTGCAGGTTAAATTTATGATGTAAACAACAGAAGCCATTAACATTAACCTTACAATCCGCAATTTTAAATCCAACAGAAAATTTGCCATCCGGTAAATAACAATAAATCAATTTTCCGCACCTGTTTTTTAGTGTCTCGCAGTCTGCCAAAGGACACACAGAATCATCTGCAATAATAATAATTCAACAATCGCCGCCGCCGTGTAAAATTTATGTCTCGTAACTCGGTAAATCCTGTGGGGGTTTTGGAAAATTATAAATTCGGTTTTGTCTGGCAAACGAATTGGGGATCATGCATCAGGAGTCAGCAGCCTTACCACAACCAAGCTGTAAACATTCAGAAATTAAAACCGAAGCCGAAGGTACAAAGGCTGGCAATATATTTTCCGAGAAAAATACGCACTCGCCTTCATAGGCAGTCTGTCACCTGGAAATGAGATGTTGTAAATTCAACCAGGAAAACATTATCGTCCAATGCACGCCCGCTTTAGAAACTGTCAACATATTTACATGGCTGCTTAGCAATGTGCAACCAAGCAGTCTGCGGCTGCAAGTTGTCTTCCAGGAATCATGCCGCCAAATTAAATAGGCGGAACGTATCTCGTCTCCTCTCTAATCAAATGAAAAAAAGTGACAACTGTCATGGTCAGCGTCAGCGAAAGACAAAGCAAGAGAAACCCCTCGTTCACGTGGCCACCAGCGCCACGTATAAAATTAATTTATTTTTAAAACACAACGCTTAAATTTGGTGAGTTGATGAATTGTGTTAATTTTTTAAAATCAAGGCGAAAAATGTCACCGGAGTAGTTGGAGCTGAAAATCCATTTAAATGTTCTATTTTGGTTGATTTGGGTGATATATCGAAATTGGCAGCCGGTAAACGGGGTGTTGGGAAAATTTACGAAAATAATACATGGTTTAAGATGGGCGTTGTTTAACAGCAGGATCGTACGGAAAGAAGAAAACTAAATTTTTATAGAATCTACCTCCAGCAGCCATCAGTCAGCTTCCAGCTGCAGCATGAAGAGTCTCATGAACTTCGGAATTCTTCGGACTGCTTGTGGTATTAACTTGCTGTTAATGTTGAAATGGCAGCATCGCAAAAAATGGTCGTTGCTAGCGTAAGCGTTATATCCATAAAATCTCTGATATGTGCTCTTTGGTTTCGAGCCGAGGTTTTCCTCTCCAGTCTCGCCAAGGTCTGATTGAAGAAAACACGAAGCTTGAATTCTATGTAGGTCTTTTCAGTCATTTGGCAAATAACTTTTCTGCCCCTGGTTCCACAGATCTGCAGGTGCAATGTCCCTGATGGCACGGATCAGCTGATAATGTTTGATTACAAATACAATAGATTTGTACAGAGAATTTAATAATATCTTCCAAACAATATATACAAAATCAACATATAAATTAACTGCAAAAACAAGAAATGCCACAAATCCGTGGGTAGATTCAGAAATATCGTCAATATGCCGACAAAGAGATACATTATACAACGATGAGAAGAACAATAGAAGATGCACACGTTATGAAACAGAATATAAAACTACAGAAATTTCGTAAAATAAACAATCAATAAGAAGAAGACAAACTTTTATAGAGATAAAATTCTCGGAGTTTCGATCGGACCCTAAAAAACAATGGAATTTAATCAATGAAATACTTGAAAGAAATAAAAAATAATCTGGATGGGAGTGATCGTAAGAAATTTCGATAGTGAAGTCAATTCAAACAGCTAGCGAGTCTACCCAATAAGTTCGCCTCAAGTTTATAAGCGAAATCGAAGCATTGTTCACAACTGTAACATAAAAACATATCATACTGAAGTATGAAGCTCAGAACAATCCTTTTTCATGCTACCAGTAACAAGGGTGGTTATCTTAAATATATTGAAGAAACTGAAAACTAATGAAGCTCCAGGAATGGATGGAATAAGAGCGAAAGACCTTCAATCGAATGCGGAAATTCTTACGCCTTTCATTGAACGCATAGTCAATTTAAGCTAACTAACTAACTAAGACAGACTTCCTCAACTACAGACCCATCTCTATTCTCCCTGTTATGGACAAAATACTGGAACAGGTAATGGCGCATCGACTCCATTGTTATATCGATAAATTCCAAATTATCAATTAAAATCAATACGGTTTTTTAAGAAACATAAACACTAGCACACTTCTATCGGAACTTGCAAATACAATCAACACAAATCTCAATAAAAGTTACCACAATCTTGTCATTTTCATCGATTTCAAAAAAGCTTTTGACACCCTTAGACATGAAAAATTGTTTGAAATGCTGGAGAAAATCGGAATACGAGGATATATATTGGACTTGTTTAAAAACTTTTTAACAAATAGGACAGTGAAAGTGAAGATATGCAGCTCAATAGGCCATGAAAAGAACGTGCAGTATGGAGTTCCTCAAGGTTCTATCCTGGGGCCTATTCTATACATTATTTATGTTAACCAAATCCTAACGACTTTGAAAAGTAGTTAAGGTCTTGCTTTGGCAGATGATACTGCTAAAGTAGTCAGCCACAGAGACTTGTCAGCAGCTACCAGCGTTATGCAAACAGAATTTGATTTTGTCATACGACGGTGTCACGATTTTGGTCTTATAAGTAATGTTAAAAAAAAACAAAATTGATGCATATCAGACCACCGCATGTACTAAAAACACAAAATTCAATTAAACAAAATGCATACATTGGAACGCAAACCATAGAGAATATATAATACCTAGAGTCGCGACCTTTTCCTCCCTTGCCGAAAACACCCTCAAAATTTGACTGAGGTCAACTCTTAAATTCCTCTCTTTTTTTCGTGTCCGTGAATCTGTGTAAGAGGTGAACTCTCACAATCCTCACCTTTTTTTCGTGTTCGTGAACCTGTGTAAGAGGTGACAAAAGAGTGAGCACTCAGCCGTGACAAAATTTTTTCCTGATGCACAAAACCCAAAGTGACAGACTTCCACCACAGCAAATACGAGACTAAACGCACGATTTTTTTTAAAGATTTATAAGATTTTTGATACAAATATTGGTAAATTATAGTGCAATTATATGTTAAAAGTGCAAAAGAAACAATATAACGTATTTATTTTTCATATTACATGATTTTTTGTATGTTTAAGTTTTTTTTTGAAAATGCTGAGCTCAACGGAATCTTATTTTCGAAATCTGAGCCCATGAAACCCACCTCGACTCCAACCTGAGCATTGTATCTAACTCAGTGCGAATGTATGGGTGCAGTTTCTCATTTAAAAAGCATTGGAAAACTAACACATTCTCACTGGGTTAGTACAAAACGACCAAATTGCAGCTTGTAGGCAAAAAGAGAGCGAACACCCGAAGTCGTGACTCTAGGTAATTATATATTCTCTATGACGCAAAACAATGAGATATCACCACTCCGATGATAGCTTGTCATTAAATGAATGAAAAATGTTCAACATTTTAAAAATACTGTAGGTGTGTTATGTGGGGACTATTCTCTTCAAATGGGATACTTACAAACATAACTCACACAAGCTACAAGGGCTACGAAAAGCAGTATATGCTCTACATCATTTGAGTAATTATACCCCAGTATTACTCAAACAAGCTGTATTTCTCGTTGGTATGTTAGCATGGGGATAATACAACGCCTACATATTTACAAGAGTTTACAAAAACAATACAAAATCACACTGTAAGAATTTTAAGCAAATCAAAAACATGGAATAAACTCCACACAATGATTCAAATTCTCCGAGAAACATAACAAAGAACAACAACTTTTTTAATCATAAAACAGCTATTTGATGTTAAAACATCCTCGAAGAAAATAGTACAACGATCCGGACTATAGACGGCCAGAATTGATCACCAAAAATAAAATTTTAATCACAAGAAAAAGAGCACAATGTTACTTGCAAACTCCAGATTCAAGAACTCTTATGGAAGACAACAACTGTCGGTTTATTTTTCCGGAAAACATTCAACAATATACCCAGAGAGCTCCTCAACATATCGTCAGATGGGTTAAGACAAACATTATTACGTACTTACTTATTGAATTAAAAGTATCATATAAAAAAAATTACATAATGCCATAATTTAGTACTTTAAAAGAATACTAAATAAATTATTTACACATCCATTGTATATAACCTTCTGCAGAAAAGCCTCCCAAAAGGCTTCGCAGATATCTTTTGCAAACAAACTTGTACTGTAATATGTATACAATTTCTATTCCTACCTCTCTATATCTCTGTATGTCAATCTAAATCAAAAATCAAAAATGTGTTCACACTATGTAACTCCGCCTCCTTATATCTCTATGTGTAAACACTATCTATTTCTGTCACTCTCAATATTGTCTAATTGCTGAATAGTTATGTAACAAAAGTTTTATTTGTGTTGTAAGTAATTGTGTATACACTCTTTAGAGTTTCCCCTACACTCTAGTGGTTCAGAGGAGTAACTTCGTTTTTAAGCATTCGAGAAGTTTACAGACGCCTACTAGAACCTAGTAGTTTCTCGAAACCTATTTGAGTTGCATAATTACCGCTTGATGTCGATGTAAAAATTAATCGAATGTGAACTGCATAAAGTAAAGACACTGTGTTTTGAAAGTAATAATTGAAAGTGTTGAATAAATAAGTTTGTGAGTGATTTAAATAAGTGGAATTTGTGTTTTTATTTGAAAGTGAATAAGTTTTAACTGTCGGACCAAGCCATATTATTACAGTACATAAGCAAATAAAAATATCAAAAAAGAAATCATCGCGCTTCAAAAATACTCGCCATATGAACCTATCAATAAAAATGATTGTAGTGCTGTATGGAAGCTAGCTTCTGAACGTTACAAAGAACTAAATCCCATTCGTGAAAACGCATGCAGTGGAAGAGGAACATAGGAGAGCTTAGGTAAAATAGAAAGAAATAGAGAGCGAGGGCCGCACATGCCCGTGCCAAGTTCAACTTATCCAATCAAAAAATGGACAATTGTAATGTACAGGACATCTCTGGCAGCAATGGTGAAGTGAAATTTAATTAATTATTCAAAGATTAGCTCTACCGAAAGAAATTTATGGCTCTACCATGAAGCAAATCTCTTACTGGATCCACCATGTAATCGAGGAAGTCTAAAAGTTCAGGAAATCTGCACTCTATAATAGCCAAAAAAGAAGTTCACAGCATTGATATACCACAATCTTACCGGACAACCTGGAAGCCATATTATAACTTATATCCTTGCTGACGAAGAACACCAACAGACATAACTACCTAGTCGTATTCCCAAAAGTTATCAGTTCCATAAGCATTGTCACTCGCGACCTTCCAAATAACTCTATAACACATGAATACTCACCAAACCCAAGCAAAACTTCACCATCCACTCCAATATCAAAATAAAACGAAAAATCTCATTTTCACATTTATGATTTTAGTTCCTCACATTTCTACACTTTTCTTGGTTGGTCGTCGTCGTTGCCGTTTCTTACGTGCTAAGTGCATCGCCTGCCTCCTTGGCGAACCACATACGCTAGCTGTCTTCCATTAAACCTTTTTACTTGGTTCTTTCTGTTTTACTTCATTCTCAGATCTCAAAATGTTAGTTATCGCCTTCTTCGTCGCGGCTTCACATATTCAAGAACATTTTGTGAATTTCTTACATTTCTCGAAATGGAAATAAATTTCAAGCTTTTCTGGGCTGCTTCTTCTCCGGAGTGCGCCAGGAGAAAAAGTCATCCATTTAACTAGATCGACCGCATATATCAAAATGTATGTAATACCTATAGATAGAGGTGGTTCCAAGCAAACGAGCCTCGCCGCCTTTGTGGCGAGTTGCTTCCTTTGAGATGGATGGTGAAATGGAACATCGTACTCAAAAATGAAGTGCATAGCAGACCGCAATGAAAAAAAAGAAGCCAAGAAGTCAAAATGACTAGACATTCTTCACGATTGCAAAAATAAGACAATGACGAGAGGAGAAATATTTGTGTGAGGTAAAAAAGAGTAGTACCTTTGGATTTGAAGGCGTTGGTGCATTTTAAGCTTGAAGTTGATACTATCCCAATAAGGACATCACTTTTATTGAATGAAAAAAGCGTGTTGTAGAAATTTGACAGAAAATTCATGACATGAACATTTTAAACGCTTACTTATTAGGTGATTTTTTAAGAGGTTTAGACTTTTTTTTTAAACACAAAAAAATCGAAAAAATGAATGAATCAATTTATTTGAATCGATAGTTTGAACCTTGCATTTCAATGTTTAAGATAATTCATGCAAATATTGCCGTAGCTGCGTCTCAGGTAGCCATCCGCTGAGTCCAATTTTGGCATAACTCTTTCACACATATCGCCGGTATCTCACGAATGAATGCATGGATGTTGGCTTCCGTGCGTCAATCGAAGCGAGCTTGTCCCTATAGACATAGCCTTGACATACCCCCACAAAAAATAGTCATAATGGTGCAAATCGCACGATCTAGGCGGCCCAAGTGACCGGCCCGAAACGTGAACATAACTGTCCACCAAACTCGCCTTCGCAATTGCGCCATTGTTTCGCGTGCTGTGTGGCATGTGGCACCGTCTGTTGAAACCACATATCATGCAAGTCAAGAAACTTCCATTTCGGGCAAAAAAAAGTTTGTTATCATCGCTCGGTTACTGGGAACGGCGCGAACGACATTTCGCGGTCTTCTGTCACATAGCTGATACGGCCGCAATATTTTCTTCACTAGCCACAGTACGTAAACGTGTTGGTGGTTTTATGTCCAACAAAGTAAATTTGGTGCGAAATTTGGTCACAATCTTCCGAATAGATGCTCAGAAGGTCGAGAATGTCGACCATAAAATGGAAGCAGCGCGCGATGAACATTTCGAACCGAGCACGAATTTTGATAGTAAAATTCAATAATTTGCAAGCGTTGTTCATTTGTAAGACGAAAGCTGTTTGACAGTGACACAAGGTACTAAACACACGTCAGCTGTCAAAACCAGTGTTGCCAAAACCAAACCAGCTAAAAAATCTACCCTTTTATAATTGGCTTCCTTTGAGCAGGGCAGTGTAATCCAAATGTTCCTTAACATCAGTAAAGGAATAATTTGCTAAGATCTACCAAAGACTAACGACCTTAAGAGAGCATCACAATTGACAGCTTCAAGCTCAATTTCTTTTAGCTTCGAAGAAAATTAGCACTAAGGCCCTCTCTCGAACAACCATGAACAATCTGCTTCATGATGAAAACGCATAGATCTTGGAAAGATCAAATGAAGTTGAGCATGATAGCTCGTTGCTAAGACGGAGTGCTATACGAATATCCCGACAACCGCAACGGAAATGCTGCAAGAAAAGTTCTACGTTGGACGGCAACAATCACTAGAGATCACCAGATCCTCCTCTGGTTGAGTGTCAAGTAACTTCTTTTGGAGTCCTATGCCGCCAACATCAAGTATCGAAGACCAGTGACAACATTGTCAGAAAACAGTTAGAGATGCCGCCTTTAATGCGCTAGGTTTCACACAACGAAACCCCCGAAGCCCCATGCAGCCAAGCAGGAGGCATACAAAGCGGCGCTGCATAGAAGGACAGAGAGCTGCTTGTGCGCTCTACGAGCAAAAGAGGAGAAAACCGAACGCTGGCTTCTCAGGAGATACAAAAGAGAGAGTATGAGAAGTGGCAGATCGAGAAAGGTGAAGAGAGCCAACAGCAGGAATGAAGTGTCGGAGGATTTATCGGAATGGTACAAACCAGCGATCCTGAAAAAGGAGATCCTCTAAACTGCGCCAACTATAAGGGAATAGTCTACTAAACATCGCCTACAAGATCCTCTCTGCCGTAATATGTGAACGTCTGAAGCCTTTCGTCAGCAATCTGATTGTCCTTATCAATGTGGCTTAGGCCAGGAAAGTCAACCATCGACCAAATTTTCACGTTGCGCAGATCCTGGAAAAGACTATGAACTCCAAATCGATACCCACCACCTTTTCATCGATTTAAGGCCGGTATGACAGCATCTCAGAGACGAACTGGTATAAAGCTATGTCTAGTTTTGGTATCCCCGCCAAGATCGTTTGCTTGTGAAAAATGACGATGGAGAATTCAAGCTACGCCATGAAGTTGGCAGCGAGCTTACGGAATCTTGCAATGTCAACAACGGATTTCAGACAAGGCGAAGGCACTGTCATTGCGATTTCTATATTATATGGTCTTCAAAAAGAAAGTTGCAAAACTGAGGAAAGTGTGATGTCAATGGAGCCTTTGTGAGAGTTGAGAGAGAAGCGGCAAATAGTGGGTTTAGCGGTCTTTGATGACGGTTCGGACGGAAAAAAAAAAACATTCACCATAAGACGCAAATAAAACTTTGCAGTAGTAGAGGACCTATTACCTAGGCTCCCACTATAAACCACGCCAGAAGAGGTCAAAATTCCAAAAAACTCAGATGGCTCGGTTATTTAGAGCCGTATGGAACACCAATGCTCGGCCCGGAAAGCCTTTCGGACACTATTCCCGAGGGGACGTAGGCGGAGAGGAAGAACCCCTACTTCAATTGTCGCCCACGAGTGAAAGAAGTAACCTCAATCAACTTGGAAAGCGGAACTGGGACATAGCTAGCTATGGCCCAGCCTGGCTGGTAGCAGACTGTTGTTTGAGGCTTAAGCCACACAACGCACTGTAACGCAAACATTAAGAAAGTAAGTGTGACGGTTTATAATAACAAGGTAATTCATTTTATATAAGTACTCTTTTCATTGTTATTATCTTTGTCCTCAGATCTTAGGAGAGAGCGGCTGGTGTTCACACTCCATGAATCACGATAGCGTAACGGGTACAATGGTTGGCACCCCTAAGCATTTTATCACTTTAAATTGCGAATCGCTCTCACATTTTAAGAGTGAGTTATATGTTTCTTATGTCAAATTAAAGCTTAAAAAATTTTTAACTTGAATATTCAGCCCTATCGAGGTATTTTTCGGAGCGGACAGATTTTCCGCAACGCAAATATGGTCGGAGCTTAAATTTCTATTCGAGCTAATTGTCATCGGACAAAAATATGGCAACCAGCTTTAAACACAATTAAAAACAAAAAATTCCGCAAACAATTTTCTGCGGACAAATCGGAAAACAAACTATCAAAAATGAATGAAAATAAAGCTAGTCATCGCACCACAATGTTACTCATCGTACTGCGTTACTTCATATCGGAAAAAATTCCGAATTGTAAGTCGGAAGAATACCTCGAAGCAAAACTTGTCCGAAACGTACGAAATTGGACAAAATTCCGCTCCGAAAAATACCTCGATTGGGCTGATTATCATAAAAAAATTTTAAATAAACAAAAAATCTTATAAAACTTCAAAATAGGAAAAGACTGCAAAAGGTACAATCATTGGCACCAAGGTACAATTGTTGGCACCCAAGGGTACAATTGTTGGCACCCTTAAAAATGAGAGAAATACCATTGTTTTTCGTGATGGCTAGCTATTTTGATCAAAATTTAGTTTAAAAAATAAACTTTTTACTATAACAAAATCACTTCATTTAACGCAAATAAAAAAATTAAAATTATATTTCATTAAAAAATCTCTGACACACATTTTAAATTTTAAGTTTTTTTTTTAATTGTTCTATAATTTATTTCAAGAAATTTCAAAATGTGTTTCAGTGGATGTAGTCTTATAAAACAGGAATACATACAACAAACACCGGTACTCAAAAAATGGTTATTAACTTTAAAAACTTAAAAATGGATTTTACCTCATCTCAAATTTTGTTAGTTTTTAGTTAGTTAGTTTTTTAGTTTTCACTCCTTTTAAAAAACCGCTTAACTAATCTATGTGATAAAGTTAATCAAGTTCAGTACCATAGGTTGTTCGTGAGATAATGTAGGCAAAACATACCTGCGTAGGTATGCAGTAAATAAAGAGGGGTTGATTCGATTTTGGGGGACATGGAAATATGCAAAAATTTTAAGTTCACATTAAAATACACCCTTCTGGGAAGTTAAAAATTATAATAAATACAATATTATTTAATTATTAAAGGATGCTGATTGTTTTCTTCTCCATATTTGTGCCTTTTTTGTCCCATTTTTCAAACTGAAATTAACAACTGATACGGGGTACAATTATTGGCAGTCTCTAAAATACAATTATTGGCAGTGCCAATAACTGATGCCCCATAGCACGAATCATTGGCACCCCCCTGCCAATAATTAAACCACAACTTTATATTGGACCAATTATTGGCACCCCTGTTTTAACAATTAAAAAATTTTTTTTAACAAAACAACAACTGAAAATATTTAATTTATTATATTTCCATATTTAAAAAAATAAATATTCATCCAAAAACATTAAAAAAATTGAAAAACGGACAGTTACAAAATTAAGTCCCCCGGGAACACTATATTTTTAGCGCTTTTTTTACGAATTTAGAACGAATTTCCTTTTTTACTGATAAAAATAAAATGAGATTGAAATAATTCTCAATAAAAATGCAGGATTGTAGAAAATTGATATATCTTATGTAAAAATATGATTTTATGTTCCTAGGTATAGTAGTTTTTCGTAAATTCTTAATTTCATGAGGGGTGCCAATAATTAGTACAAAAGTTAGGGGTGCCAACCATTGTACCCGTTACGCTACACTTAGATGAGTTGGTTTATTATTTATTAATAAGCGGTGATCGGTATCCGACTGACGACTCCTGTATGTGATGCACTTAGAGGAATTACAGCCCCAACATAATTATTTGAAAACCATACCTACTGTTTCTAGCAAAAAAAAAAAAGAACTAGAGAATCAACAGTGAAAGGTTTTCGGGTGACAGGTCCATCAATCAACAACAATAAAAGCCAAGGATAAGCCTTGTCTGCTCTTAAATGAACTTAAAGTTTAAGCACACCTCAGAATACAAAGTACATGGTCTAGAAGCTACTAGTTAGTACAAAGTTAAGTACAGCACTTGGCTTTCCGGTGTTTCTTACTACTAGATCTAAGCTCACAAGATTGGTAATTGGCAATGAGTACAAAAAAAAAATGACACACTGTGAATTGAAAGGAAGCAAACGAAATAAATATAAATTTATTTAAACTTAAAATAAGAATTTTTTAACGGTTGGCTAATATGTGGCTATCAGACCAATGAGAATTTATGAGAATTCGGTTGTAAATAAAATGATAGTTTGTTTCATGGATTGTAAAGGGTTTTTGCTAAAGAAGGAGGAGTATTTGTAACAATTCGTTACAACCTTGATGAAAGCTGGGATTTAATCGGGAAATCTACGTACGGGAAATCAACGTACGAATCTGAGTAATCAGTTGAAACATACATTAGTTCACTGTCCTACTCAACGAAAATGCTTAAATGTGGTCTTAAGAGCAATTAATGAAAGGTTTTGTTATGTTATGTCCATAGCGGACAGTTCTTGAAGTTCTAGAAATCCTCTAAATTAATTTCCCAAAAATCATGCAATGTCGCAATTATTCTTAAAACACATTAAATAAAACTCTTCCCTGAAATGATTCCGAAAAACTACGCGTTAGCCCAAACCATATTAATCCACCTTTCTTTTCACATTTCAATTCAAACCACATATGAATTAAAAGGTTTTTCTCTCTTTCATGCTGCGCTCCCCGCTCACCTTAATCTTCTTAAAATGGAAGAACACTTGCCCTTCTTATGTCATCATCATCGTCATCTCTCCAAATGGTTGCTACCGAGTGCCAGACTTGGCGCCACATAATGAACGTTTGTTCTCTGCTGTCCATAAGGGATTATCAAATAGACCCGGCTGCTTTTACAATGCTAAGTTGCTTGACCCCTTATAGCTGTAAATGAAGAATCGCAATCGGACTGGATAACGTATTTAAAACGTAAAAATCTTATCTATGAAAGAGGATTTAATTGTGTCCTGGAAATTCCTGAACAGGAATCTCTTAATTGCAATTCACAAAAACCTGATGCTCTCAAGTTCCACTTGGCTGGTAGCTGGCTATGCTGACTGCTATTGGTATAGTTGAGTAAACATATTTTCAACTTCTGTTATCGAGGACATTTTTCACACCATTTCCAGGATACACCACTGTGTCGAGCGACCTATCTACATTCGAAAATATCAGTGAGAGGAAGAGAGAAGACGTGTACGTGAGTGGGTTTGAATGTAAGTTAATGCCCAGTGTGCAAATGATTTTAACAGGTAAAATTTATCGAAAAGCATATTATGCCGTTAATGTTCGGCATAATGGACTCCCATTAACGTGACTTATTGCCTTGTGCTGTTATTATTGAACAGCTGAACGGCAATGTAACGCAGTGGCTGTAAGTACCTAGAGTCAATTTGGCGGCAAATTTTTGCTTATCGGAAAATGCATAATGAGGACAAGTGCATTATTGCACGCGCGCCAGTCGACTTCGAAGGACATTTGGCGCTATTACGAATGGTGAGTGCAGTGTATCATAATGAGGAAAGTTGGTTTTATTGCTTTTTACTGCCCCGATTGTTTACCTTTTGGTGGTTGTTTGTTGCCAACGAAGTGAGGGGACATATTTCATTAGTTTTAAAAATCCTTACCAACACCATAAGGATTCTGTAGAAGTTCTCAGTTCCCAAATGTTGCCCCTTCCCAGAGACCCTAATTAAATTAATTCATCTAACTTTTTCATACAATATCCATTCACATGTTCATAAATTAAGAGATAATGACAGAAAAAAGGTTCCCACACCATCCGAAACACCCTTTTGTGGTCGACGGTAGTGAAAGGATATAATTTGCATTAAGATCAAACAGTCAACGTTTTGTGGGTAGCTGCCATTACATTTTTTTTATTTCCTCAAAAACCTTCATGTCTCTATAAAAAACAGACACACACAACTGACCCTCAACGTGGTCAAGGACATTAATTGAAAATACTCTGTTATCCTTGATTAATTTTCGCTAGTATTTTTTGTTGGTTTTACATGTTGTAGGAAGTTCAAATTAATTATCGCGTCCTTACCGTTTTGGTTGAACATCCTTGCACACTTTTGTCTTTCTCTTGATATGAACGTGTGTTCCCCTTTTGCGCGCGCCGCGTCGCCGGACGCCCGACATACCACAAACGAACAGAAACCACTAACAGCATTTACGAGAAAATGGATAGTGAAATTTCACTGTGTATGTCGTTTTGCAGAAGGTATGAACAAGACCGTAAGTATTTGGAGGTGAATGAACAGCCGCGAATGTTCGTTTTGCCAAAACCGAAAAAATTAATTTTATGGTTTTAAACCTTTTGCTGGCTTGTTTGTGTTGGAGAAAGGAGTAAGAAATGGATTTGCAGCCAACAACTGCTTTATCAGACTCACAAAATGTTCAGAGAGGCGGAGAGGCCACATTTATTTTTGGAAGTAGATTCAACTAGAATTTAGGTTTTATACACCGAAAAAAAAACTTGGTAAAATCAAACAATAATCTTGTTTGTTTTTGCGTCAAGCACGAATATGTTTAATTTGAACATGCTGGCATTGTTATTTTTTTATTTAAATGATACAATGTTCATTGTTCAAAACAATAACGTCATTGTCAATTTCATTGTTAGCCAATCACGTTTGTAGTAAAACAAACATGAAAATGGTGTTCACTCAAATATTATAAGCATACTTGACTGACAATCATTGTGCGCAAATAATCAATATCGTTGTTGATCAACAACGATTTAGTGTTTCTTTAACTATGAGATATTATTGTGTTACAATTTTTGTGCTTAAATTAATACGAATTTGGTCCAGCTCGTTGTTGATCAAAAACGTTTATAGTTGATTGAATATTATTCTGCTTAAATTAAAAAGAGAAATAGGGTGATTTATGTTGAAAGATACCGTTTGTGATATTAGAAAACAATTAAGTCTTCAATGAAAGTGGTTAGAAAAACATTTTCTTTGTCGAAATGAGAATACTTAAATTTTTTTCACCTGAGAAATCCAAGGAAATGAAAAACGATCACAATCAATTTTTCTAAAACATATTTTATTGAAATAATATACCAAAAAACTTAAATATTATAACAAAATTTAACGCGTTTAATGTTTGTGTTTCGAATAGATATCTGTACTTATAAATTCATCAGTTTTATTCAATACTTTGAATAATATGTTTCGGAAATACATTAATTTGATGATATGCGATACTTTTTAAAGCCTAATATAATAATGAAATATTTAAAGGAAAAACTACTTTTTTTACAAATAAGGAATGCAAGATTTACCAATGTTTTCCCGGCAGAGGGTTTAAAAAGCAGCCAATAAATTAACATCTTCCCTTCTTAGGTCATAGAAATGTTCTTAATCCTCATTATAACCTAGTTCCGCTAAGTTGAAGCCGTTGTGTTCAGCAAGAGACCTTTGTTGACATAAACATAATGACATAATGTTGATGAGCCGATAAGCAAAAAATAGAAAAAACACGAAACTATAGTATAAGAAACCGCTTACCTTCAGATGTTTAAAACTCTTCGTCCGGCTTGAAATTTTAAAAATGTCTTCTTCTTGTGAAAGATATCAATGCTTATTATTCTGCACCTTCTTTTAGAATTGAAGAACCTGCTACCTTCTGATGAATTCACTATGGATCCTCTTGGAGATGGGACAAATACTTTTCTGTTTAAGAAATATAGTTAAGAAATGTAGTAGATTCATAACCTTTGTTTTTTTATACTTTTCATATTCGGAACAATTAGCATAAAACAATTATGTCGGACTAGATATAGAGATAGACTTGATTTATTTCATGAATTTTAACAAAATTATTTCAGAGTTTCAGAGTGTCGTGTTAATTTATAGTTTAATAATATAATAGAACAAAAACTTACCTTAGAAATTAAATTTCTGGTGCTGGTGTTATTTTGATTTTATTTGTTAAGCAATTAATAAACAAACTCTTATTTACTTTATACACACGTCTTGTTCACCAAAAAAAAGCTAAACTAATGAACAACGAAACGAATGCATTTAAACTCAAATATACAAGATTATTGCAGGCCAAACAATACAAATATTCTATTGAACATACACGTGATACTTCAAGTTCGAAAAGTATTCTAATTCAAAATGTTTGTGTTGCCTCAACAATTATCGTGATTGATGAAATATGAACATTGTTGATCGAGCATATCCTTGTGGTTGGTTAAATACTTTCATTGTTGATCAAACATTATAAGTGATACTTGAATATGATACGTTGTTTATCATTGTCACTTTTCATAAAATTAACTTGAGTTGTTAATTAAACACGTTTGTTGTTGATCAAGTATAAAATCAACAATGATATTCTTGCTGTAGTATAAGAGAATATTCAAATCAACTAGTAACATGCTTAATTTGAACATTTTAATGTTACTCACCAAAATAAAAAATTGATCACGGCTGCATTGTTGATTTAAACATGCGATCTTATTTGTTTTAATCACAAAGCTTGTTTAATTTCACAACTATCGTCAAATTGTTGATTAACAATGACGTGTGTTTAAATCAACTAATGTTTTTTCTTTCGGTGTAGTGTATGGTATAAGTTCATAATATTAATTTGGCGACTTTTATGCCTCGTTTGGTGTGGGACAGAGTTTTGGACCGTCTAACACAAAAAATGTCTTCGGGAAAGGTAGTTCACTGATAAATGAATTTGAGAACCTTTGTAAGATTTTAAAATCTTGGCCGACACTTAAACGGTCTTTATTCAAGCTATCTGAAATGGTCATACCATCATTTAAGTCAGTATAGTTGATTTTGCTATGGAGAACAAATATTCAGATAAAAATTAAAATACAAATTATCCTACTGCTACGCCCATTCTCATTAAGAGCTTCTTCAGTTGATTCTCTAATACGTAAAAGTGTGTGTGAGATACCAACAAATTCTAGTATCCTTTTAGAAGGCCTATCGATGCCTAAAGAGTTCGGATAAGAGTTCCCGGTACGCAACAAAAGTTCTAAACATCAGAACTCCTTGATTTATATTTTGGAATGGAAACCTAAGGTTGTTAAAGATTTTACTTTACGTTCAGTAGGTACTATATTACATACATACTTACTTTATAATAAATTAATTATGTTCATATTCCTTTGAATCAAATTTTCGTTTATACATTTTTCATTCCTAAAATATTTTCACTGAATAACGATTGTTTTGTTTGTTTTTTATTCAAACATAAAGATTTTTATTTTGTTTTTACCTGCGGTAAAGGTAAAGATAAAGAGCTATAGTTTCTAACAGATTATGAGACTTAAGAGTGCAACAAAATAAATGAAGGAAATTCAAGAATAGAAAATTTAAGGATTTGGAAAATGACCGAGAAAGGAAACTTAATAAAGCTGAATAACAACAACTACATTTACTGGAAGTTCAAAATGGAATTACTTTTGCGGAAACAAAATTTATGGAAAACAGTAATTTTGGGCACCAAACCAGTTCCAGTACTCGAAGCTGGAGTGATAAAAAATCAAAAGGATATTGATGCTTGGGAGATATTGGACGATGAAGCTAGAGGGACTATAGGTCTGTGCGTAAAGGATGATCAATTAGCCCACATCAGATCAAAAACCACAGTGAAATCAACATGGGATGCTCTAAAGACATACCATGAGCGAAATACTTTTACAAATAAAAGATTCTGAATGCGGCAAATTTGTTCATTACAATTAGAAGAAGGATTTGATGCAAGAATACATATCAACAAGATGCAAGATTATTTTACCAAATTACGAAATATCGGTGAAGAAACTTTTTCGGATAAATGGAGTGCTGCAATGCTATTGAGAAGCTTGCCAGCAAGTTACTTACTTACTTAAGGTGGCGCTACAGTCCGTTGTGGACTTGGGCCTCAATCAACAGTCTCCGCCAGCTAGTTCGGTTGATTGAGGTCCTCTTCCACTTGAGTGCGCCACCTGAGTCGCGGTCTTCCTCTCCTCCTACGTCCCTCGGGAATAGTGACGAAGGCTTTCCGGGCCGGAGCATTGGTGTCCATTCGCTCTAAATGACCGAGCCATCTGAGTCTCTGGACCTTGACCCTTCTGGCTAGGTCCATGTCGTTGTACAACCCGTAAAGTTCGCTGTTGTATCTTCTTCGCCATTCCCCTTACCCCTTCAATGCACACGGGGCCTAAGATAACCCGAAGAACTTTCCTCTCGAAACAGTCTAAGGCACTTTCATCCGATTTTTTCAGCGTCCATGCTTCTACACCATACAGCAGGACTGGGATGATGAGTGTGTTGTACAGTTTTACCTTAGTTGCTCGAGAGAGGGCTTTTCCACTCAATTGCTTTCTTAGCCCAAAGAAACAGCGGTTAGCAAGAGTTATTCTTCGTCTGATCTCCGCTCTGGGGTTATTGCCCGCGTTTATAGAGGAGCCTAGGTAGACAAACTCCTCTACTACCTCGAAGTTATACGCGTCTATTGTGACGTTCTGCCTGAGCCGTCGGTGTTGGGTGTCCTTTCTCGAAGACAGCATATACTTCATTTTTCCCTCATTTACCGCTCAACCCATTTTTGCCGCTTCTGTCTCAATTCTCACAAAGGCGCCATTGACATCACGCTGTGTTCTTCCCATTGTATCAATATCATCGGCGTACGCGAGAAGTTGAACAGATTTTTGACGTTGGAGTTCTGCACTATCTTCTCAAGAACGATGTTAAAGAAATCGCATGAGAGTGCATCGCCTTGTCTGAATCCTTTTTTGAAGTCGAAAGATTGCCAGCAAGTTATGATACATTAATAACTTCACTTGAATCAAGAAAAGAAGATGAGGTTAATTTTGAATTAGTGCAACAACGGCGTTTTACTACATGCAGTAGCTCAAGCGATACTGTTTTGAAAACTGTAGCAAATACAAGTGCCATTACCTGCTACTTTTGTAAGAAACAAGGACATTTAAAGAAGGCATGTAACAAATATAAAGAATGGCTATCGAAACAAAATTTTAAGAAGAATCCAAGAAGTGCAGTTGAAGAAAATTCAAATCAAGAAAATATTTCAAAAGAAAATGAAAAGGATTATTTATTTACTTTGGGCCAAGGACAGAAATCAAACTGGATAATAGACTCAGGGGCAACTCGACATGTCGCAAATTTTGAATTTTTTTTTTGCGAAATAGACAAGACCTACAAGAGTTCAATCGAACTAGCAAATGGGGAATCAACGGAAGTCCAGGGTATTGGTTCAGGATGGTTAACGTTTGTTAATGAAGATGGTAAGGAACAGCTCTGACGAAAGAAGGCTTATGTGTTGAATTCGATAGTAATATTTGTGAAATCAAGAAATCAAGGTAAGCAAATCGGTGTTGCAGATGCAGCCCGTTCCTTATATATTTTAAGAAAACAAAATAAAGTTTGTACTGTGCTTGAACACAGTGAGAATCATCAGTTGCACAGAAGAATGGGGCATAGACACCCAGATGCAATTCGAAAAATGTTTCGAAATGAATCTATCAATGGATTGAACATTAAAGAGTGCAATATTAAAGAGATTTGTGAAATTTGTTTGAAAGGAAAAATTACAAGGTTGCCATTCAAGGTAACCAAGTCTAAGTCATTAGCTTGCTTAGATTTAATTCATACAGACGTATGTGGACCTATGCAAACTGCAACCCATGCTGGAAAGCATTATCTAGTTACTTTTATAGACGACTTTTCAGATTTTACTGTTGTGCGTTTGCTTAGACATAAAAATGAAGTTGAAGAGGCAATTAAGCAATTTGTTGAATTTTGTAAGACTAAATTTTCTAAGAAGCTAAAAGTAATACGGTCTGATCGTGGTGGTGAGTACGTTGGAATGAGTCTTACAAAGTATTTAAAGTCCGAAGGAATACACCAACAATTGACTGCAGCCTACAGTCCACAACAAAACGGTAAGGCAGAAAGGAAAAATAGAACCTTGGTAGAAATGGGACGTTGCATAGTAGAGATGTGAAATTTTCTCCATTATTAAGATCAAGGAACAACGACAGTGAAATAAACTTAAATTTAGACATTAAAAAGGAAAAATATACCTATCAGGAGGAGAAAGAACAAAATGACAATGACAAAATGAGTAAGCAGAAAATCAATCATTTTATGGATATGCTGATGCAACATGGGGAGACGATAAAATCAATAGAAGGTCAAATAATGGAAGAATATTTTTCTTAAATTGTGGGACCATAAGTTTGTCATGCAATTAGCAATCGTTAGTAGCTTCTTCGACTTGCGAAGCCGAATTTATTTCAATATCAGAAGCAGCAAAAGAAGCCAAATTGATTCGTCAGTTATGAAGAAGAAATGTATGAAACTATTCAAGGTTCGACTCTTATATACGAAGACAATCAGAGTTGCATTGAGTTAGTTCGCGATAATAAATTTTATTACCGAACAAAACGTATTGATACAAAATACAAAATTATTCGAGATTTGGTAAGAAAAGAAATCATTGAATGTGAATATTGTTCAACGGAAGAAATGGTAGCCGACATTTTGAGAAAATCGTTATCAGACTCTAAACATAATTATTTTCGAGACAAATGTAATATTATTTGAACAAGGAGGAGTGTTAAAGATTTAACTTTACGTTCAGTACTATAGTACATACATACTAACTTAATAATAAATTAATTATGTTCATATTCCTTTGAATCAAATTTTCGTTTATACATTTTTCATTCCTAAAATATTTTCACTGAATAAAGATTTTTATTTTGTGTTTCTAACAAAGGTAACCCTTTCTTTTCCAATATTGCAGAAATCTTTCTTAAACCCAGTTGAAATACATCATCACAACTCAATTTCTGAAAAAAGGCTGCTTGAAGATAGCACAAAACACATTTTCTCGAATTTCAGCCTTATTTCGCCAGAACTATTAAAAAA
Organism: Sphaerophoria rueppellii; assembly: GCA_920937365.1. Taxonomy (NCBI): domain Eukaryota; kingdom Metazoa; phylum Arthropoda; class Insecta; order Diptera; family Syrphidae; genus Sphaerophoria; species Sphaerophoria rueppellii. The sequence continues at coordinate 69,315,184 of CAKKXW010000003.1, read as the reverse complement.
AAAGAATGAGAAACTCTAGAACTCATGGTTTGCTACCGGGAACAATCATTTTTTAATAATAATTTTGCTAACTTTACAGGACTTATTTATTCACTGCGAATAGCTCTCTTAATGAGTTGATTTTGCTGACCGATCAATGGGCGATCACAAGATCTAAGCACTGATGTGTCTTAATTCAATGTGTAAAAATGTAGGCATTCATGAACAAAGTTTTCCCATACGAATCTTATAAGGACAATTCTGGGCGCAGGCACCACAGCCAAGTTTGAGGGTGAAATTGTTTAACTTTGTTTAACCCTTTTCACCAATCAGAAACTTTCAATCCCTCCTCTTCTCCAGCTTCTCATTTATTGGTATATGAAAACCACAATGACAACTTTTTAATAACTCAACAAGGGATACAAATTGGGTCTGTAAATAAAGGATACGCCATCTAACGTTTTTTTATTTAACTAGTGCTTATTTCGTGAATGGTAACACTTAGCTCATATCTGATTTGACAGATAATTAGTTGTATCCTTACGCTAAACAAATATGGTTGTATATACGCTTGAACAACGCTGGGAAATATTGCGACATTACTTTGAAAATCATGGTAATGTTGCAGAAAGTGTTCGAAAATTGCGTACGGATTTTGGAAGAAGGGAAGAACTGTCAACTTCGAATGTTCGTTATCTTGTGAAAAAAAAGTGGAAAAACTGGCATCCTCATCGATAAACCAAAGCGTGAAAAGCCAAAAACAGTGCGTCCATCCGAGAATATTGCTGCTGTGGCAGAGAGTGTGCGTAGTTCACCGTCGTTCTCAACAATTAAACATTTTGGAGACATCATTGAGACTTGATCCAATGCGTTTTCGCTTTGGTAAGGCCTGTGATCGACTTATAGAAGATGCCGATTTGGCCAAAAAAAAATCATCTTTTCAGATGAAGCTCATTTTGATCTTGGCGGGTATGTAAACAAGGAAAATTGTCGCATTTGGGGCACAGACAACCCGCACGCATACATTGAAAAGCCGAAACACCCAAAACGAGGCACTGTTTGGTGCGGATTTTGCTCCAGAGGCATAATGGTCCATTTTTCTTCGAAAATGAGCAAGAAGTGGCTGTTGCAGTCAATGGCGAAAGTTATCGGGTCATGTTGAACGAATTTTTGTTCACAAAAATTTAAGAGGAGGATATTGGCAACATTTGGTTTCAACAGAACGGGCGGAGCGCGCTACGTGCCACACAGCCGAAGCTACACTCGTTTTTTTTTTGCTCTCTGTTTCTGAAGATAGCATTATCAGCCTCAGAGCTGATGTCCTTTGGCCACGTCGGACACCATTGGACTATTATTTGTGGGGTGCCGTAAAACATAAGTGTTACAAGCCAGAGACAATTGACGCTTTAAAGGGAAATATTCGGGAAGCCATTGGTGAAATACAGCTGCACACAATCGATAATGTGCTTAAAAATTCGATGTGATCGTGTAGGCTACGGCATTGCGAGCCGAGGCAGCTATTTTACTGAAATTATTTTCCGTTACTAGCCGGAAGGATTGTAATTTCAAATAAAAGAAGAAATTTGAGAAAATATTTAGTAGTTTTTGTTTTATAGCATTTTCAAAAAAAAAAAAAAAAAACAAGTTGTATACAGCCCGCAAAGATCGCTTTTGAAACTTCTTCTTCATTCTCCTTCAATGCACATGGGGTGGTAGAAATTTATTCACTTGGCACAAAATGACAATTTTTGTTATAGAAAGAACAGAAAAACGATTCCAATTATGTCAATATCATATAGGCGTACGCGAGATGTTGAACAGACTTTTGGAAGTGTTTAAGGTGGAGTTTTGCTCAGCAACCTATTTTTGTCTTACAAGGTCCTTAAATCTAAAAACTCCACCATCGCATATCTGAGTCTGGGGTTCTAAGCCACGGACACTCTGACAACTCTAAGCCGACGGTTCATAACTGTAGATTTCACATTTTGTATGCTACGAAGATATTTCGCCAATAATTGACATTGACATTTCACAGTACTTCGCACATGAATGTACCGAACTACCAGACACATAGCAGCACTGGCGACCGAAGCCATCGCCGGGACAGAACATTAATACAACAGAGAGAGAAACACACACAGATAGATACATAGAAAGAAAGCACACATCACAGAAACCTACGTGGCTCAGAGGAGGTGACTTAGATATGTATTGTCTCATGTTATCGCAGTTCTCATATAAGCTGGCGATTTTTGTAATAAAAGATTCCTGCCGAAGCTGGGGCTTAAACCCGTAGCGTTCGACTAAGCAATCAACTACTCTTTCTTCTGAGCCATGGCCACCTGCTTACTTACTTACTTAAGGTGGCGCTACAGTCCGTTGTGGACTTGGGCCTCAATCATCAGGCTCCGCCAGCTAGCTCGATCCTTAGCTAGTCGTCTCCAGTTTTGCACTCCGAGTTGATTCTACTTGAGTGCACCACCTGAGTCGCGGTCTTCCTCTCCTCCTACGTCCCTCGGGAATAGTGTCGAAGGCTTTCCGGGCCGGAGCATTGGTGTCCATTCGCTCTAAATGACCGAGCCATCTGAGTCTCTGGACCTTGACCCTTCTGGCTAGGTCCATGTCGTTGTACAACCCGTAAAGTTCGCTGTTGTATCTTCTTCGCCATTCCCCTTCAATGCACACGGGGCCAAAGATAACCCGAAGAACTTTCCTCTCGAAACAGCCTAAGGCACTTTCATCCGATTTTGTCAGGGTCCATGCTTCTGCACCATACAGCAGGACTGGGATGATGAGTGTGTTGTACAGTTTTACCTTAGTTGCTCGAGAGAGGGCTTTGCCACTCAATTGCTTTCTAAGCCCAAAGAAACAGCGATTAGCAAGAGTTATTCTTCGTCTGATCTCGGCGCTGGTGTTATTAACCGTGTTTATAGCGGAGCCTAGGTAGACAAACTCCTCTACTACCTCGAAGTTATACGCGTCTATTGTGACGTTCTGCCCGAGCCGTCGGTGTTGGGTGTCCTTCCTCGAAGACAGCATATACTTCGTTTTGCCCTCATTTACCGCTAAACCCATTTTTGCCGCTTTACACAAAGGTGCCATTGACATCACGCTATGTTCTTCCCATTATATCAATATCATCGGCGTACGCGAGAAGTTGAACAGATTTTTGGAAGATAGTGCCTCTGGTGTTGACGTTGGAGTTCTGCACTATCTTCTCAAGAACGATGTTAAAGAAATCGCATGACAGTGCATCTTGTGCCTTGTCTGAATCCTTTTTTGACGTCGAAAGATTCCGTGAGCTCGTTGCCAACCTTGATGGAGCAGCGTGAGTTCTCCATCGTCACCGAGGCCTGTTGTTGCTTCGCAACTAAACTTTTTTCTACGTGGTCGGGAAGTCACCCCAACGCACAACCCCCAACCTGGAGTACCAGGCACTTGATGTGACTCCAAGTGCAAGAGCCGGAAAAACCGCTCCTTTTACGGCCTGGGCTTCAAATAAGTCGAAGTAGCCCGTAAAGGTGTTCACCAAGTAGTTCGGCCTAACTGGAACTGGAGACGCCACCTGCTACGTCAATAATTATTGGTAGACTGCGGTTAAGACGTGTCTATGTATTTATCTCGTATGAGCTAAGGGGAACCGTTCTGGAAAGTTCTTGGTGACAGACATTTTAGCTGTTGGCGAAGATCATGTTCTTGATGGAGTGTGGAACGAATGGGATATCTGAAAGCATTGGTTGTAATAGGTCCGAATATAATCCTGGTTTTGGCTCATATGAATGTTAAAAATTACCTGTGATCCATTTTGAATCCAGACAGCTCTTTCCAATCGAAGGAAATTGAGTTGTAAAGTTCTCTCTCCACAGCAACTAATATCTTACTCTTCAAGACAGTCATCGCAATTATGGGCTGTTTCGAATTAAAATTCTTGGATTTAATTTGGTCACATCTACATAAATGGAAAATTGAGGTGAAGAATCAAAAAGTAACTGCACGAGCTCCAATAAAGCTATACAACCCTAGCCAGAGAAGTTAAGTCCAAACGAATTAGATGGTTCGGACGTCGGGATTTCTCAGGAGAGAAAGGCCGCGAATCAGGTGGAGCACACCAAGTGGTAGGGGACCTTAACCAATAAAGCGTTCGAAACCAGAGGCAAGTAGTCCAATGAATAGTACAAAAATGAAAACTCATGCTTTAAGTACAATTCTTGATTATCTTTTTTTGTAAACCCCCTTCAATCAACCTTTACAAATAATGTCATCTTGTATATTTTTGATTGCCTGAAATTTAATCCAAAATACCTTTTATAACGTTTGCTCTATGGTCCCGAAAAGAATCCCTTGATGTCGTTTACCCTTTCGAAAACTCAATTTCCTTTTGCGGTCGGACAAATGGTCAAACATAAAAATAAGGTGAATTCAAGACAACCGTAACACTTCGATTTTTTTTTATATTAAATCCTTCTTCAATCTTAGAAGTTGTACGAGAATGTCTCCCATTCATTTGAAATGGGTTCAATCATCCTTTGACTGTCAACGCAAAGAAATAAAGGCGTAAGATTTCTATTCAAATAAAAAAATGCTCAAAAACAGTATGGTATAAAAGCAATGAAACCCAAATACAAATTGTATATACTTTCAAAGGGTTTTTGACATAGGCATATCAAAAAAGAAATGATTTCAAAAACTAAATTTGAAAACAAACACAAATGTATCCCAACTTTTGATCCCCACTGTAAAAGTCTTCATAACATATTGCGGGCATAAAAGAACAACCTTGTCATAAATATTGCTCCACCTTAGATTTTACCACGGAAAATATAAAAAAGAGCAAGACACCAGGATGAGAGCAAAAAAAATATCAAGAAATTGTTAATAATAAATTCAAATCGTTACGATCCCTGCAGACGAATGCATATCAATTTCTTTTCCGTTCAATTTTTATTGCGGTCAGTTCAATATGTTTTTCCCGAAGTTGCTGAACTGAAATCTAATATTTTTCTTATAATGTTCCACAAGATGGAAAACCGATTCCGGGATCCGGTCTCCTGAACTTGGAATATTATTACATCGATACTCCTTCGCCACCGCACCGGCCGGTAGTCCGGCAACCGAGGACGAATACCTAGTTATAATTTATGACTGCATATAAACGTGTATGGTGGTTTTTTTTTTCTCATTTTGAAAAAGCTTGAACCTTTTTATAAAGAAAATTATAGAATCTGTTTTCAGCAACAAAAAAAAAATATAGAATCATGATTTACTGAGGGCAATGGACAAGGACATTTACAAAGGATGTAGCATTGAACAATCGTGTCGATTCACAGTGAAAAGTCTGTGGATGGATATTTTCACCTTTTTTTCCAACTGCGTGAGTATGATTGCAGACTCAACGTTATGGTCAATTCTTTCATCATATAACATAATATGGGGGTTGCGGCTAAGGACAACGACACGTGTTTTTTGTTGTTGATGATATTATTTAGAGATTCTGTAAAAGAGGAGAAGGGGATTGTCATGTGTAGAATTAGTAGAAGGGCGATTCAGATTAGATGAATATGATTTGGTTTCTTTCTATTTTTTTGTTATTCTACAATCAGATAGCAGAGACTTTGATTAAAAGACTGACTGTTACCCTTTTCATGGAAAATCAACAATTTATTGTCATGGAAGATCAAAAGGAATTACTTTAATTAGTCAGCATTCAACTCGTCCCAACGGGGAGGTGAACAGGTGATTTCGTTGTTGGTGAATGATGTTGAAGTGGTCATTAACTTTCATCACTTCATTGCGGGTTCCGTCGAAACTTGGTTTTGGGTATATCTAAAGGCAAACCCACACGTCACTTGGACCGTATTAAAAGGTGCACTCATAGAGCAATTTAGGAGTTTAGAAACAGACTCTGAGGTATCCAGAATGTTGTATGAACGGCAACAACGTTTCGGAGAGACATTTGATGATTTCTTTGCTGCAATTCAGCAGCTGAATGGGAGATTACGCGTCCCAAAATCAGAAAAAGAAATTATCGATGTCCTCAAAAACAATGTAAGACGACAAATGGGTATGCTCTTGATTACCTTTCATACGAATAACTTGGCGGAGATGGTCCACGTATGTCGGAAAGTTGAAAAGTACATTGCCGACCGTGAGACCCAAAAGTCTCGAGTTATTCCAATTAATACACCAAGAAGAGCTATTGCCGAGATAGTGACAGATTCAAGAGAAGTTGAAGAGGATGAACTTTTCCCTGAGCTAGAGGCATTCCAAGCCAAAAGGGAAAGAGATACTCGCAGTTACGTTTGTTGGAACTGCAAAGGAAAGGGCCATTCGTTCTTCGAATGTCCTGACCCTCAGAGGAATCTCTTTTGCTTTAAGTGCGGAAAGGAAAACGTCACCTCACCTCAATGTCCCCGATGCTCGGGAAACGAAGCGAAGAGCAGTTTGAAACCCCGGGGGAATTGCTCTCTGGAGAAGAACCCGGGTCGCCATTAACATGCCCGCCCTCTTCTACCAATCTTATCGAGTCTATTCCAAACTCTTCATCCAGTCAGAATACACCAACATCTACACACACATTAAAGACAACACCTACACAAATACAACCTTCCAAAACTTTGCATGAAAGACTTCAAAATTACATTGAAGCCAGAAAGCGAATTTTTGGACTTCAAAACACTGTTGTGTCGAAAAAAATCGCGAAGCTAAGGGAAAAATTCCGCGAGAAGAAACAGACATACAAGGCAATTGAAGCCACCACCTTATGCTGCTCCGACGATCCGCGCCCCTATGCTACTGTCAAAATCTTTGACGAACCACTTTTGGGCTTATTGGACAGTGGAGCTAGTATTAGTTGCCTAGGTATGGATGGTTTCGAGTTTCTTCAGAGACATGGCCAAAACTACAATAAACTCACTTCCGGTGTTAAGACAGCTGATGGGAAACATCAAGCCATAGTAGGCAAAATCTATGTTGATGTTTCGTACAAAGGGATGACGAAAAAAATTCCCCTATATCTCGTACCAACATTACAACAAAGACTTTATCTAGGAATTGATTTTTGGAAGGCGTTTGACATTGCACCTCAATTAATATCGGAAGTGTCGTTACCGACAACAATTCCAGAACCTGATCCAAATGCTCACATACTGACTGAACAACAGTCCAAGTGCCTCAAAGATGTCATTAATCTGTTTCCTTCCAGTGCCATTCAAGGTTTGGGGAAGACGACATTGGAAATGCATACTATTGATACCGGAGAAGCTGAGCCCATAAAACAACGTCATTATCCGATTTCTCCAGCAGTGCAGAAACTCATATATGAGGAATTGGATCGCATGGTTAAGCTCGGAGTTATAGAAGAGAGCAATAGTGCATGGAGCTCTCCTGTAGTTCTGGTGCGTAAGCCAGGCAAAAATCGCTTGTGCATAGACTACAGGAAAGTCAATGCAAAAACTAAAAAAGATGCGTATCCACTGGCTCATATAGGGGGATTGCTATCTCGTCTTTCAGATACTCGGTTCATTTCAAGCGTGGATCTGAAGGATGCGTTTTGGCAGATTCCGCTGGAGAAATCTTCAAGGGAGAAGACGGCGTTTACGGTGCCTGGAATGCCTCTAATGCAGTTCACAGTCATGCCCTTTGGCCTTTGTAATGCGCCACAGCGTTTGGTCAGGTTAATCGATAAGGTAATACCTCATCAGTTGAGAGAGAAGATCTTTCCGTACTTGGATGACTTGTTGGTCATATCGAGTACTTTTGATGAGCATTTGGAGCAGCTGAGGATACTTGCGAGTCGATTGAAGGAGGCGGGTCTAACTATCAATATCCAAAAGTCTAAATTCTGTTTCAAAGAGTTGAAGTATTTGGGGTATATTGTTGGCGACGGCTGTCTTAAAACGGATGTGGGAAAGTTGACGGCTATTTCAGATTTTCCTGAACCAACCTCAGCTAAACAGGTTCGACGCTTTTTAGGAATGACGGGTTGGTATCGAAGATTTGTCAAAGACTTCGCAACTTTGGCCAGTCCTTTGACCGACCTGCTCAAAAAAGGCAAAAAGTTCACATTTTCAGAGGAAGCTAGGGATTCTTTTACTAAATTGAAAACTGCGCTTACATCAGCTCCATTGCTGGTGAATGCGGATTTTTCAAAGGAGTTTTTGATATTATGTGACGCGTCCAACACAGGTATTGGCTGTGTGCTTGCCCAAATGGACAACGACGGAAATGAACGGCCCATTTGCTATCATTCGCAAAAACTCAATAAGGCTCAACGCAACTACAGCGTGACTGAGCGTGAGTGTTTGGCTGCTGTTATGGGAGTTCAAAAGTTTCGAGCTTATGTCGAGGGGCATCCTTTTAGGATTGTTACCGACCATTCGAGCTTGAAGTGGTTAATGAGTCAAAAAGATTTAAGTGGACGGTTAGCTAGATGGAGCTTAAAGCTTCAAGGTTTTGACTTTTCCATCGAACATCGTAAAGGAACTCAGAACGTTGTGCCTGATGCTCTTTCACGAGTGCATGAAGTCGACGCACTACTTTGCGATGTTTCGATGGTAAATGATTCCTGCGAAGTATTGCATATAGATCTTGAGGACCCCAGTTTTCAATCTGAGGAATACCATAAGATCATTGACTGCATAAATCAAAACAATCAGCTACCTGACCTTTGTGTGTCGGAAAATTTCGTCTACAAGAAGGTCAAACACTGCACAGGAAACCCAATTGAAGATGATGAAGTCTGGAAGCTTTGGGTTCCTGAACAGCTAACTGAACGTTTGATTGCACTGGCTCATCAACCACCAAGAGCTTCGCATGGTGGGATTGCAAAAACCCTCTATCGACTAAGGCAACAATTCTTTTGGCCAAACATGGCAGCTCAGGTTAAGGCATTCATAGGAGACTGTGATGTCTGTAAGACCTCGAAAGCTCCAAATGCTACCCTTCGACCTCCGATGGGTAAAGCATTTGTGGCTGAGAGACCTTTTCAGATGATATTCATGGACTTCCTTGGACCTTATCCTCGCTCGCGACTCGGGAATACTCATATTGTTGTTGCGTTGGACCAATTGACTAAGTTCGTGATAGTGAAGGCACTTCGCAAAGCGACAGCACAGACTGCGTTGAGATTTCTCAATGATGAAGTGTTCTGCTTATTTGGAATCCCTGAATGTGTACTGACAGATAACGGCAAACAATTTGTCAGTCGAGATTTTGAAAAGAGTATGTCGACATTCGGCATTACTCATATCAAAACAGCGGTTTATTCTCCACAAGCTAACGCAAGTGAGAGAGTAAATCGCTCAATTCTCGCAGCAATCAGGGGTTACATTGACGTGGACCAGAGGAATTGGGACACTCATTTGCAGTCCATTGCTAGCGCTTTGCGAACGACCGTTCATTCTGCGATAAACATGTCGCCGTATGAAGCCTTGTTTGGGCAAGCCTGTGTTGAGCACGGTGCAGATTATCGAATTCTCCGAAAATTGAATTCACTTAACAATTCTGAAATGAACCTGATATCTAAAGCCTCGAAAATGAACATTATGCACGCACACATTAAAAACACTCTTGCGAACACACACTGTCGTTATGAGGACAAATACAATTTGCGGAGCAAGCATGTTAAATTTTCGGTTGGTGATACTGTCTTCAGGAGAAATTTTTCACAGAGTGATGCAACAAAAAAGTTTTGTGCGAAACTCAGCCCCAAATTTCTTAAAGCAAAAATAACTAAAATCGTAGGAAACAGTTTATACGAACTCGAAGATATGACTGGTAAAATAATAGGCATATTTCACGCTAAAGACCTAAAAAAATGAAAAAGACAAATGCCCGGCAGCTAGCGTGAGCATGAGACTGTGAGGATCTGCGAAAACAAAACAAAACTAAACTAAGCGTACACAGTACATAACATCACTTATCACCACATCAACATTATTCCTACAACATACTTTACACACACACACTATACTTACACACTGAGAAAAAAAAATAAGCTTTGAAAAAATTTTGATTTTGAAAAATAAAAAAAAAAATTTTTTTTTTCATTCAGTCAATCAGATCAGAAGCGATCAGTTCTGTGTTTTCTTAATAAAATCTATCAAATTAATATTATATGTGCATGTGAGATAGTGTTATCATTTGAAAAAATTATTAAATTAAAAAAAAAAAATAATAAAATACCATTGACTAAAAGAAAGCGCAAATGTATATTGAAATATAAATGTGTAAATGTGAAAACGGTGAAACGAAATTATATAAGAAAAATATAACGAAATACAAATTAAAGAAGAAACAGTGAACTTATAAGAGAAAAAAAATGTACTTTTATGGTTTGAACAGAAAAAATAATAATAAAGTAAATTCATAAAACCATTAAGAAAATAAATATCCCGATCAATATAGTAAAAAAAAAGTGAATAAACATTAAATACAAACAAATAAAGGAAATACAATAAAAGAAGCAAAAAGAAATAAATACATTCAAGAATAAGAATAATCAGTCATCAAGATAGAAGAAAGAAATTTCATCTTTTTATGATAAATAATTTATATTATTTTTTTTTCTCTCTCTTTTCGTGTTTTGTGTGTAAATTAAATAATATTCATTTATTCATCATGGTGCACCATAGAGGATAAAGGTAATTTTTTTTTTTTAATTATTTAAACCAATTTAATTTTATTTTCATTATAATAATTAATTTTTGAATTATAATTATTATTTAAAGATAATTATTTAAACATTTTTTTTTTATTAAATATTCCAATTTAATTAATGTTTGTTTTTGTTCAAATCATGATAATTTTAACTTTTACGTGTTGTAAATTTACATGTATATATTATATTTAATTTTATTAATTCCTATGATTAATGAATGAAGATTTTTTTTTATTGATATGAGCCTATAATTTGTTCATATTGGTCATGGTGAGTGAGATATGATTGAGATATGAGGACGTAAGTATGGAATTCCCTTCAGTAACACGCCTTTCCCCTCCTCAATCTTCGGGTCCCCGGAACTTTTCAGAACCCTTTTGATTTTTTCTTCCGGCATGAAAAAGGTAACACCATCCAGTGCTGCGGCTACAAGAACCCCCCCTCCCGTCGAGCAAGCCTTTGGCAAAGCAAGCATGCCGCGTAGCCGTAGCCTGGATACCTTCTCCATCCTGCTGCCTGGATCGGCTTTAGGGTCCTGTAGACCTAAGGTCGTAAAGGTGGTATAGGATGGAGAGGGGGAACAATGGTTCCGTTACAATGTTTAATTAGGAATGAACGAGTAAGCGTGTGATTCAAAGTCCACAACGATGAGCTTAAGTAGGTATTTTCATTTAGATTAAAAGATCAGAATTGGAAGTTATTATATTATGTTGAAAGGATAAACGAGAAACAACAATTCTAAACAAAATCTCATTTCAAGACTTAGACCTTTGTAATGAAATTGCATTATGGCGATCTGCACTGGATTAAGGATGCCTTTTTAGCAACCGCCATGATCGCCAACCAAACGGGGATGAGACTCTGGTAGAGTGGTAACCCGTGACCAACAGAAGAAAAAACAGAAATTTTAAAAAAGTGGCATTTGTTTTTAAAGTCTCCTTACATTACATTTAACCCTTCGATGCTCGATAACACAGTTGGAAGCATTTTTAGTGGTAAAAAATAATGTGGCATTGAAACTCTTTGCCTCTACTAGTAAAGGATTTTAATGCGCAGACATTTCAAAAATTTACTTCTCCACACCAGGGGTGAGTGATACAAGTTTGAAGAAAACAAAGGTCCTCCATGCTAACCACTGGCCTGTAGATTGATCTATAAGCTATTGTCTGCTGCTTTATATAACACCAGGAGTCGCACAAGTACCTGCAAATCGACCAGAGCAATGGCCTGACGTTTTGCGTGCCACCAGGGCCGTTCGTCGGACCAAGTTTTTGCAATATTTCAAAGGCAGAAAGAATCTTTGGTCATTTGTGAATAAATACGAAAAATACTCTTTCCTCCTCAGTCATTACGCTCGTTGACAATGGCACTTCAGTCGTTAGCTCTTTAGCTAAAACTAACCATTTTGCTAGACAGTTCGCCTTCAACTCCTTGCAGCCAGATTTTTTGAGCACGTCTTTCTTTCCAAAGGACAAATCTTCTTCCGCACTCGTGCTGTAGTGAGAGTCCTAAAAGATCTCAACATACACAATTCCGCTGGCCGAGATGGTATACAAGCTATTGTTCTGAAGAGGTGTTCTTCCACGCTGAAAAAATCCATCTATCCTATTCTTCTGGGCTTGTTCCGAGCAGTTTAAAAAGTAGCATTTATCCAGCCAACTCAAAAGAAGACGAATCTTCTTCTCCCTCCACCAATCGTCCGATTGCATTTATACTTCACTTCTTTTAAAACTCGTGGAAGTCTAGAACTCGTGGACTCAAGTCTGAAACTCACAATATAAATGCTGGTGTGCCCCAGGGCTCCGTTTTGTCTCCGACTCTCTGTCTTATTTTCGTAAATAATCTCTTGTTTGTAACTTTAAATCTACATAAATTGATTAGCTGACGATAGTACCCTTAGCTTTTCTTATTGGTTTCCAAACTAATATCCCTCCTCTTCGATTGTAGTATTGACACGATAAGATATGATAAGTTCAAAAAACTCTGACTTAAACAGGATTCTTCAATGGGGAATAAAACAACGCGAAGAGTTTTATGCTTCAAAAATTCAATACTGCCTTGTTTCGTTGAACCGAGGTATATCAACTTGCCCTTGAGTGGGACTTGCATCAATGAAGCCTAACACCTTGAAATTCTCGGTACGTGCATCACCGACTTACTCTTGTAGAATAATCACATATTCGATGCACCCAAAAATGCCACAAGATGTTTGGGTTTATTAAGAAGATGCAAGCATTTTGTTCCCTTTCTTATCAGGCTGACAGCAGGCAAATCTTCTTCTCAGTCAAATTATCGTTCGATTGCACTTACGTCCCCTCTTTCTAAGATCATGGAAACGCTGATAAACTATCAGCTTAAGAACTATCTCGAAGACCGAAAGCTTTTTAATGACCAGCCCTGGCAACCTGATGGCTTTTCTCACCGAACAGTCAGTGGAACAAATCTTTACATCATTTTGGAGAAAATAAGATTGTTGCACTTGATATTTCAAAGGCATTTGATAAAGTCTGGCATCTTGCTGTTTTATCGAAAATGCGTGCCTTCGGTTTCCATAAATCCCTTCATCGTTGGATTAGAAACTTTCTTTCGAACCGTTCAATACAAGTTGTATTGGACGGGTTCAAGTCTGAAACCCACAAAATAAATTCTGGTGAGCCCCAGGGCTCCGTCTTGTCTCCGATATTTTTTCTCATTTTTATTAATGATCTCTTGTTTGTTACTTCTAATCCATCAACCCTTAGCTTTTCGTATGCGTTTCTGGACTCACATTCCTCCCTTTCGGATGTGGAACTGCAACGGCAAAATGTAACATGGGGAATACAAAATCGTGAAGAGTTTCGAAAGCTCAATGCTGTCTTGTATCTGCCACTGTCCATGAGTGGCACTTGCATCAATAAGACAGAACAACTCGAGATTCTCGGTATGTGCATTACTGGACACATATGCGATGTCGCCCCCCAAAGGTCGAAGTCATTAGAATTCTCTTGCAACGAGAATTCAGCGATATTGCGATGACTGGAAACTGAAAATAAATGTCCAGAAATGTGAAACAATTCTGTTCCGGAATCCGCTGGCTAGGGCCACGAGGGATACGCGCAAGAATTGGCGCAAGATGGTCATCGTTGGGCCTCACGGACAGCGATTAACGAGCAAAAGTGAAGTGAAGTACCTCGGTATCTGGTTGGACCAGTATCTGTATTTCGACAGACATATAGATGCTGCTCTGACTAAGGCCAGAGGAGCCTTCGCTCTGATGAAACGGCTGTTTTATAGTAGTCGGCTTGACCCCAGCGCGTGAAGGTAATTTGCTACATGGCCCTCATACGGCCGATGATCGTTTATGGCTGTCCAGTGTGGTTCAACGTTGCGCCATCTCAAATGGAGAAGATTCGGGTGTTCGAGAGGCAGTGTCTTCGGCGCTGTCTCGGTTTGTATCGGACACCGGAATCTTCTTATGTACATTACTATTCTAACGAGGTTCTATACAACGAGGCTCGGATCAACAGAATTGACAATTTCGTGATAAAACTTGTTCGGGGTCACATTGCAAGAGCTATGACTTCGACGAATAATTTGATCTTCGGGGCGTTCTATCCAAACGACGAATATTTTGATAGTGCACGCTTGAGCGGCTTCATTCCACCAGAGGCATTCCTCTATTTAAATAGAAGCGGTCTGATACAGGACAGAGGGGCGGTGCCGCTAATCTACCACGTCAGGCGAAGAACCGTCGATCGGCGGCTCCTTTACAGTCGAGACGTCCTCGCACAAGACGGAGCAGAGCTCCTTCGATTCAGTAGGGCTGTGTCCGAACGGGACTGAATCGATAGGGTGAAGCAGGAGAACCAGTTCTGGCGGCTTCAGTCAGCGCTTGATAATGAGTAGTCGGGGTTAGGTTTTGAGCCTTGGCCGGCTTACATACTTGTTTTAGTTTAAGGGTTTTGGGTTTAGGTTTAAGTAGAGTAGGCATGGTGGCACATAGATTGACAAGGAACACAAATATAAAAAAAAAAAAAAAAAAGATATGAAAAAAAAGAAGAAAAAAACGAAATAAAATTAAAAAAAAAAAATATTTAAAAATAATTAAAAAAAAAAAAGAAATATATATGCAAAAAAAATAAAATAAAAATGATAGAGATTTGCTGCTGTGGTTGTTTTAGTTCGTAAGTAGTTGTTAGGTAGAATAGGTAGTTTTAGTTAATTTTAAGTTTTATTTTAAGGGCTTAATTTTAAGTAGCATGTAAGGAAAATGAAAATGATATTATGTTAGTTTTTTTCAATTTTCTAACAAAAAAAAAAAACATTCAAAAATAAATAATATAGTTCATAGGCCGAAAGGCCTAAAAAGTTGTTGTGGTAGCAAGCACCTGGTTCCCTCATCTCAACATCCATAAAGGTACATGGAGATCTCCTGATCAATCAACCGTCAACCAGATTGATCACATTGCGATCGATGGAAGGCACTTGTCCAGCATTTTAGATGTTCGAACTTTCCGAGGAGCTAACATCGACTCGGACCACTACCTCGTCGTAGCCAAGGTAGTGCTACGAATATCAAGACAACGGCCAAAACAAGGAAATGCTGCAAGAAAATTCGACGTCGGACGGCTACAATCGCAAGAGATCGCCAGATCATTCTCTGATCGAGTGTCAAGTAACCTCTTAAGGAGTCCTATGCCGCCAACATCAAGTATCGAAGACCAGTGGCAACATTGCCAAAGAGCAATTAGAGATGCCGCCTCTAATGTGCTGGGTTTCACTCAGCCACCAAAACGAAACCCCTGGTTTGATGAAGAATGCAGGCAGGCCCATGCAGCCAAGCAGGAGGCATACAAAGCGGCGCTGCATAGAAGGACAAGAGCTGCTCGTGAGCTCTACGAGCAAAAGAGGAAAGAGGAACGCCGGCTTCTCAGGAGGAAAAAGAGAGAGCATGAGAAGCGTCAGATCGAGGATGTTGAGAGAGCCAACAGCAGGAATGAAGTTCGGAGGTTTTACCGAAAGGTTAAACAGCTGGCTCAAGGTCATCGAGCAAGAACTGATGCCTGCAGAGATAAACAAGGGAACATTATAGTAGAATCGCAGTCAATGCTGGGGATTTGGAAAGACCACTTCTGTAGATTGTATAACGGCGACGACGAACAAAATACCGCCGTCAGACAGGAGCCTTTCATCGGACACGATGATAGCCAACAATTCCGTGAACCCGACCTAGAAGAAGTGAAAACCGCAATATCACGGCTGAAATCCAACAAAGCCGCTGGAGCAGATGGACTAGCTGCTGAGTTGTTCAAAGCAGCAGGCGACGAGCTAGATAGGAGCATGCACCAAATCATCTGTAAGATATGGTCAGAGGAATGCATGCCCGATGAATGGAACCTCAGCATTGTTTGCCCGATCCTGAAAAAGGGAGATCCTCTAAACTGCGCCAACTATAGAGGAATAAGTCTACTAAACATCGCCTACAAGATCCTCTCTGCCGTAATATGTGAACGTCTGAAGCCTTTCGTCAACAATCTGATTGGTCCTTATCAATGTGGCTTCAGGCCAGGAAAGTCAACCATCGACCAAATCTTCACGTTGCGGCAGATCCTGGAAAAGACCTATGAACTCCAAATCGATACCCACCACCTTTTCATCGATTTAAGGCCGCGTATGACAGCATCTACAGAGACGAACTGTACAAAGCTATGTCTAGTTTTGGCGTCCCTGCCAAGCTCGTTCGCTTGTGCAAAATGACGATGGAGAACTCACGCTGCTCCATCAAGGTTGGCAACGAGCTCACGGAATCTTTCGACGTCAAAAAAGGATTCAGACAAGGCGATGCACTGTCATGCGATTTCTTTAACATCGTTCTTGAGAAGATAGTGCAGAACTCCACCGTCAACACCAGAGGCACTATCTTCCAAAAATCTGTTCAACTTCTCGCGTACGCCGATGATATTGATATAATGGGAAGAACACAGCGTGATGTCAATGGCGCCTTTGTGAGAATTGAGACAGAAGCGGCAAAAATGGGTTTAGCGGTAAATGAGGGAAAAACGAAGTATATGCTGTCTTCGAGGAAGGACACCCAACACCGACGGCTCGGGCAAAACGTCACAATAGACGCGTATAACTTCGAGGTAGTAGAGGAGTTTGTCTACCTAGGCTCCGCTATAAACACGGGCAATAACACCAGCGCCGAGATCAGACGAAGAATAACTCTTGCTAATCGCAGTTTCTTTGGGCTTAGAAAGCAATTGAGTGGAAAAGCCCTCTCTCGAGCAACTAAGGTAAAACTGTACAACACACTCATCATCCCAGTCCTGCTGTATGGTGCAGAAGCATGGACCCTGACAAAATCGGATGAAAGTGCCTTAGGCTGTTTCGAGAGGAAAGTTCATCGGGTTATCTTTGGCCCCGTGTACATTGAAGGGGAATGGCGAAGAAGATACAACAGCGAACTTTACGGGTTGTACAACGACATGGACCTAGCCAGAAGGGTCAAGGTCCAGAGACTCAGATGGCTCGGTCATTTAGAGCGAATGGACACCAATGCTCCGGAGGAGGAGAGGAAGACCGCGACTCAGGTGGCGCACTCAAGTGGAAGAGGACCTCAATCAGCTCGGAGTGCAAAACTGGAGACGACTAGCCAAGGATCGAGCTAGCTGGCGGAGCCTGTTGATTGAGGCCCAAGTCCACAACGGACTGTAGCGCCACCTTAAGAAGAAGAAGAAGAAGGCCGAAAGGCATTAATTTTAAGTTGATCATGAATTCCTTAGAGCGCCCGGTTGGGGCCAGTAAGTTAAATATAAGATTTTAGATAATAAGCTAGTTTGAATTCCTTTGTCTAGAAATAAGTAGTTTTAAGTGATAATGAATAAAAATAAATTTGAAAAAAAAAAAAAAAATGCGATGTCGCCAAAAATGCCGCAAGAAGTTTAGGTTTCTTAGGACGATGCAAGAAATTTGTTTCCCCTTCTAATCAACCTATCATCTACAAAACGGACATACGTACTAAGCTTGAGTATAACTGTCATGTCTGGGCTGGTGCTCCAGTGACATACTTCTGACAAAGCATCCAAAAAAGAGCATTCAAGATGATGGTGTTCAAACCATCGTTGAGTCATTTACATCGCTCGGACATCGGCGTTATGTCTCATGCCACACCCTATTTTACTGTTGCTTCAACGGTATAGTGAAATAGCCAGCTGCATTCCTCCCCTTAAGATATTCCACCGTAATACCCGCACCTCCAATAATGCCCATGAATTCACCCTGGATCCAAACTTCAGACGTACTGTCATGTACAGAGAAATGTTCCTTAGCCGTACTATGCGAAAGTGGAACTCTCTTCCACACTCTGTTTTACCCATTCATTGCAATGTCCAGGAATTCAAGACCAATGTTGACAGACACCTCGTCTTAAAACCTCTTCATCTCTCCCACTTTCTCTTTGAACTTTGACATAAAAGGGAAACATAAGCCCCTTAATACCTGCTGTTTCACTACGCCACAACACCTGCTTCTCTCTTACAACCAGAGGCCTTTATAGAACCTGCTGTTTCGCTAGCGCTATTGCCTGCTGTTTTTCGTGCTGCAGGAGAATTTAGTTATGTCAACTGTTTCACCAAAGCCATTGCCTTTTTAATATCTGAGCTCAATGGAAGTTATTTGCCAACAGTAACAATAATTGTCTTTTGACCAACAAGCTGCCCCTGGTTTATACGTCAAATAAAAAAACTTATGCCTGAACGCCTTTTTTGAAAGCTTTCAAACCGACCGTGTGGAATTGATGTCAATTTATCTCTACTTTAAATAATCTGCGTAACTTCTTTTAAACGTTAAATTAAACACACCAATTTCATAAAACGCCTTGACCTTAAAATCGTGGGTGTAAGTGGTAGTTAAATTATATTCTATTCCAAACGAAATACGAACGGTTTCTCATGCAAACCTCTCTCGTTCAGGAGAGTTCGAGATAAGTGAAGTGTGTTAATGCTTTCTACACATGTTGAAACGGTTAAAGCCCCGATAACAAAGCGTCGAAGTTTTTAAGCCCACAGGTTTTCAAAAAAAAAGTTGTTTTAAAAGTGACCGCCGACACAAGAGGTGGAGGCTATACTTTTTAGTATTACTTTTTCTTAAACTGATGTTAAACTGCAATAATCTAATAATTTTTAAATATTACTCCTCTGTCAACACTAACACTTTTCATCCTGAAGTTGTTTCCTCAGTATTTGACAGCAAAAAAATCAAAAACAAAAAAATTCCTTAAGGGCGCATGTCTTTGGACGCCATAATAATGGCGATGCTCTTTTTTATGACCGGAACAACTATTTCCCATTCTCTTGCTCTGCTCATAAGTGCATTTTAATTTAAACTGAACTGCGCAAAGCCATATAAAGAAAAGGTATTCCGAAAGGTTCTGTTTTGGGACCTTTTCTTTTCTTAATAAATTATGATCTATCTGATTTCATATGCGCACAGATGGATTATATCCGTTAGAATAGCTTGGTATGGAGTTCCGTTACCTTATATGAATGGTATAACATTACCTTTTGTTTAGCAAGTGAAACATTTAGGTTTTATTACTTATTGTAAAATGACTTGTTATGATGCCATCTCAGTTTTCATACAAAAGACATTATTATATTGAATTCAGAACGAATCCGATTCCGAATCCGACTCCGAGTCCGAGGACGAATGCGAGGACACGTCTAACTCCGTATCCGATTGCGAGCCCGAGCACAAGTCTGATTCCAAATCCGATAAAGAGTGAGATTCCGAGTCCAAGTCGTCCCGATCCGAAGATGAGTCCGAGTTCAACTCCGACTCCGACTCCGAGACTGAGTCCTTCTTGATCCTAACTCAATCATAACATTTATTTAAATACTATATCTTTTAAATGTTTAATTATTACCATATTTTTAGTTTGTTGCGACAGCGCTCATCTGTCTTTTGCATACTTTTTAACACAGCGCCTTTATTCACTTGACTCTTTTCTTATTTTAATGTTACACTAGGAAACGTTATTTTTAGGGCTCCCGAACAAAATAAACGTTCCGAATTTTGTCCATAAATAAATATAAATATTTCATCCCTAATTCTCACTGACACAAACTTAATTTAGCATTAATTTATTGAAGCTTAACAAGTGAATACTGAATAATAAATACCGTTATACTGCCAGAGTGAGAAAATAATACCTGAAATCGTGTTTAATGATGTAAGGCCAAAAGGTGAGGGATTAACTTTAATACCCTGTAATTGACACCATGTATCATTAATTTAGATTAAACGGAAAGTAGAACATAATGAAGAGGTGGGTGTTCGAAGGCAAGTAGACAGTGAAAAATGAGGATAAAGGTCCTCTGTGATCCTTAAAGTAAGAAACGTCAATTGAATTAAGGCAATCCATCAGAATTCCGTAAGTTCGTCATTAAATTGGTGAGTTAAATACTTTTTATGAGCTCAATCCACAAACACAATTGGTAGCAATTATTTATACATTTTTCGCACACAAAACCTACTTCTAATCGAATTTCATCCACATACAGGATATTCATACGAACAAAAAAAAAATAACAGTACTCAATTTGCATTTCTCTTTTCCAGCACACGCTAGCAATTACACAATAATTGAAAAATAATTCCTGAGAGAGTTTACAAAAAAAAAAAAAATTGCAAAAAAGTAAAACTGAATGTAAAAAAAAGAGGAAACAGCTCAACGATTGGATCCTGTTTCCTGGTATCACCCACTACCATCCCGCCGAACCCCAAACCATATTACCTTCACTTTTTCGTGGCAAATTGAATTTGGCCTCGAAAAAGTATCGACAATTTGTAAGGCTATTGTAGTCGGTTGATGTGTGAAATATGTCTGATTGTATGTGTCCTGGATTTTTTCAACTGGTTGACGGTGCGGCAAAGGCAATTTGATGAGGGTGGAGAAGTAGATTGGAATCGGAAAATAATATCACATCACAACCAATATTTAAACAAAAAAGAAAAAGTGTGTTTCGGTTCGTCGAGTCGCGTCGGTCGTCGTCGTTGTTGATGGCAAAATGTAAACGGGAACCTGTTGATTTGTTGACACACGTTGGGGGTGACAATTTAAATATGGCTTCGCCCGCTGAATTGTTTGCTAGAATGTGACAAAAATACCAATTAATTGTGTTAGGTGCGGGAGAATGTTTTAATTAAATTGATAAAACAACTGTGGTTAAAGGGCTTAAATTTGGTTAAAGAATTAAAAAAAGGTTAGTTTTAATCTTACATACGCTATTTAAGTAAAAAGTTTGTTCAGTAGTTGTTGCTATGAAAAAAAAAGATATCCATGTTTGGGGACCTACGTTGTCTTGAAGAACCTACTCTTTTCGTCAAAGAATATGGCAACAAAACGGTAACAGAAATAACAAGAGTATGTGAGATTAAAGACCTAGGCGTGGTGTTTGATGAAAAACTCAACTTTATTTCACACGTTTCTTATATTGTTTCCAAAGCTAACTCTATGTTAGGCTTCCTTAAACGGAATTCTTCTGATTTTAAGGATCCATACACACTGAAAGCAATTTATTGCACCCTTGTTAGGCCCATACTTGAGTATAGTTTAGGTATAGTTTAGTCATTTGGAATCCTAATACTGTAAAACTGATTGCTAGAATTGAAAATTGCTTTGCGAAATTTCGAATCAAATGCTAATGTTAATTTTAATTATAAATCCAGATGCCTTTTGTTAGGGATGCAAACACTTGAATCAAGACGTAGAATGTTTAGTGTTATGTTTGTACGTGATATTCTTTCAAATGATATTGATTGCCAGTTTTTGCTTTCTTTAATTAATATTTATGCACCAAGTCGACCTTTAAGAGCGAGATATTTCATATTTGAATATCCTCACTCCACAAATTACGGCAAGCGTGAACCAATTTCTCATTGTACTGAATATTTTAACATGTACTATAAACTGTAATGAACTGGATATTTCCCTTACTAGAATCCAATTTAAATCTTTTTTGCTTACATTATTGCATAGTAATTTTTAGTAAATTATTTAAAATTAAATAAATTACATTAGTTTATAAGCCAATCTGTGGATTTATATCGTAGATTGAATGAAATAAAAAATAATAATAAAATAATAAACAAAATAACAGAAATTAGAAGTTAAATTTCATGGCGGCTTATTGAAAAGGATCCTCGAGGAAAAGTGAAACAGTCGAATATAACTACACCCGTAAATATTGCCAGCCTCCAATAGAGCACATATCAGAAGATATGGAATGATTCCAAAATTCAAA
The DNA here is from genome assembly GCA_920937365.1 of Sphaerophoria rueppellii. NCBI lineage: Eukaryota > Metazoa > Arthropoda > Insecta > Diptera > Syrphidae > Sphaerophoria > Sphaerophoria rueppellii. The sequence goes on along the minus strand of CAKKXW010000003.1, from coordinate 69,293,266 downwards.
TAGTTTCCATTTAGAACTAGCGTTAGACAATGATAAGAGTAATCTGGACTGAAATTCAAAATATGTGCACAACTGGGTCATACGAAAATATAACTCATAAAAAACATTACAAAATAATATCTACATGTTTTTATTTTTTATTTATTTATTTAACAAAGATAACTTACAAAATTAATTTATAAATTACCACATTAAAAGTCATCAGGGCAACTGGACCATAGATGTCGTGTTTACTTTAATGTTTGTTTTTTGTTAGGAACTATAAAAATATGAAGATTAAATTGGAAAAGAAAAAAAAAATAATTTTAAAAGAAAAGAGAGTACTTTATATTTCTTTGAATTTATCATGTAAAGATGTTACTGTTTTAATGCGCTGGAAGGTCCGGACATCATTAGTCAAGGATTTGGGAAACCTTATTCTGCATAACTTCGATGGAGTCAGTGTCACCGGCAAGACGTGAGTTCGGGCAGACTGTAAACATATGTCAAACAGTAAGAGGCTCTTTGCAGTGAGCACATTGATCTGCACCTCTAAAACACATTTAATCAGAAAAAAATTGATGTCATACGATTTCTTGTGAAATTGTAGATTTTTCAAAAAAATTTGTTTATATCCTTGAAGCGAGTTTATTGATTAATTTTTTATATGTAACATTTTTCGAAAACGTCCTAAAATTAAATATTATATATTGTTATGACCATGATTCAATATTTTATAAACTTAATGTTAGTTTAATGGGTTGGTGACGTTTTCCCCAAGCCAAAATCCCCAAACAAAAATCCCCAAACTGAAAATCCCCAAATTGAAATCTCCAGCAACGAAATCTCCAAAGAGATAATCCCCATGGACAAAATCTCCATGCCAAAATCTCCAAAACAAATATGTTCAAGTAGTCAATCATGCTATTAAATCGCGCACATATTTGTTTTGGAGATATTATTGTATTTAGTTAAGGTTGTTTAAGAAATAAATGTGTAATTCATTTTAAATGCAATTCATTGTATTCAAAAAAGATAAAAAGATCAATTCAAATGAACTTTGTTTATAGAGGAACGGTGTAAGTAGACGTACCTGAATATTGGAGATTTGGAGATTTGAAGGAGATTTTGGCAAAAAGTATTTTTCCTTTGGGGATTTTTTCCGTGGGAATTTTGTCGTGGAGATATTGGCAAGATGGATTTTTTTTGAGATTTTGTCCCCATGGTGATTTTGTCTTTTGGGGATTTCGTACGACTCCCTAGTTTAATACCTTATACATTTTTACTTGTTAATATCTAGATACTTTTCACTTTCTTATCTAATTATTCTATTCTGAACTATATGTAAAATATGTACTAATAAATTAGATTTGAGTTTCATAGTACGAGGTTGACTGTTATTCTTCGATCAAGAATATTCTATTTTTCCAAACAAGTCACAACATAGTTGTGATAAATTGTTAACTACTGATGTACAATTCAAGTTCTTTATTTTGAAAATTACATATTTATTAAGTAACTTAGTTATTAAGACAATTAGCTGAGACATTAGTTGTAAGTATTTTAGGTTTTAAGGTGTTATGAAACACAGCATACAAACAGCACTTACAGACTCACAGACTGAATCGAAAAACTTTCCTACGACAGTAATCGCTGAAGATTAAGTTAGATAAAATTGTTGAACTTATTAAGAAAACCAGGTTTTTGCTGAGCAAAAACCTAGATGATTTGAATATTTAGGATGAGTTTACATTTAACTGTGGTGAGAAGGTTTTATTATGTAACAATCTATATTTATAAAAATGTAGTGTTGGTTTGTGTACGCTCGAAAAATTCAACAACCGTTTGACCGATTTTCTTAATTTTTGTTTTAAATTAAAGAGGAATAAAGATAGAAGGTTGATAACAGACAAAATGTAAACTTTTCAAATTACAAACAGTGCAATTGTTAAAAAAATGCTTTTCTCACTTCAGCAAATTATATCAATATAGCTACGAATACTCGATTTCGTCAATTTCGTCAAAAAAATAAATAAATAAAATGTCAGTGAAGAAAAATATTATTTGTCAAATATTGTTCATCGACAATTAAAAATCCTAAACACTTGACATTTTTCGTTGTCGATTTTTTAATTTTTTAAGATTTGTTGCTTAGTTCGACTCACTACTTTTGTATACCAATGGAGCGTTTGTCATCGTATTTTGGGGGAACATTTGGGTAGTGGCGTAAATGAGTTAAAAGTATTTTGTATAAAATCGACCAAGCCGTTTATGATATGCTAAAGTGTTTATAGATATATGATAGTGGAGTAGTAAGGTGTGGGTAGCAGGTAGTGGGGTGACGGGTAGCTTGTAGAAGTAGCGGGTAGTGGGTAACGTATAGTAGGTTAACATGATACCGAGTGGTAGGAAGCAGGTAGCGGATAAACGGGTAGAGGGTAGTAGGCATAGAGAATATATAATACCTAGAGTCGCGACCTTTTCCTCCCTTGCCGAAAACACCCTCAACATTTTTCTGAGGTGAACTCACACAATCCTCTCTTTTTTTCGTGTCCATGAATATGTGTAAGAAGTGAACTCACACAATCCTCTCTTTTTTTCGTCTCCGTGAACCTGTGTAAGAGGTGACAAAAGAGTGAGCACTCAGCCATGACAAAATTTTTTACCTGATGCACAACCCAAAGTGACAGACTTCCACCACAGGAAATACGAGACTAAACGCACGACTTTTTTCTTAAGATTTATTAAGATTTTTGATACAAATATTGTAAATTATAGTGCAATTATGTTTAAAAGTGCAAAGAAACAATATAACGTATTTATTTTTCATATTACATGCATTTTTTGTATGTTTAAGTTTTTTTTTTGAAAATGCTGAGCTCAACGGAATCTTATTTTCGAAATCTGAGCCCATGTATCTAACTCAGTGCGAATGTATGGGTGCAGTTTCTCATTTAAAAAGCATTGGAAAACTAACACATTCTCACTGGGTTAGTACAAAACGACCAAATTGCAGCTTGTAGGCAAAAAGAGAGCGAACACCCGAAGTCGTGACTCTAGGTATTATATATTCTCTATGGTAGTAGGGCTGTGGATAGTGTTTAGCGGGTAGTTCGATAGCGGGTGCAAAAGTTAAGGTATTATTTTTATCAAACGAGGAAGTACGAAGTCTGCTGGGTCTGATTTTTTAGATTCGTTGATTTTGATTTGTTGAACTGCTTGCAGCAAATTCTCTAAAAATGTAAGATTATTTTTGTCAAGAAAATGACTGAAAATGTTAAATTTCATTGAACAACCTGTAATGTCATTAAATTATAATCATACTGAAAATTTAATATTATTTCATATCGTGTGTCATGAAAATTTCAATTGTTCGTATTGTAGAGATTATTTCAACTTTTTAACGGGTTATGTGATGCACATGTATTTTTGATTGTTACTGTGGTATTGAGTTCGACTCACTTATTTGGTACCAGCACCGAATTTTTACAGAATGTTCGGGTAGTGGCGTGAATGGGTTTTCAAGTATTTCGTGAAAAACCGGCTAAGTCGTTAATGACATATGAGCAAGGTAGTGGAGTAGCGGGGTAAGGGAGTGACAGGAAAAAGGAGTATGTAGAGCGCATAGGAGTAGCAGTTATCGTGTAGGGTAGGATAGCGAGTAAAGGAGTAGTGGGTATGGCATTAGAATTCGTTTAGATTTAGATGCGGATTGCTTTTCACATGTACCACTGTATATTGCCTGTTCCCGAGTCGGGAAACCAGATAGTCTTTATATCTACGCAGACATTAAAAAAAATATTGTATATGTATCCAAAAGTATTGCAAAATTAAACTTGTATGAAATGTATTCTTTGTTTTGTTTCTCATTTCTCAACCATTCAATCAAAATGTGCAACTGCGAAGCGTGGCAGGGTACACCAATATAAATACAACCGTTTGACCGATTTTCTTAATTTTTGATTTAAATTAAAGAGAAATAATGGTAGAAGGTTGTTAACGGACAAAATGTAAGCTTTTCAAATCACAAACGGTGCAAATGTTTAAAAGATAATGTTTTCCTGACTTCAGCAAAATATATGTATCAATATAGCTACGAATATTCGATTTCGGTCAAAAATTTTTATTTTCAGGGGTTGAATCGGCTTAGGTGATTTGTGATAAATGATAATCACAAATCACAACTTTTGTCTGTGTAAGGTGATTATCACTTGTGACAACCACTTTTTTGTGATTTTTTTCTGTGACAGTCTATTAGTAGTCACTTTCATACAAAATTTGCTTTTGTTTTCATGAAATCAAAAAAATAATTGAATATTTTTGTGCTCAAACAAATGTTAATTTTGTATGTGTTTATTGAATAGTTTTTATTGCAATAAGCAATGCGTTTTTGATAAACAATATTTTCCATCGTATGGTTACCTAACATGTTATATGGCAATATTCGCAGTATAAACTGCGTACATTTGATGCAGGCGATTTAATGATTTCTATCAACATAATATCGTGTTGGTTAACCGTCCGACATGCAATTCTCATTCCCTTACATACATATAAACAACCTGTAGGTACAGTACATAGATAGATACCTAAGTATCTTAAAATTGAATGCTTTTAATAAGCAAAAACAAACAGAAATCTAACGAAATAGCTTAAAAAAATAATTAAAAATGTCAGTTTGGCCAAATGATTCCAAAAATAATAAGTTTTTTTTGTGATAACCTTGCGCAGAAGGAAAATTTCAATTTATCACATGTGACTATCACAAATGTGATAGTCATTTTTGAATTAAGCCGATTCCACCTCAGATTTCAGTATCAAAAATAAACATTAAATGTCAGTGAGTCCCTTGAATGCACGCTTCTTACTAAAAACAAAGATTGAGTACTGTACTGCAAGTACTTTAACATTGGTTTTTTAGACGTTTCCACTTTTATGTATTTGAACAACGATAACAACTTAGAGGTTCTTCCACCAATGGGGCTTTTTCCGTCAATTCCTTTATTTGGATGGAGTTATACTATTTCACGGGTGCCAAGCCGATCATCAGACTCCTTTATTAGTGGTGCTGTCTAGTGGTTTTTTCATTTTAATCGAAAAACTGTTTGAGTTCACATTTGGGATTTGAACCTAGGACCAGCTAGTTGGGAAGCCAATGCACTACGCACTGCGCTAACAACTATACTGATTTTTTGGTTTCCCATTGCAGGCTTGTTATTGTTTATCAATTGCGATGAATAGACAAGACATGCATTTTTACAAGCTCCTCAAAGTATGCTATCTTGTTCCGCTTTCATTTTTTTCTAATTTCCTATCTTTGTGTGACAACGGTTTTGTTGTACAAACAAAGGGTTAGATTATTGAAAATCTTCGATACTAGTCAGTTCATTTTGTTATAGTTTGTTTTTGTGTTATTTATGTTATTTCGTTTTGACGACTGACGACTAAAAATCAACAAAATTCACAAAATCAGTGAAATTATGGATTAGATTAGAGATTAGATTAATTCTTTATTTTTTCGATTCAAAATTGATACAATAATAATAAACTTAAGAATACATACATGGCAATCTGCCGTCTGCCGGATATGACATTTCATAAAAAAATGTTAAGAAAACTAAAAAAAAAGAAAATAGAATTATGTAATTAAATTAAAAACAAACAAAATTTACAAAATGATTTGCGTAATTTAATAAGTTTGTATAAAAAAATATTGAAAAGTAGATACCATTCACAAAACATAATTATAACAAAATGAAATAAAACAAAAATAATAATGGGAGAGCGATAACCCTTAGGTTTTTGCAATTTTAATGATTTGTAACATAGATGAAGAAATTTGTTTTTAGCAATTTTAATGATTTGCCACATAAAAAGTAATAACTCGAAGTATTTATAGAATACAGGTTTCAAAAACTATTTCGATGATTCAAAGCGTGCTTGCAAAATTTATATAAACTGGACCATCCATGACCGCCATTTAATATTTCATACAAGCTATTGAGTGAAATAAAACTTTCTTGGAAATACAAGCGTCGTATCTCTTGTAGTATAGGGCAAACAGCAATGAAGTGGTAAACATCTTCAGATTCTCTTCTGTTGCATAAGTCACAAATCTGCTGAAGATCAGTTCTATGTGGAATGTAGTTCAGATTAAGAATTTCCACTCTGCTCTGAAAATAGTGCTTATAGCCTCAGATGAGTACTTGACCTTGAAATAGCTATCCTCAGTTGGAATTTGATGGGTTAAGGTTGCCTGTAGAATAACCTGGATGTTGACGACGAAGCTCTGGTTAAGTACTGGTCATATATTGCTTCATCGGTCTTAGCAATCCATTTTTTCGAATATGTTTTCCCATTCCATAACGTTCGCCTCTGTTACAGACAGAGAAAGGTCATGCGATAAGGCTAGCTGGTGCTAGCCTGGATTCACTTCTTTTCATCATTTTTATTAGACAGTCTGCATGAGCTTTTAAATTTTTAATGTAGATGGGTGGTAAGCCGGATTCCACGTGTATGGCATATGTTGGTGCTGAGTTCGGTAGTCGAAATATTCGTTTAAAGAAAAATCTTTGAACAGCTTCAAATTCTTCGAACTGCTCAATAGTGTTGATTGTCGCATTAAACACTTGGTATTTGATCGAATGGTCAAGGTTTTGGTTAGCAAAGAACTTTGGCCACATAATATTTAGTGCTAGCTTAGCTTCTGTGCTTTTATCCTTTGCATGCTTGCCAAAGTTCAAGTTTTCGATGTTAGCCAAACCCCAAGGTACTTGAATTCGCGTACTACGTCAATCGGTTCGTTATTGAGCCGCCAGGTTTCTTCGGGTGGCCTTACTCTTCTATGTTGACTCTCGAAAATCAAAATTTTTGTTTTTTAGACATTGATGTGGAGATCCCAGGTTTTACAATATTCATCCAAACGATTGATTTGCAGTTGAAGAGTAAAGGGGTTGTCAGCTATTAAAACCAAGTCATCAGCGTAGAGAAGAACTTTGATGAGAATACCTGCAAATAAAACTCCTCCGGGGAGCTTATCAGAGATATCATCGATAAATAGCGCGAATAGAAGAGGACTTAGAATACATCCCTGAGGGACACCCGCTGACGTTTCAAACCACTCCGACAACTTTGGACCATCCCAAAATGCTGCACAAGATGACGATAAGAAGTTGTGGTAAAGCATCAAATACTTCCGAGACACTCCGAGCATGTCCAGCTTATATATCAGGGCCTGTCTGTTGATAGTATCAAAAGCAGCCTTAAAATCAACAAAACACACATACAATTTCTTATCTTTGTCTGTATATTTTTTTTGCCATACAAGTTAAGGCAAAAATATGATCTATGGTAGAAAAACCAGACCGAAAACCCGCTTGGAATATGCTAAGATTGTTGGTTCTTTCTATCCAGTTCGAAAGTCTTGCATAAAGAATTCCAGCAAATATCTTTCTTAAAGAATTAAATATTGAGAGTCCTCTATAGTTTACGGCTTCCATCGAGTCACCTTTTTTTATATATCAGGAATATGAGGGCTTTTGAAAAACTCGCAGGCACATAAGCATTATTATAGTGAAATTATGCATTAATAAAGTAACAGAAGTCGACGTAATTTGAAAACAGATAACTTGATTTGGGAAGGACAAAAGCTCGTTTCGTTTCCGTACATTATTAATCCGATCTTCAGGGAAACTGAAGAAAAGGCAAAATCCAACGGACGTTGACAATTATTTCCTATTACTGAAATTCACCTTAAAACATTCCTTAAATTTGAAATTCAAATAAAATTTCAAACCCAATGCTCAACTATGCACAAAACTTGACAATAATTCCTCAAATAACATACAAAAAAGAAAACATATTTTAACTCTTTTCTCGTTTTGTTTTGTACGATTTACTTGTTTTATTTTTTTTTTTGTACTTCCAAAGTTCTACCTTATGCGGTTGGAACACGACTTCCTTTACCTTTGCCAAGTTTTGTTCTCCACTCACTTGACCGGAACTAAGTTATTTGTTGGACTCAATCCAAAAATTCCCTTCAACAAACATAGCACCAGACAAAAAAAAGGAATGCCTTTAATGCTATTCATAGATCATGGAACAAAAAGCTCTTAAGAAAAGGTCCTTTCCATCCAGACTTTAAGCCTTAAAGCAATACATCTTCATCGACAAATTAATACAAAACACTAAAAGCACCCATTCCACTTTGATTTTGTGTTGAAAAAAAAAGAGAAACCTCATCAATAATCATATCTTGAAGGTCCTGGGAACTATGATCTCTGCATAATTCCTAATTGCCTGACCCCTATCATCGTCATCTCCGTCAGCGATATTTACTTTTCCAATTAATTAATTACCAATTAATCATCGAAGGATTTCGTTCCGGTTCCAATTCCAATCAATTCCAATACCCAAATAGGCTTTAGCTTGTCATTCATATCGAAAAAAGGACATTTTTGTTTCAAAAACTTCGACACCTGGCATCGTACACACGAGTCTTATGATGAGGAGAATTTTCACGCTTCGACACTCGTCCCGTATTCAAATTCAGCAGCTTCTCTGATTAGCCCTTCAGGTCATGGGGCACTCTTTTCCAACAAAAAAAAACAGAAAACAACTTAAACAGAAATGGATTCCCATTCTCGAAATCCCCAACATTATAGTAAAATTTCCAAATCGATAATTCCAAAGCAGATGCTTGAGTTAGAGTTGAGTTGTAAAATGTTCAACGTTTGCGACACCTTAGGGAGAATTTAAGTCTGTCCTTATTTCTGAAGTTTTTTTTTTGCAGAGTCCTTTACCTCTTCCTACCTTCGAAACTTACTTTAGCAAAGGTCCAGGTCTATGCCGGAGCGAAGGATCAATGATGGTTAGAACTGGCACGTAACTTGATTGTGTCCTCTTTTCTTTTATTTTTTGTCGCCTTATTCAATCTAAATGTTGAAGACGAGATGATGGTCCTTATGCCCTCAGGTTTTCCTGCAATTTTCCTAATTTGTGAATCGTGGGTGAGTTGGGAAGGTGATGTGGCGGGGCAATTCCCTTCTTCCTTTCAATTAGACTTCTTACTTTCTTTCAGGGGCGGAGGGCGAGTTTGGATTTTGTTGAAATGTAACAAAAAGAAGTTTACTTTCTTATTACCCCCTTAAGTCCTTTTGTCGTGTGCATGATAGAGCCGTGTAGCTCGACTTGGTCCTTCCGTTCGTTCTGTCTCAGGAAAAAGGACCTTCTTGAGGCTTGAGGTGATGGTACTTCTTGTAATTGAAATACTTTACTTCTGTTTTCTGTAAGGACTCATTGTTCCTTATGTTACCCAAATTCAAGTGGAAAATTGAGGTAATTTCTATTTTCTATTCTATAACAGCACCTGATGGCGTATGGCGTCGAAATCCTGAAAGAAATCGATTTTGATTCTTTGCATAGAGAAGAGGTGTAATTCCATCATGAGCAGGCTCATTAAATTATATTTTATTGCAAGCAGCGCGAAATGGCAACCAATAAAAGAAAAAAAACGAACTGCCCCCACTTGGCAGGTACATTTTCGGGGGCTCCAATACAACACCAACATCAACATTGCGCCTGAAGGGTGACACGTTGCGTGGTTGCGGTGTGTTCCGTCAGTTTTTGAAGTCAGTTTTTTCTTGCTTCTGTGTTGTCTGGTCAATTAAAATACATTGCACGTTCTTTTGACTACAAATTGGCCCACTGCCAATGTTGTTGGCGAAAAAAAAATGTTTATTTTTCCACCTTTTGGTGCAGTGCATCATTGCCGAAGTCGGAGTGGGTTGTGGTTGGGGTAGGGCACTTGGGTTAAGGTAGACTTTCACTTTTATGTTTGCGATATGAAAGACTTTAAGATGTATTTCTTCCTTGTTGGGACCATTTCTCAGATGTTTCGGCTGTGTGAGCTGATGTGACAGACATGTCAGTTTAAGCAGTATCATGTGATGCACTGGGGATGTAGGACGGGAGTGTGTCTTTTCTTTTAAAATCTTGTGTCGGATTTGTATGATAAATTATGAAAATTAAATTCGCAAGTGTGTTTTAGCTGGCGACAGAAGCTATTTGATTAATTGCCGTGCCAGTGAAGTGAAGGCGTTGCAAATGGGATGCATGTAAGGAACATTAAAGCAGGTGTTACTGTTGGCAGAGAGAGATGCTTTTTCTGTTTGTGGTGTTCTTTATAAAGATCATCAAAGGGAAGGTAAACATATTGTAAGAAATATAATTCTTAATTGACTATCGAACTATTGCAGGTTCTTAAGAAGTTTAAAAAAAAAAAGTCATCGTGAAAGTTTGCTCGGCCAAACTATTAGTCTAGCATCTCACTTCATTAAAATTGGGCGTTACAGCTACTTCGCGGTAGATTTGATATCCGTCCCAGTTGGGCGCAAGTTTCAAATTCGACAGACTGGCTGATCTTAGACCTATTCCAGAAGCATGGACTTGAATTGCTGTTCATGTTAGCTGGTTTGAGAATTTCCAACTATCGTTGAACGAATTCTGTAAGAAAAAAAAAATGTAGTTGATCCCACTTCTGATACTGTAAAAATTAAGGCAATTTACTTTCATCGCGATACGTTTCAAAGAAATCCTTGTCGTTATCCACATGAGTGGCAGTTGCATCAATGAGACAAACACGTGGTTTCCAAATCCATAAAGAAACATGGAGATCTTCCGATGATTTTTTTTTTTTAACCCACTCAAGGAATTTTGTATACCTTTTGTATGCTAAAGGCCCAGTGAGTGCATTAGGAAGAAGGGAAGGCGTTAATAAAGAGGTGTCGGTGTACATTGGTCTTGAATTCTTGAACATTATTATCTGGTATAGTGTGGAGAAGAGTTCCACATTCGCAAGGGACGGCTAAACAATGATTCTCTATACTTGAGAGTAAGCCCGAATGGGCAGTCTTAGAAGCGCGAGTATTAGAGATGAATTATCTGAGGGGAGGAATGTAACTCGCTATTCCTCTAGAGCAATCACTGTAGAAGTACGATAGAAAAGAGAGCGAAATGAATCGTTACAACGGTGATCCAAGGAATGAAATGACGGAGTGATGTTTCTATCACCGATAATTCTTAGGGCTCTATTTTAAATACTATCCAAGAGGCTTAAGTATGTAGCTGGAACACCAGCCCAGAGATGAGAATTGTATTCAAGCTTTGGACGGATATAGTATAGGTCTTATAGATAGTACGCAAATCAGACGGGGAGAAGAATTTCTTGCACCATCGCATCTATTCTCATTCCACAAAAGATGGTCAGTGATGCACTTACCGAGAATTTCGAGATGTTCGAAAACTCTGGTTTGACGAAGATTGTAGACAAGCCTATACAAAATGGCTCTGCATATAGAAGTGTTGCTCGAGAAGAAGAAAAGAGGAAAGAGGAACACCGGCTTCTCATCTTATCAGAAGAATATTGAATAGCAAGCTTAAGTCGCAGTACAACGACACAGGTCTAATCTGAAGACTCAAGGTCCAGCGACTTAATATGCAGATGGCTCGGTTATATAGAGCAAAAAGACAACAATGCTCCGGTCCGGAAAGCCTTTGAAACCATTATCGAGGCACATAGAAGACCGCAACTCAGGTGGTGCAATCATCTTGAGGCATTGTCTTCTCCAATCATTCGCTTTGCTTTAGGTTCGAGATGATAACGCTGACATTCATGACTTAAGCCAATTGGCTTTGAGCATTGTTAGCCGCGTTTACATCAAAGTCGAATAAAAAATAAATAAATAAATAGAGTGGCGCGACAGCTCTGAAAGAGCCAAGGCCTAAGTGGCTTACTCTCATCAACAATTCTCTAGGTGCGTGTGAAGAATTGAGGGGACCTACAATTTAACGCCGATTCCGAACGGCAAAGTCGAGAAGCACTTTTTCATGACAGATTGATACTCTTGGAAGTTTTGTCAGTTCTTCGCAAGAGGCAGTGCCCGTGAAAGATGAAATAAAAACTATGAGCACGAGTATAGGTCTCGAACTCACGACGTTCTGCTTAGCAGCCAACGCACCTAACCACTAAGTTACAGACACTACAAAGTCGAATACCTACATTATAATGGCTCAAAAACTTCCGAACAAGTAATGATTATGTGGTTTTCCACACGTGATTGGAGCTATTGATGCTACCCATATCAGGATTTAAAACAGGGAGGAGAAGCTTGGACTTGGCCATTTTATATCAATTGAAAAGGCTGCTACTCTATAAACAAACAAGTGGTGTATGACCATCGATCGTTTAAGAATTGGAAATATTGTTGTTCACTGGCGTGGGAGTACACACCATTCCAGAGTTTTCAATCTGTTTTAAAAGAATGATGATGAATTTTTGGGATGTTTTCTGGGTGATGGTGGCCAATTTTCTTAATACACCACCCTTAATCCGTCTTCTTTCTGTGAAGAAAATTATAATAAAGCGCATATAGCAACAACAAATCCCGAATTCGTATATTTTTTACGGGAATAAGGGCATCATTAGAACAAATCTATCTAATATTAAAGCTATAGTTGTAGCACACGGTTTTGTCCATAGGCCTCTTACTCTGTAAGTGGGAACTATAAACTTTTTGACATCCAATGACGAAAATCTTCTATTTAGGTATATGCGTTTTTTTTTTCTGAGAATTTTTTTCTATTCTTAAGTGTAACAAGACAAGTTTGTAGGTTCGTTCATTAAAGTACCCTCAATCCTCTATCAAACTATATTATAATACATGACCAACGTGTCATCTCAAATTGTTAATGCTGTAAAGCTTAGCACTACATCCAAACCTTCCACACCCCAAAGGTTAAAGGAACACAACACGTTAGAAGGTGATATCTCATATTGCCCCTTAATGGAAGTTCGTTTTTGCTATATCATCATCAAAAACAAGACCAGGACCAGAATAAGCGAACTATTTACACAATAAGGTACGTCACGTGATGCTGCCATAGATACGAAGGTACTATTAAGCTTTTTCCCAATAATGTTGCTCTCAACACACACAACATGCCATTGCCGGAAAGTCATTTATCATCTTTTTTGTTAACTTTACCGAGACACACAAGACGCAACATAGTTGTTGGTTGTTGGCTTCCTGGCTTTTAAGTTGAAAAGGCGTATAGTTGTGGATTGGGGAGGGTATGTTTTGTTGTAACATATTTCAAGTAATTACTTCCACACTCGAAAACTGTATACCTTCTATAGGTTTTACCTTTGCCAAAGGATTGGAGTTTAGATAAAAGAAAAACAGACACTTCTTTTTCATTAATCTTCCTGTTAAAATCCCGACGGAATTTAACTCAGCGCTTTATTTCTTATTTGGTTCAAAGTTTAAAAGATTCTTTTATGCATCAAGGGCACAATCTGTTGTCACCCACACGATAACCGCTTAATTCCTATGTTGTCAATCAGGATTCCCTTGTTCTCTTGTATCTTAGTGTGGGTTGATGTGAATGACATGTAGGCAGAGCGGCTATTCACATCAGAACCGAAGTTGAGCATTAGAAACTGAAACTAAAACGAAGATAATAAAGCCATTTCTTTTGTCAAGGTACGACCTGTCAGGAAAAACAATCATTTTACATACCAACCGACCCAATCACACCTTGTTTTTATATTGGGATACTAGAAGTATTCTTAGATTATTTGAATATTGAGTCCCTTCTCTACATCAATGAGATATTGTTTCAGAAGCAACTGAAGATTTTCCAGATGTAGCCAACCACCATTACCCCATGATGAACTTTTTAGTAAACGTCTAATAGAGCTTTTGAGACTTTTTACACGATCAATGTCTTTAGTTAAATTACTTTCTACATTGGGCCATTTTGCTTAAATAAAACTATGAATGAATGAACTGAATGATATGAATGAATGAGATGAATGAATGAATGAAAGAATGAATGAATAATTCTTTATTTCTAATTATGGACAACACAATAAACTGGTAATGAATAACAATAAAATAAATAAATACAAGATGAACAAGGTTTCAGAACAGAATTATCATAAAAAAGAAATCGATTTAGTGCCATTAATTATTTGCAGTTAAAATAGTTTCAAATGACAGCTTTTACAATAATAATAACGAAATAGGACAGTGTGGGGTGTGATCACTAATGGAAATAGAAGTAATAATATGTATTAATAATAATACATTTCATGTGGAGAGTAAATCGTAAAAACAAAACAAATCTTTATCTAAGTAGGTAGCAAGACATCGATTTGGTAATGGTCATAATCTAGAAGCCACGATTTGACTTTTTTTAAGAACAAAGGCTACGAACGAATGGAACGAAAACTAACAGGAAACGTGTTATACAGCTTGCATGATACGACTGTGGAAAAGTTTCTAAAATGCGGGGTACGAAATGATGGGATGTCAACAAACAATTCATGGTTACTTCGCATAGTACGGACATTACTAAAAATTGGACTTTGTAGGTAACCACCTCTTACAAAAAATACTTTTGCTGTCTTGTAATAATAAAGATGTCTGACTGGGGTTTAAAATACTTCAACGATTCTATAATAATTGCATAGAGTTGAGAGGTCCCGATAAGCCACATATCTTTCTGGACAGCGCATTTCTGCAAGAACGAGAAGAGGAATGGAATTTTGTTGTTATAGGAGGGGGGGACTCCACCCCAGCTATGTTAATTACCCATATTGCAGTTTTGATTTTAAGGGCGCGTATGACAGCATCTACAGAGACGAACTCTACAAAGCTATGTCTAGTTTTGGCGTCCCTGCCAAGCTCGTTCGCTTGTGCAAAATGACGATGGAGAACTCACGCTGCTCCATCAAGGTTGGCAACGAGCTCACGGAATCTTTCGACGTCAAAAAAGGATTCAGACAAGGCGATGCACTGTCATACGATTTCTTTAACATCGTTCTTGAGAAGATAGTGCAGAACTCCAACGTCAACACCAGAGGCACTATCTTCCAAAAATCTGTTCAACTTCTCGCGTACGCCGATGATATTGATATAATGGGAAGAACACAGCGTGATGTCAATGGCGCCTTTGTGAGAATTGAGACAGAAGCGGCAAAAATGGGTTTAGCGGTAAATGAGGGAAAAACGAAGTATATGCTGTCTTCGAGGAAGGACACCCAACACCGACGGCTCGGGCAGAACGTCACAATAGACGCGTATAACTTCGAGGTAGTAGAGGAGTTTGTCTACCTAGGCTCCGCTATAAACACGGGCAATAACACCAGCGCCGAGATCAGACGAAGAATAACTCTTGCTAATCGCTGTTTCTTTGGGCTTAGAAAGCAATTGAGTGGAAAAGCCCTCTCTCGAGCAACTAAGGTAAAATCTGTACAACACACTCATCATCCCAGTCCTGCTGTATGGTGCAGAAGCATGGACCCTGACAAAATCGGATGAAAGTGCCTTAGGCTGTTTCGAGAGGAAAGTTCTTCGGTTCATCTTGGCCCCGTGTGCATTGAAGGGGAATGGCGAAGAAGATACAACAACGAACTTTACGGGTTGTACAACGACATGGACCTAGCCAGAAAGGGTCAAGGTCCAGAGACTCAGATGGCTCGGTCATTTAGAGCGAATGGACACCAATGCTCCGGCCCGGAAAGCCTTCGACACTATTCCCGAGGGACGTAGGAGGAGAGGAAGACCGCGACTCAGGTGGCGCACTCAAGTGGAAGAGGACCTCAATCAACTCGGAGTGCAAAACTGGAGACGACTAGCTAAGTATCGAGCTAGCTGGCGGAGCCTGTTGATTGAGGCCCAAGTCCACAACGGACTGTAGCGCCACCTTAAGTTAAGTTAAGTTTTGAATGGAAAATACCAAAATAAACAGATTTTAAAGTATTGTTGTTGCAGTACTTTTTCAGATGATACAAGCTGCGAATAGTAGAACGTAGGTACTGTTTCAGAGTTGTGATATATGTGACGACCAACTCATATTATCATCAAGGTATTTAAAAACGTTTACCTTTTCTATTTCGAAGTCATCAGATTATATGAAACATTGCAGGAGCAGGAATACAATCTATGTCTTTCACAATTAGGATCATGATAAACAACTTTGTAGTCAAATACGTCATGAGTTCTTAAGCTGAAGTACATTACCTTGGTCTTGTTGCTTATGACTAGCTTGTGATTGGCAAACCATAGACGAAGTAAGTGGATATCGTGATTTATTTCAGCTGTAAGGTCTAGGGCACTCGGTGAGTTAAACGCGAGACCGAGATCATCAGCAAATGCTATGAAGAGAAGGGAAGCTTGAATAGAGAATTGATATATATAAGAAAGAGGACTGGTCCGAGAACGGAGCCTTGAGGAACACCAATGTTCGTCTCCCTTGAGTCACTAAAATTGTCCAAAATCTTGACTTTCTGATTTCTATTCATGAGATATGAAGCGAACCAGTTGTAGATGATCCCTCGGAAACCGGCGGATTGTAATTTTCTAAGGAGAATGTCATGGTCAACAGTATCGAAGGCTTTAGTGATATCGACAAATAAGCCAGCAGTATGCATTTTATCATCCAGGCTCTTATTTATTAAGGAACAAAAACTTAGAAGAGCGTCTTCAGTTGATAACCCTTCACGAAATCCGAACTGTGATGTGCTAAAGAAGTGAGTTTTATTCAAAAAGTGCAGCATTCTCTTTTTTACAGCTTTTTCAAAAATTTTGAAATCGAAGGTAACAAGGAGATAGGTCTGTAGTTATTCACATTTTTCGTATCACCTGTCTTGAAAACAGGGATTATGTGAGCACATTTTAGGTTCGAAGTGAAAACTCCCGTGCAGATGCTGAGGTTAAATAAGTGTGTCAGTATGTCTGAGATATTTAAAGCAATGGCCTTCATCATTCCCACATGCATGGGAATTGCTCAATGAGTTGATCAATCTGTTAGTCTCAGAGCCAGTTATTGGATCAAAAAAGAAACTACCTCGATTTGTGTCATCAGCAGTACATGCACCTTGACAACAACGAATGCAAAGGTCACTATTTCCGGAGATATGACCTACCGAACAAAAAAAATTATTAAACGTATTCGCAACAAGAGATGGGTTATCACTCAGATTTGAATCACAATTGAGCATAATAGTGCTAGAACTTTTAGAGCATTTACTATTAATTATGCTATTAATCGCTTGCCATTCCTTTTTTGGATTTCTCATAGATTTACTAAGCAGTGACTGATAATAACTGACACGACAATGTTTTATTTGCAGATTTACTTGTTTGCACATATTTTTATATCTAGTTTTAAGGGCAACGTTAGTTGGATGTTTGTAACAATTTTGGCGCAATTTGTTTTTAATTTTAATTTTTTTAATTAGGTTTATGTTTATCCAGGGTTTTAGTTTCATTTCCGATCTCTTAACTACACAATTGTAACTGTTGTTACTTATATGGGATTTTAAAATTGCAATAAATGAGGAATAGGCACCCGAAGCATTGCTTTCAGCATAGACTGTGTTCCAATTTTCGTAGCGCAAAGCAATATTCAAAGCATCAAAGTTAACTTTTTTCTTAAAAGTTGGACAGGGATTAGATTTAGTTTTTATGCTCTTCAGACCTTGAAGCAATTATCCTGTCATGCAGTGATCAGTTATGTTTAGATCAAAATTAATGCCGAAGCATTGGTTTAGAGTTGTGTTTTTAAAACGACCAAAAACATGATCAATACACGACTGAGATCTTATTCTCGTGGGTTCATTAACGAAAGAAAACATTCCGTGTTCACTTAATAGTGTGAGGTAAGAATCAATTACGGTGCTAATATCTAAGATATCTATATTTATATCCCCGAGTAAGACAAAGTTATTGGTTTTTTTATCATTTAAAAAGGTTGCAAGTTCATTCAAAAACGATTCTGGACTATGTGAATGCAGTCTATAAATACACAAAAATTCAAAAACATAACCATTAATATCACAAGAAAGGATTAAAACATCAGCTGACAAAAAATCATGACATGCAACATTTACATTCAAAGACTCACGCACAAAGACGCCAACTCCACCTGAGGAATATGTTTCATTAGTGTTAACATGCAAGTTGTAGCCGGGGATAGAATATAAATCACATTCATGTTTAAAAATCCAGATTTCCGTAACAAATATTAAATCTGGCAGAAATGAAAGAGCTTCCAGATTACAGACCAGCCATCCAGACCATTCACCGAAATCTCCAGCTTTGGAATACACAATAACTTTGGATACTGAAGAATCATGATGACCGGAGTGGATGGCTTAGGGTTATTGGTAAGAAGTAGTATCGCATATATCAAAATTGGTTGGAATAAAGAATAGCCGACGGATAGAACCTCAGTATGGTAAGTCTAATTCTACCCATTTTTTTTTCTTGTTTTTACTTTAAGAGATATGTTTTATGCGACATAAGGAAGTCACCAACTTCCACGTATGTTGAACTCTTCAAGGTATTCCAACCTTACCACACCCAGTAAGACCTCTTAAGCACTTTTTCAAGGGATGGGAGGTCCTCTGGTTTCTTTGTTTTCAGAATTCGCGACAGATACGTGCATATCCGTATCCACTGTTCTTCATCTCCCGGTATCTTCTGAATGATGTTTCCTGGCTAATTTCTCCGATACTATTGATTCCCGTCTATGTATACTATATGTACAATCAAACACTGTGTGGTAGGTAACGATCGTCTGTCGGCGAGTCTCCGTTTTGGCACAAAGGGCTTATCTTCTTTTTCCAGTCTTGTTCAGGAACACGTTGAAATACCCATGTCCGGTGAGGAACTCTTCTGCTGTGTAAGCGCTTTTGCTTCCAAATTTGCTGTTTCCAAGCCGGTTTTTGTTTTTTTTTGCGAGGAGATCAACTTGTAACACCTGCTTCTAATATAAAGATGCTGGTTCCGAAACTGTATAGTAAGCGCTCGCTTTACTCAAGGCAGCGCACCTTTGTACTGACATACATTGAATTAAGTTAGGGGATAGGGGTGACGGATGCCAACTGTTATCGGTAATTTTCTTTCTTTACTTCTTCGTCACTATTAGAAGTTTCCGTTTGCTCACGATTGGTCCACAAACATTCGACATCAGCTGAGACTGTTGCCCAGTATTTTTACCAAATTTTAGCTGCTTGTACCCATGTTTTGGATGTTGAAGTCGGCAATCATAGCTATTTTTTTTTTGTTGAGAGTACTTATCCAGTCTTCTTGGTAGCCAGAGACAGACGGTGCTCTTCATCCACGAGTTTGTCCTTCACACCACTTGTTTCAATTTCCTCTGTGTCTTTCAGTTTTTAACGCATCAACGTCATCAGCGTATCCAACTAAAAATAAATCTTCCGCCATCTCCATACTGAGGATGTCACTGTAGGAGGTGACAGAGGTCTGGTTCAATAATAAATCCCTGTGCTGCCCCGGTTGTAATGTCCTTTCGTCTAATTACTTCTGTGGTTCGGTTAATAAGTTCCAGTACTTTGAGATATTCTTTTATCATCCGTAAAATATACCTGCGCAGCGGGCTGAAATAAAGGTGTTTTCTTGGTGTGCTGGCTTCCTTGCTGAGAAATTTCTGCATCCAAACTGTTACTCCAACTAAGGTATGCAAGGAAGCTCCTACAGACCCGTAGCTGACGTGCTGAATATCACAAGACTACTGCAACAAATCTCCCAGTTCGACGAGGATTTCTGCCCAGCGTATTCAATGCAAGTTCGTGCTACTGCATAAATGGGCTCAATGCCTTCGTCATGAAGAGATGGTCTCTTATTTTTCAGGAAGGAAATAGATTGAGCATGAGAACTTCTTTCTTGTAAAGGCTTGGAAGGAACTGGCTTCACCTTATTAGCTGGATCATCAAGGGCCACATAGGCTATGGTAACTCATCCACAAAACAGAGATAGGTATAGAAGTTTTTGGTTCTACTCCACTGATAGCTGACCACTTGACAGTGAGCCAGACCAAATTTTGTCTAGAAGGCTTCATGTCTCGAACGCATCATGCAATGAATTTCCAAATAAGACTTATGTAAACCTTCGTTTTTATGGTAGAACAGACTTTTTGTCAATTTCCTTCTGCTCTTAACATCAACGAGACGCACAAACTTAATTCTTTTAAACAGAAAGAACGATTAGTCTTTACCTACTGAGAGTGACATCGTCTGCGGGCTATTTGTAGAAAGTTTCTTTTTTTCAAGTAACACTAGAATCTTTCTCCTTTTTTCTCTAATCTCATTTTACCTTCCTCCAAAACTTGACATACCGAAAACCACCGCAATCAAGGACATCAGTTCAAAAACTAAAACGTAACATTTGCTGTATCGCTGTCCGTTTACATTTTTCATGGCATTTTGATTTTGGAAATTCTAGCAATTTGCCAAACTGTTACTTCTGCTTCCGACAGCTAACATGCTGGATATCTAAGCATATCGGCAGTCGGCACGATAGCCCCCCGGATAACCTTCCAAAGTCCACCATAACCCTCATAGGCATCATCAGCATCAGTAACAGCAACAGCATATCAGACCTAGATTCAATGACATCTCACACACAAACACACACTCTTTATCCATGTTTAAAGGTTAGGTGAATGCGACACTATAACGGTAGGAGATACCAGGCGACAGAATCCTCTTGTATGTCATATCCAGTTTTGTCTCCTGGTCCTGGCTCTCTTGTTGCATTCCACTTGGTTTATTTCTACACACACTGTAGCTGTACCCTCTTTTGACATTATCTAGAAATGTTGCAAGGTATGTGATGGTATTAAATGCTGTCGGTGTAGGTATATCTTAAAACTAAAAGTTTTACAAAGCACTCTATCTCTATTACTAGCTCTTGGGTGTCCTTACCGTTGGTTGTTCTCCAAATGTGTCCTTTGGTTGTGTAAATGGTTTTCGAAACAGATCCTATGACGATTACCGTGTGGCATGAAAAGCTCAATTGAATTAAATAACCGAATCCAAATTTGAATGGTGTACTTATGGACTTGGGTCGCTTGTTCGATGTCCTTGTGTGTCTTCTTGCGAAATCCAGCTTCGGAGAGCAGTTACACGTTATTATAACGGAAATTTATAATTTCTTGCTTCAGAAACACTTCCAGGAAGTTGACATTTGGTGATTCCTCTTCTCGCACTATCTACCTTCATTTCAACTTTGTACCGTAGTTGTCTCTCTTATATAGAAGTCTGTTATCATTGTCCTACAATTTCTTCCTTTCATTGCTTAATGATACAACGACCGGCGACGACCGACGACATCAACTTTGTTTCCAGGACGAAGGTATTGAATTTCAGAAGGAGTCATCCATGCCACACGCAAGATGATGTAAACCGTAATTTAGAAATATTATTGAAGCGGAAGGATAACATGGGACGATAGGACAGGACAGCATTTTAAACATTGACTGCTTGAATGGTTTGTTTGGGTATATTATTTAATGGTTCTGGATACACTTTCAAAATGAATGTAATACCCTTCAATAAAGCGTGAATTGTACAAAGTTATTATCAAAACTTTGACATTTAACTTAATTGATTTAAAATCATGTTAGAGACCAAAAATATGAGAGTAACTGTGAACTTTGTTAACATCCTTTGTAGCCTACCGATTTAAAACAAAAACGGAATACGCTGATCAGAAATTATGGAGACTATTGAAACTGACTTTAAACTGCTTTCTGCAATTGATGACTCTTCTCGATAAAGGTTTTGTTGATCTGCATATCAGCGGAGTTCACTCTAGAGGGGTTTCACCCATGGGGGGTACACAATTGAACAGAGCGTCCACATTGTTGAAGACTTCTGCGAAAATGGGAATAACGAATTTCGTACTTTTTCGAAAACGTCGGGTAACCAGTAACAAACAGTGCATGATGGTATTTCAAGACGATAACAGATTTCGTGTGTCAAGAAAATGAGAAGCTTGACCTGGCCAGCTGAACAAACGCTCTCTTGTGTGGGAAAAACTGTTGAAAAGGTCAAATATTGGGAGTATTTAAAATACATAGCACTTCAACAAGTGAAGAACAATTCAACAGATAAATGATGAGTAAATTCGGTAAGCTCGGTCCCTAGCTAGCTGTCTCCAGTTTTACCTCCAAGTTGATTGAGATCTTCTTCCATTTGTGTGCGGTCTTCCTCTCCTTTTTACGTCCCTCTGGAATAGTGTCGCAGGCTTACCGGGCCAGAGCATTGGTGTCCATCCGCTCTAAATGACCGAGCCATCTGAGTCTCTGGATCTTGATTCTTCTGGCTAGGTCCATGTCGTTGTACAACCCGTAAAATTTGCTGCTGTATCTTCTTCTCCATTCCCCATCAATGCACACGGGGCCAAAGATGACCCGAAGAACTTTCCTCTCTTTTCCAATCAATTGCTTTCTTAGCCCAAAGAAACAGCTATTAACAAGAGTTTTTTTTCGTCTGATCTCGACATTGGTGTTATTGCCCGTGTTCATAGCGGAGCCTGGGTAGACAAACTCGTCTACTTCTTCGGGGTTGTATGCGTCTATTGTGACATTCCGTCCAAGCCATCGCGTCGGTGTTGTTTTGCACTATCTTCTCCAGAACGATGTTAAGGAAATCGCACGACAGTGGATCGCCTTGTCTGAATCCTTTTTTGCTATCGAAAGATTCCGTAAGCTCGCCAACCTTGATGGCGCAGGGTGAAATCTCCATCGTCATTGTGCACAAGCGAACGAGCTTGCCAGGGATGCAGAAACTAAACATAGGTTTATTCAGTTCGTCTCTGTAGATGCTGTCATACTTACTTACTTATGGTGGCGCTACAATCTAGGTCGGACCAGGGCCTCGACCAACAAACTTCTCCAGCCAGCTTAGTCCCTGTCTATAACTGTCTCCAGTTTCACACGCCAAGTTTATTCAGGTCCTCTTCCACCTGTGTGCTCCACCTGAGTCGCGGTCTTCCTCTTCTGCGACGTCCTTCCGGATTGGATTCTCTACGAGCCGCAGCATTATTTTCCATTCGCTCAACATGACCCAACCATCTAAGTCGTTGTACCTTAACTTTTCTGGCTAGGTCAGTGACACTATACAGCTCGTACAGTTCTTGGTTGAATCTTCCCCTCCATTCTCCATTAACGCAGACAGGACCAAAAATCACTCGAAGAATTTTTCTCTGAAAGCAGCCCAAAACGTTTTCATCGATGTTGTCATAGTCTCTGCATCATATATGAGGACCGGGATGATGCGGGCTTTGTAGAGTATCACTTTAGTTGCTCGGGAGAGGACTTTACTACTCATTTGCCTTCTGTCTATGTTGACGTTTGCTCCCAGACAACGATGTTGGTAGTCCTTTCTTGTCGACAGCACTAGCTTGGTCTTGCCTCCGTTAACCGCTAGACCCATCTTCCTGGCTTCCGTCTCAAGACTCACAAACGCTCCACTGACATCACGCTGTGTTCTTCCAATTATGTCAATGTCGTCTGCGTATCCTAGTAGATACGTCGAATTTCTTAAAGATTGGGCCTCTGGTGTTGATATTGGAGCTTTGCACAATCTTTTCAAGAATGATAATGAAGAAATCGCATGACAACGCATCCCCTTGTCTAAAACCTTTTTTGACATCAAAAGCGTCCGTTAGGTTTTTTCCGACGATGAATTAACAGCGTGAATTTTCCATTGTCATCTTACACAGACGGACGAGTTTTTTTGGGATGCCAAAACTAGACATTGCTCTATAGCCTCTATAGACGCTGTCATCCGCGGCTTTAAAATGGATGAAAATGTGGTGCATATCAATTTGGGGTTCATAGGTTTTTTCCAGAATCGGCCGCAAAGTGAAAATTTATTCGATGTTTGATTTTACTGGTCTGAAGCCACGAATGGCTTCAGTCGTTCACATATTACGGCAGAGGAGACCTTGTGGGCGATGTTAAGTAGGCCCCTTCTTCTGTAGTTGGCGCAGTTTAGAGAATCTCCCTTTTTTCTGCCAATTTTCTGCCTTTTTGCAAGCATAAGTTGGCCGATACTGCTGCAATTTCACGCTCAATATTTGTTGACTTGTTATACTATATCTAGAGCCCATAGTCTCACGGGCGTTAAATCGCACGAACGAGGCGGCCAATCGACTTGACCATTTCTTAAAATAACTCATTCTTTTCAAAAAGTCGATTATAAAGTTTGCCCTGTGGCTTGGGGCACCGCTGCGTCCTGTGGAAACCACACATTGTCCAAGACAATGGCATCCAATTTATTCCAAAAATAATCAGTGACCATCGTGCGATAGCGATTTCCATTCCAGTAACATGCCAGTCATGAATCATGATCATCAACGCAGAAGTACTGTATATGATGCCCCAAGACCATTAATCACACCAAACAATTATTTTTATCTGGTTGCAATGATGATTCATGGAGTACAAGATGGATTGCTGCCAATAACTTATATGCTTATTGACAAAACCATTGACCCAAAAACTAGCTTCTTTCCTGAAGATTTCTTAATAAGAATCCGGATCATAAGTTGCAATTCATGTTCAGCCTAATTAACGAGTGTACGATGCTTATGATGGAGAAGAAGCTTCAGCTCTTGCGTCAATTTGATCTTGTAAGGAAGTACACCAAGATCTTTTCACAAAATGCACTTCAATGACGCCACAGAAATGGCCAATTGTTGAGAACGCCGCTATTGAAGAACCTGTTATTAGTTTTTGTGCAGCATGTAGTTTCAGCGAAGCGAATGCGTGTGTGTTCGAGGTGCCCTCCCCGAAAAAAAAATTTGGTCAATACTTTTTCAATTGCATTTCAACCGCTGTAAATTGAAGATGTCTCATAACAAAAAAGTATACCTCCATTCAAATCAGAATTCCATTTTCCTGATGAAACATGAAACCAGATGCAAAGAGCTACAACTTCTTCCTAACGACAATCATCCAAAAACGGATACAAAGCTAAATCAGATAAAAAATTCATTTCAATTCGACATTACTGACACACTTCACCCACACCGCAGCATCGCAACTCTTCTAAAAAGTTTTTGTCAAGCATTTCTTTGAACCCTTGCACAAAGCACAATAAAACTATAAATGAAACCACTGACCGAACGAAGAGCGACGACTGAACAAAAATTATCGACACATTGACATCGGACACACGTTCAACTGATTTTTATCCTTTTTTTCTTCTCCAATAACACAATAAAAGGATTTTCGGTATTTTTTTTTTTTGGTCGCAAAACGGACTTCAAGACACCTTCCTGGAAAGGTATTCTTCAGATGTTTCCTTTGGATAGGGTGGTTTCGTCGCCTGCAACTCTTTCATTACTCGCCTATCACGCCTTCACAATCAAAGTGCGGATTTAATTCAATCAATTGCGGTCAATACACTTTTTTGCGTCCTTTCAAAAATGAAAAAAAAAAAACGAAGAAAAATATGGTGACTTGACAATAAGAATTTGATTTGCATTTACTTATGACTACAAAGAGTAAAGAGTGTCCATCAGTATCGGTAACATGTGTTGGTGATAGCTTTGAGCTTTAATACACAAACATAAATAGTAATGACAGAAATAAGTACAATATTGAAAACAATTTGATTTGATGATATCTCGATGGGGGCTTGAAATGGCTCCATCAAAATGGACTTTTGTGGCTTATTTGAAATCAACAATAATATTTTCTTTGGTCAAAGGAATAAAAGTGTTATTCGTAAAAAAACCGCAAGTGCAAGGAATTGGCCAATAAATGCAAAAATGATTTGATTTCGACCAAATTTGATATGAACTGAACCATTTCGGGAATTGTTTTTGAATGTTGAAATTAGTGAATTAACTGAAGGGACACTATGGCCTAGCCAGATGCCACGTTAACATAAAAATCTACATAATAGCTTGATGTTTGGTATGCAAATAAAACCTAATCGAATCTCCCATTGAAGACCGTGATGTTATCGAAATTACTAGGACGTGTCCTAAAATATCAACATCTAACAAATTTCTAGCGATTTCGATTAGGAAACAGCGTTTTGGAACATCGGGATATTTAAGAGAAGGTATGAAAGGCTCCTCTTTACTTTTTATGACGTTGTCGTTGAGATTGTTATCCGACACACGAGTTTTTTGGTAAACATGATGAAATAGCCTGCGTTCTGTAACATCATGTTGAACAACTGGGAGAGTTTCGGTGTTATGTGAAGAAAGACATTGCTAAAAAGTTTTCCGAAATCTGCAAAAGACCTTTTCTATGATGGACTTCTCTTCTATTATAATGTCGAAAGATATGTCATATACCCTTTTTTTTTATAATATGCACGCACTCAAGGGGTTTTTATTCCCTTTTTTATGCCAAAGCACAGTGCGAGCGTTAGGGAAAGTGGGATAGACGGAGAGGGTTAAGGATGAGGTGTCGGTTAACATTGGTCTTGAATTCCTGAATATTGCAGTGCCTGGGGAAGACAGAGTGTGGAAGCGCGTTCCACATTCGCGTAGTACGGCTAAAGAACGATTCTCTGAACATGACCGTGCGTCCGAAGTTGGGCTCGAGGGTGAACTGATGGGCATTCCTGGAGGCGCGGGTATTACGGTTGAATATCTTAAGGGGAGGAATGCAGCTGGCTATTTCACTAGAGCACAAACCATAGAAGTAACGGTAAAAGAGGGTGAGGCATGAGACGTTACGTCGATGTTCGAGTGACGTAAATGTCTCAACGATGGTATGGTCACCAATCATCTTAAATGCTCTGTTCTGTATACTGTCCAAAAGACTTAAGTACGTTGCTGGAGCACCAGCCCAAACGTGGGAGTTGTACTCAAGCTTTGGACGTATATATGTTTTATAGATAGTAGCCAGATCAGTAGGGGAGAAAAAATTCTTACATCGTCTTAATATTTCGAAATGAAGCTGTCGGTGTATATTGGTCGTAAGTTCTTGAAAACTGAACATGGTTAGCTATTTAACATCCGCGAAGTACGGCTAAGGTATCTATATTTTGATCAATTGAAGGAATCTGTTTAGGGAAGAGTGATACTAGTTTTTTCACAAGAGCATTGACCGTAGAAGTAAGTAAAAATATAGAAAAGGTAGGTCGATTTGTGATATCTCTGTCTTTTCTGTGTTTATCATCAAAAAAAGCTTTAGTCTGTATCTGGATTCCCATTAACTGACTCAGAAAAACCCTAAGATTATCTGAGGCACTTAAATTTAATCTGTATAAAACGCTGCGCGTTTTTAATTGCTTGAAGAAAGGCCTGCACCTTCAGAACCCGGCAGCGGCGTCTCGCCGGGAACCTCGGCAAGAATGATGTCATCGTCGGTCATGACATCATTGTTGTTCGCTTTGCAGGGCCTTAATCTTTGCATATCTAATGCCATGATGCTCATTACGCACAACCAAATGCTGTCTGGTTATATCCTAGGATAAGCTTGAACCTCAAGCCTTCCCAATCAATCTTAGCAATGCAGCTGGAAAACCCGTCATTGCATTTAATTACCATATGTTCGAATCCTACTCGGGCCCAAAGTTTTTATTTCATCTTTCACGGACACTCCCTTTTGCGAAGAACTGACAAAACTTCCAAGAGTATCATCTGTCATGAAAAAGTGCTCCTCAACTTTGCCGTTCGGAATCGCCGTAAAATTGTAGGTCCCCTCAATTCTTCACACGCACCTAGAGAATTGTTGATGAGAGTAAGCCACTTAGGCCTTGGCTCTTCAAGAGCTGTCGCGCCACTCTATGTTCATTAAGCGCCTTGCCAAAATCGAAACTAGGGAAGGTCCCTTCGCTTGCCAAGATTGTTTCGAAAACACCATCTCCAAGAGCTTGGCTTCAATGCAACTCCACACAGACAGCAGACCTCTGCTGTCTGTGGAGTTGTCATCTCTGACAACCTCACTTAAAGTAGGCGGTTGCGCCGTTCTGGAAGATGATGCCTTCTCATCTTTTTTCACCATTGATGCCTATGGTTTCGACATTTTAGAGGGTTTGACTATCTCTTCGAGAGACCAATTTCTTGTTGTTGTATTCATCAACAATCTTTTGGTAACTGATCTTGTCCCCGCGATCCTTCTCCAGCACAGTTCCAGCCTTGTCATGGTTCTTAAAGCGAACGCCAGACGACTACTTGTTCTTTCCTTTGGCTGGCATTGCTGGTAGAGGGATTAGGATTTGGTGATTTCAGTCAAGGCACAGGAGTACAAATGGCTGGTACTCTCTGTACTTCCAGGTTTTGCAGGTTGCCTCACGATGGTCTCCTGACTAGAGGGCAAATGTTCATCCTCCTGAAAAAAAATTTGTGAAACAATTGTTGGTCCAACGTTAGTACGGAAAGGGAAGGGTCAGCCCCGGCAGAGCCAATGTACCAGGGTAAGGCACGATATAAGACGGATCCTGCCAAGGCATTCGAATGAGCTCGTTTGCGACAAGTTTACCCCCAGCCTTCCATTTCTTCGGCACGGATTATGAAAATCGCTCTCATCACCACTCAAAATTAGAGACTCCGTATCGATGTTCAAATTGCATTGCTGAAAGTTTAAACTATTGAAGACTTTAGAACCGCCTCGATAATTCAACCTGACCTCAGCTGATCCCCTTCTTGTCATCGCAAAAGAAAAGCTGTGGTGATCATTTTCACCCGGCACCACTAGGAAGGTTTAATACGAAGATTTTTGCCAGTCTTAAGAGCATAAAACCTTTGATGCTTCCACTGTGTGAAATGCGCTTATTAGCCACATTCCAAGATGTTCAAGCAAGTGTATTCCTTAACTGTCGGTTGCAGTTTCAAGGTCATAAATATTTGACCTTGAATATTGTGAAGGTAAGCTATGAACGCCTCTAGATAAAGTTGACTTTTATCTCAAACTATGCAGAAAATATAGAGATTGCCTGAGATTATAGATGGAAAATGACCTCGTGGTAAGTGTAACATATTTGGTGTTTACAAGAGATTAAAAAAGAAATACTGAATCATATATTTACGAAGCAAACACAACTTTTATGAGTTGATTTAACATTGTACAAACCTATTAACGCAAAACGAACATTTGTTGTTTTTTTTTTACGTCTTTGATTTAAAAGTACAACAAGCAAGTTTAAGGTTCCTATTAGGTACTTCCGATCATAAATAATTACGACTTTCGGCGGAAGGTTTTTGTAATACCATAAATTCTGCATGTTGCTGGATACAGGCTTTATGAAAAAATACAAAAAAAAAATAAAACGTTTACATAAAATTAGATGACCCTCAAAACTTATCAAAGTAAACTCATTGCTCGCCCTTTTGACAACTATATAAAGATCAACTCTACGTACTATCTTCACCCAGTCTTGTTGTGTTCGTTAACAACCTAAGAAATCTTATCAATCATGAATTTCAAAATTGTTTTCTTCTTCCTTTTTGTGAGCATGTTGTGTATTGTTCCACAGACGGAAGGATTTTTCTGGATGAAGAAGTGCAAATGGTCAAAGTGGTGTCGGACAACAACTACAACTAGCACGACTTCAACAACTTCGACAACTTCGACAACAACATCAACAACATCAACCACATCAACAACTCCAGCTCCTTGATAATTTGAGGACTTGTGATGGCTGCGCGTGCGCAATATTCATTATACATATTTCTGATACCGACTTAGATTGTAATGAAACATTGTTATTCCTATTAACTTATTACCTAATTTACTATTTTAATAAAATAAAGACAAATTTAAAAGCAGGTTTCTGTTTTCATTGACTGAAAAGCTTGAATTTACAAATTTCTTTAACTAAAGGGTTTTTCAATCAGGACGCTACAAAAGTTTTCTTAAATAAAACAAAAACGGTTTTGGGTATCAATGAAATTCTTTATTCCTGTGGAAGTACATTTGATGCCATTATATATGAAATCCGATTTCTTTTGCATGGCCACCACGGGCACGCTTGGAGAAGTCCAGACGCTGAACCCAATTTTCGACGGTTTTCAAGCATAAATCGGCCGATACTGCTGCAATTTCAAGTTCGATATCCGTACGAAGTTCATCAATCGTCGTTGGCATAAGCCATATATTCGACGTAGCCCCACAGGAAATAGTCTAACGGCGTTAAATCGCATAAACGAGGCGGCCAATTCACAGGCCCATTTCTGGAGATAATGCGCTCATCGAACTTCGTTCTCAATAATTCGATTGTTTGGCCCGCTGTGTGACATGTCACATGTGGCACCGTCCTGTTGAAACCACATATCGTCCAAGTCCATATCATCCAATTCATTCCAAAAATAATCGGTTAGCATTGAGCGAAAGCGATTCCCATTCACAGTAGCGTGCCGGTCTTGATCATCACGGAAGAAGTACGGTCCAATGACATCACCACCATGTAAACCGCACCAAACAGTGATTTTTTCGGTATGTGATGGTGCCTCGTGAAGCACATGTGGATTG
Source organism: Sphaerophoria rueppellii (assembly GCA_920937365.1). Taxonomy (NCBI): domain Eukaryota; kingdom Metazoa; phylum Arthropoda; class Insecta; order Diptera; family Syrphidae; genus Sphaerophoria; species Sphaerophoria rueppellii. Next base: position 69,262,972 of record CAKKXW010000003.1, on the reverse strand, counting down.
CTGCCTGACCAATAACGCATATTTTGATTACTGACGAAGCAATCCAGACAGAAATGAGCCTCATCGCTGAAGATGATTTTTCGATGAAAATCCGGATCATTTTCAAGTTGTTGCTCAGCCCATTCACGAACATACGACGCTTCTGGTGATCAAGCGGCTTCAGTTCTATGTTATTTGATCTTATAAGAATGTAGGCCAAGATCTTTCGCGAATTCGCCACAACGACGCCACAGAGATGCCAAACGCTTGAGAACGACGTGTGAGAGACTGATTTGGGTCTTCCGCAATTGATGCGCTAGTGGCAGTCTCACTGGCACGGGAACATTTTGTACTGAGCCTGTGGATTCAAATTTTTCCACTAGATGCTCAATTGTTGATCTGGCAGGACGATTATGATGACCATTAATTGTACGTAGCTTAAAGTGTACGTTGCTTAAAGTGTTGACCGCTGTCTCCGAATTTCGGTAGTAAATTTTGATAATTTTGAGTCGTTGTTGAATCGTATGCCTTTCTATGATGAAATGGCAAACTGAAGAGAAATGTCAAGAGAGCGGGAAAAAATATGGCGTCGTTTGCGGTCTACTTTTGTAGCGTCCTTATTGAAAAACCCTTTACAATTTAGATATGTGTAGAATTGCAAAATAGAATTTAACTACGAGCGTACAGTCCGTAGTGCCAAAAAGCTATAGCTAGGTTGGTTTGCTACAAGCCAAGAATGCGTACTCGTATGCCCCGTTTAGCCAGGAGGCCCGATGGAAAAATCACTTGTGGTTTTCAAGGAATCAAGAAAACCCAAAACTTCACTAAAACCGACAGGCATGATAAAAAATTGACAGTTCAGTTTTTACGCATTATCAATGAAAAAATATGTGCACGACTTGGTCGTACGACAGAGTCCTGTATTCCAAATTATAACTCATTTATATTTATAACTTAAAAATTAAATTGAAATATGAAAATCAAATCTTTGTGTTTTTTTTTCTTTAATTAATTTTTTATATAAAGCGTCGCCAAATAACTTTCCAAGAGATACGGGACAAACAGCCGTAGAAAGTCGTATTGTACGACTAGCTCCGACAACAAACTCATTCGTGGGGGCCGATTTTTCCTACACCAAATCAGCGAAAAGAATGGGTAAAGCGAGACAGGCTCAACTACCGGTCGTCCCATAGGCCCAAAGACTTAAGGCTCCGGCAATGCAGCCAGACTTCGTGGCCTTGCTGGTTGCCGTTCAACCTTTTGATGACTGGTCAAGCGGAACTTCAGGGTTAATGGCGCGCTACCGACACCGGGCCTTTGGGTTTGAATGTGATTTCATTGGTTAGAATCGAACGTAGAGCCAATTTGTTCCAGTTGTTAAAAGACCACAGTTCTGATGTGTTTATGGCTAGCGCAACGGAGCTTAACCAGAAACACAAACTAACTAATAACAATTACAATATCGACCCAACTCCACTCAGGGAGACGGTGTTGCAATCTTCATACGTAATGGCATTAATTATAAAGTCATGTATAAATGATTTGCGAAAGCTGAAGACGCTAGAAGTCTGCGTCATATGCATCTCTCTCACTCAAGGGAAGCGGATGTATATGAATGCGCCTTATGCGGCTGAAGCTCCGCAAGCCACTGTCTTTATTTCAGACCTCGAGATTCTTTTCAGAGTACTGAAATTGACATTGGAAGAAAACTACTTCGTTATGGCCGGAGATTTGAACGCAAGACATGAAGATTGGGGAAATCAAACTAACAATCCAAGAGGTAATCATCTTTTTAATTTGATGAATCTTTGCAGTGTTGAATGTTGTGTCAACCTGCTGGCACAGAAAGACCATAGTTCCCAAGGAGCGGTTCCTTCCTGGATCTTTTGCTCTACGATACCAGACTGACAATAACTGACAAAGTGGGTAATCACCCTCGAAACTGCTTACAGACAGTCGAGTACGACAGTGACCACTGCGGACTCGCTGCTGTAATTCAGATTCCGTACGAGCGCGTGGAATTGGATGAATTCGTTCCAACGCATTCTTACAATTACAGTAAGATGCGCTGGCCTCGTTTCACCCAAGCTCTAGCCTGAGAACTTCGTTCGAGTGACATAGCCCCACCAAACAACAGAAACTTGACAAACACAGAAATCGACCAACACCTTGAACAGATGGACAACATAATAAACCGAAGTACAAGGAACGCGATCAAAACAACGTCTTCAGTAACGCAACCATAGAAGCACTGCACAGACAGAAAAGCGGACTACTGACATGACTTAAAAACTTGTATAGATGATTTACAGACCCGAACGACCTGGAGATTAGAACACTGAAATCATCGATTAAGAACGTCAACACCCTGATCAAGGAAAACTGCAGGTTATCTATTAATTTGTATACTGGGACAAGAAAATTCGGGCCGTTAATTCTAGCGACCCGAGCATGTTCCCTCTAATTAATAAGATATTTAAGGTCCAAAAATCAGAACGGCCTTCCGTGTCTTAAGCTCCAGAGGACAGTAGAGAGCATAGACGTTCTTCTGACAGTGCAAATTGATCCTGAGCAAGCCGTCTTGGACGATGACTTCTTTGTGATCGAAGATCCTCTGGAGAAAGTGGAGACAGTTGGTGCTGCTTTCCAGCAAGTGTATAAGGTATGAATTCTTGCACTCCCCGAGACTACGACCTGGAAAACAGAGCTTTACTTCATCACTTCTACCTGTGAAATGATATTACGCACTGGCGATCCGAGAACCGTGGTTTTACCCGGTTTGATGACGTCTTCGTAGCCAACGCTATAATCGCCGATCGAACGAGCCCAGTACCTTGCTCATCACAAAGGTAGAGCTATAGCTCATCTTTGATAAGAAGTCAGCAGGTGTCGATGGTGTATCCATAATTGTACTAAAAGACGATTACCGATTGAGGTGATAGACAACTCCAATCCGTCAAATCTTCATTCGATAAGTCTTCTCCCTAGTAACAGTTAGGTATTTAAAAAGATCATCAATAGAGCTCTGTTAGGTGGTCTGTGGACAACCCAATAATTCGGGATTATCAGTTCGGGTTCAAGGCAGGTTATGACACTATTGATGTCGCGTCTGAGCTCGTTTCTGACGTCCAATGGAACAAGTCCAAGAAACAATGCACGGGTACTGTTCTGGTTGACTTAGAGAAGACCTTCGACACCGTATGGTTAGAAGGTTTGTACCTAAAACTCACCAGAATAGGCAACAGTAAACCATTATAGAATATGCTTTTATAGGTTGAGAGATTGTTGTCAAAAGTGGCAATGTAACTTCTACCACCACCATTGAAATTTAAAACGGTCTTCAACAGGGAGCGAGCACTGCCTCTTGCAAAGAACTGACAAAACTACAAAGAGTATAATCTGTCATGAAAAAGTGCTTCTCAACTTTGCCGTTCAGAATCGGCGTTAAACTGTAAGTTCCTTCAATTCTTCACACGCACCCAGAGAATTGTTGATGAGGGTAAGCCACTTAGGCCTTGGCTTTTCAAGAGCTGTCGCGCTGGTCCTAGGTTCAAAATGTTACAAAATGTTTAATTTTTTTAGAAACTTGCCCCTTCTGGCTAAACGGAGCTATGGAATAGATAGCGTTGCAACGCTCGTGGATCACCTGCATCTAGTTAATTTCTTTATAGGCAGATTGCCTATTATTTATCTAAATTAAACTTTAAGAAATTTGTAAATTTAATACAATGCAAACAGAAAACTTCTTTTTAATTTATCAATTTGTTTTTATTATTTAATAAAACAGTAAATGAGGCAATAAGTTAATAAAAATAAAAATATTTCATTACAATCTAAGTCGGTATCAGATATACATGATTTGTATAATGTTTATTGCGAAGCCTATCTCAAATACTTAAATGATCAAGGAGCTGGAGTTGTTGATGTGGTTGATGTTGTTGATGTTGTTGTCGAAGTTGTCGAAGTTGTTGAAGTCGTGCTGGTTGTAGTTGTTGTCCGACACCACTTTGACCATTTGCACTTCTTCATCCAGAAAAATCCTTCCGTCTGTGGAACAATACACAACATGCTCACAAAAAGGAAGAAGAATACAATTTTGAAATTCATGATTGATAAGATTTCTTAGGTTGTTAACGAACACAACAAGACTCGATGAAGATAGTCTGCAAAGTAGATCTTTATATACTAAGTTCTTCAAGAGCAATGAGTTTACTTTGATTACTTTTGAGGGTCATCAGTTTTATGAAAATGTTTACTAAACTCAGTTTATTGTGTTTTAAGAACCTTCAACCGGAAGTTTGTTTTAGTTTATGATCGGAAGTAACATTGCTTCGTCGTATTTAAGGTTCAAGAACTAATAAAAATTAGAAAAAAAATATTTGCCTTTCTATGTTTAAACAATGAGATCTCAATGCCTCATAATGTTTTTTGAACTTTGTTTGCTTAACACAGTCATGTAATCTCTAGTAAACACTGAATTTTCTTGAGCCTGGTAGGTAGGTAGAAATGGCTGTCCTACTTCGCGCAGGACACAATTAGCGCTGAGTGCGCCGTTTTGGTACCATACCTCGTGAGATTCTAAATGGATTTGAAAGTGGGTTCTGGATTATGTATGTTCCGCACACACAGTCCTATATATGAATTGGTATTATTCTCCTACCCTACGGCCTATTATCTCATAGTGCCATTTAATGAGAGAGAAATAAAGAGGGGCGGGAGGCGCTAAAGCCACTTTGTATTATTGAGGTAAGAGATCAAATCTTTGATCTTGAAATCTCCTCAATGCCGTTGAAGAATTCTTTACCTAAATGGAGTGTGAGACCGTTTCTTTTTCTTCCTGGTTCTCACAGCTACGGCAGAAAGAGTTATGTGGTATACCCAATTTTGCCGCATGCTTCCCTACAGGCCAATGCCCTGTGCAGGTAGCGACAATCCTGGCTATGTCATGCCTTGGTTTGGAAATTAAATTGATTGATTTTGGCTTGTTATAGGCGGGCCAGATTTTCCTAGATATAACGCAGCTCGTTAAACTACTCCACCTATGATTTGCTTCTGATGTGTATTTGATCAGGATATCGCCCTTCACAACTCCAAGAGGAGCATATACTCTCACTGCCAATGAGTTGTGAAGGGCTGATCCTTGCCTGGCTAGCTCATCTGCTTTCTCATTTCCCTCATAGACCCTATGGCCCGGTATCCAGATTAGAGTGACGCTCATATCAAGTTCCTTGAGAGCCTCTTTGCATTGCTGGACCAGTTTAGAGGATGATAAAGCAGAATCTATGGCTTTAATAGCTGCCTGACTGTCTGTTAGTATAGCTACATTTTGGTTCTGTCGTATGTTTTTAAGGGCTTTACAAGCTTCCCTTATCGCTAGCAATTCTGCCTGGAATACGCTGGCAAAATCGGGAAGTCTATAGGATTTTGAAATCTCAAGAGATTCACAGAAGACACCTGCACCAACACCGCATTCCATCTTTGAACCATCCGTGAAGATAGTTGTGTCGAAGTCTTTCGTCACATCACCTTCCTCCCAGTCGATTCTTGACGGGAGCAAGACTCTAAACTTCTTTGAGGTGTCTAGGGTAGGGATTCAGTAATCAGTGGTTGTGGATAGGATGTCTGATGGTATAAGGCTTGATTGGTTGCAGTGCCCGTAGGATCTAGATTTCCTGAGCCTAAAACATATGTTAAATGAGTTCACCTTCACAGACACCTTATCTAAAGCGATGCAATAACCAAACCAAAGATTTGTTTCATGGTATGCAAAATCTACTCTGCGATGAGAAAAATTATCTCCCGAATAATATTTAAAAAGTCTTAACAAAAACACTTAACAAACTTTTCTCACAAAGTTAACCTTTAAAAATTTCCTTTCCACATTCCATACCTATTCAAAGAGCTAGGCTTATCCCAAACCAGCCCCATTAAGAGCTCACCCCAATTTGTTAACTTAACTTCCGTCTTGTCTTCATCTAAAACCATCTGAAAAAAAAAAAAAACTGGGTTCTACCTTAGCATTTGCCATCCTGTAATCAGAGGAAGTTATAACCTAATAAGGGACCCATTTAAAAAACAAAGGAGATTATCTTAAGAGATAACTTTTATGGCCACCAACAATTTTCTTTAAAATTTTTTTTTTCATCGTGAAATGGAAAAACTTGAAAGAGAATATTAGAACGACAATTTTTAACTACCTTAAAGTGGCTGTGGTTGGAATGCCTTCTATTTCGGCAGATAGCTACTTTTAAACACGGTTAGAAGGTGGAATACCAAATTTCGTTAAGTGTTTTTGGCATTCAAAAGAATCTCGTATCCGAATGTGATAAGACGACAGGAAAGGACTCGTTTCGGAGGTCCTTTTTCAGCATAAGGATAGCTTCATCTAACAATAAACGATTTTCTCAAAATCCTTCCCTGTGTTCCGGTGTACGAAAAGAAGAAGAAAGTTCTCCTTAATTAGTTCGCCAGTTTGTTAAGTGTACGAAGCTGAGGCTGATTTTGGATGTTTGCCGAAAAAAGTAAACAAATTTTAGGCAAATACTCCCCTAACGATGTGCCACAAGATAAAAAGAAGATTAGAGGTGAGATTTAATGAGGTGAATCCTTTGAGTCTTTTTACATGATTCTGCAAGACCCAGTGATTTCAGTCTTAAATATGACTCTGGAGGGTTTTCATTATCTTCATACATAATAAATGTGCACATACGTTTATGTCCTATTTTCCTTCAAAAATAAAAGCAACCCCCCTTAAAAGTTTTCCTCGTCATTTTTTATTCCACATAATCGCTTGTCACGTCATCATCAGAGAGGATAGACAGGTTCATAAAAAATATCATTTCGGTTTAAAAAAAAGACAAAAAATATTGCGACACTGGTGCCAACATGTTGATGCTATTAAAAATTACTTTGTTCGCCCACAACTGCTTTATAGAGGGTGCATGTGGGTTATGTCCTTTTGACCAGAGTCGTTTGTTGTGGCTTTGGCGAGCGAACAACGATGATGATGACGATGGACAGGATAAAATCACCAATGACCAGATTCCAATTACACGCCAATTGGAAAATAATTGATAGGAAAACTGAAAATAAAAAATAGAACAATAAAAAATATTGAACAGGTTTTGAGGGTAAGGCTTCGTTAACATGGAGCACAACCTTTTCTTGATGATACTTTTTAGATAAGGAGAGGTGAATGCGCCTTCATAAGGTGTCCAATTCTTGAGAAGTTGAAGCCGATTCCTTATTCCTTAGAGGTTCGGCCTCAAGCTTTTAAACCTCATCCTCCAAAAAAAAGGTGAGCCCTAAATTAAGTCTCGGATCGGATGACGAGGAGTCTGCTTATGACAAAAAAGAACTCGTATAGAAAGGACCCTAAATGCTTGAAAGGCTCGGTTAGGAGACGAGACAAAAATTCTGAATCCGAGTGTCGAAGCAAAAGTGAATAAGGAAACAAGAAAATCAACAACTGCCCATTTCATTTAAATCAGAAGTCGCAGAGACTAGTTCAAAGCTGCTGATGTATGAAACTATTATTGTCTTACCAGTTACAAACCAGAGATTTAAATGATTTTAGCCAAAGGCACTCAGAACTCTTAACTGATTTGAGGAAAAAGTCTTAAGGAGAGTAATAGGCCCCGTTTGAGTCGATATAGTCATAAACCCTATAAAATCTGGCAGTCAGTTTCGAGCCACACAGAGCGATAGGATTCGTCCAGACGGCTTCCGTCTTGGGGGCGAACTACAGTTTTGGCTCTTTTGCCTTCGACACACGCTAGGATAGCAACAACCTAGTATTGATGAGCCTCCTAATTGAGCTGAAGTCTGATGTCAGCCTCAACCAGCAAAATGAAGGAAAAAAAATATATTTAAACAACAATCCAAGGACATAAGCTAATTCATCCATGAAATGTCAAAACTTTCTTTTTTGTTTTGTCAGGAAAGCACGAAACAATTTGTTCTTCACTTCCTGTCTGGGATTGAGCTTAAATATTCAAGAATCCTCGCGTGGATCAAAAGTGCTCTTTATAGTGACAGGGTACAAGAATTCCTCCTCTTGTATTGCATATTTGTTGTTTTATAATATGCCCCAACTCAAGGGTTTTATATACCCTTGTTATACAAAAAACAGAGTCAGTCCCTATTTTAGGAAGAAATGTAAGTGTTAGAAAGGAAGTGCCGGTGTACATTGGTCTGAATTCCTGAATATTGGAATGATTGGAAAAAAAAGGATGTGGAAGAGAGTTGCACATTCGCGTAGTACGGCTGAAGAACGATTCTCTATACTGGAACGTCTGAAATTGAGCTTGAGGGTGAACTGATGAGCATTCCTGCAAGCGCGGGTGTTAAAATTGAATTGTTCAAGGGGAGAAATGTAGCCGGCTATTTCACTAGAGCACTTACCGTTGTGATGCTTTTTTATTTATTGCTGAGGTAAGCTCAGGGTGTCCAGGGTCGAGCCCAAAAGAAAGCAAATAAAACTTGGGTCGAAAAGTCTCAAACATCCAATAACGACAACCCTTTCCGATGTCGTAACAAATTTTATTAGAGTTTTTCTTACAATCTAGAGTAACAGAGTATTGCATATACAACTTACAATCTATAAATGATACAAATTCTTAATCAAATAATTTCTTACAATACGGTCTTAAACTAAACGAGCAGGTCTACAAAATGCTGCTCCTGTCTCCAGTCCCAAACTAAGGAATAAACGGTTGAACTGCCCCGACTTGACAGCTCTCTGTCTGTGGTGCGCTTAGAAGAAGGGCAGCCACAGAATAAACAGGCAAAAGACGGATTTTCTGTCCTCGATACACTCTGAGGAGTGGAGCGAAGAATAAACAGCAGATCTCAAAATGCTGCTACTGTCCCTAGCACCAAGCTAAGGAATAAACGGTCGAACTGTCCCCGACTGACAGCTCTCTGTCTGTGGTGCGCTTAGAAGAAGGGCAGCCACAGAATGAACAGACAAAAAGACGGATTTTCTGTCCTCGATACACTCAGAGGGAGTGGAGCGAAGAATAAACAGCAGATCTCAAAATGCTGCTACTGTCCCTAGCACCAAGCTAAGGAATAAACGGTCGAACTGTCCCCGACTTGACAGCTCTCTGTCTGTGGTGCGCTTAGAAGAAGGGCAGCCACAGAATAAACAGGCAAAAGACGGATTTTCTGTCCTCGATACACTCGGAGGGAGTGGAGCGAAGAATAAACAGCAGATCTCAAAATGCTGCTACTGTCCCTAGCACCAAGCTAAGGAATAAACGGTTGAACTGTCCCCGACTTGACAGCTCTCTGTCTGTGGTGCGCTTAGAAGAAGGGCAGCCACAGAATAAACAGGCAAAAGACGGATTTTCTGTCCTCGATACACTCGGAGGGAGTGGAGCGAAGAATAAACAGCAGATCTCAAAATGCTGCTACTGTCCCTAGCACCAAGCTAAGGAATAAACGGTCGAACTGTCCCCGACTCGGCAGCTCTCTGTCTGTGGTGCGCTTAGAAGAAGGGCAGCCACAGAATAAACAGGCAAAAGACGGATTTTCTGTCCTCGATACACTCTGAGGGAGTGGAGCGAAGAATAAACAGCAGATCTCAAAATGCTGCTACTGTCCCTAGCACCAAGCTAAGGAATAAACGGTCGAACTGTCCCCGACTTGACAGCTCTCTGTCTGTGGTGCGCTTAGAAGAAGGGCAGCCACAGAATAAACAGGCAAAAGACGGATTTTCTGTCCTCGATACACTCAGAGGGAGTGGAGCGAAGAATAAACAGCAGATCTCAAAATGCTGCTACTGTCCCTAGCACCAAGCTAAGGAATAAACGGTCGAACTGTCCCCGACTCGGCAGCTCTCTGTCTGTGGTGCGCTTAGAAGAAGGGCAGCCACAGAATAAACAGGCAAAATCGGTCCGGCAAATAAAAAAAAACAGGTCAGGAGAAGCCTTTCCTAGTCGGAGGTACACTTAGAAGAAGTGGATCTTCGACGAGCAAAATAAATATAAATTTTAGGCCAAAAATTTCCGGTTCAGAAGGCGAAGCTAGTATACACAAAGTGTAGGCAGCTTGCTTCCCGGCGGTTTACTTCTTCTTAGTACACGGGATTGGTACCAGACACACAGAAGGAAGAAAACCTGCTTTTGCATTGAAATTTCACTTCCCCTTGTTAATTTTTGTGTGAAAACCTAATGTGAATTAAAAGAAAGGGAATGAACTAAATGCATGGGATGGGATCATGAAATGTATGCATGGTGTGTGTACGTATAGTACAAACATATCGAGTCAACGCATAGGCGCTGTCGTGAGCTGCTGATTGATGATTGCATGGGCGGGTCGGGTGATCACTTGAATGCATTCTTAATGTTCGGTCGGCTGGTATGGGATAAAGAAATGTATGCATGGTGTGTATGTGCGTATAGTAAGAACATATGGAGCCATTGCATGAGCGTTGTCATGATTGCGGAAGGCATGGGCAGGTCGGGTGAGTATTTGTAATTTAATATTCTTCACGGTCGGGCGTATGGTTTGTTTATTTTATTGACGGTTGGTGAGTGGAAGCTGAAATTTGTAACGCTTCGTTACAAACCGTAGATGTAACGAACAGAGGGAGACACGAAACGTTACTACGGTGATTCAAAGAAGTGAATTAGTCAGTCATTTCAATATCACCAGACATTCTTAGAGCTCTTTTTTCAACGTTAAAATGAGTACCCGTATGTATACGTTACTTTGGTATGAATACTCGGATACAAAATTATCGTTTACTAGTTACATTCGTTACTTTTATTGAAAGTGGTATTTTCGTTAAAAATGTTGTAGGTTCTATTCAGATGCACAAGGCCTCAAGCCAAAGATACATTCTTGTTTAAAATTTACAAAAAACACAAAGATATTTGTGTATGTGTAAATTTGAATGCGGCTCATATCAGGATATTAGTTTTCTCAGTGCACTGAGCCGAAAATATGAAGTAAATATTGAGAAAAATTAAATAAAAGATATCAAAGTGTTGTATTGGAAAATATTGTATGTTTTTCGTTTTTTTATAAACTATAGTGCCAAAACTTTAGTAACAAAAGAATAATTGAGTTAATTCATATACTCAACAAACAAAATTTTAGACATTGCATTCTAATGTTAACGAAATTCCAAAAAATGGTTGAACGTTTTGAGAAATCTAGAAGATGAGTGTAATAAACCCAAAGGTACCAAAAATGTACGTCATTCATTTTGTTATTCAAGAATAAATTTTAAATAATATCTTGGGATGCAATATCCCTAAGGGTATTGTTAAGTATAATTGTACAAAACTTTAACAAAATCGCAAAGCCGAAATGGAGATATACGGGAATAATAAAAAAATCAGCCGCAAAGTCCCTAGTATAAGAATTTCACTTCGCTACAGGGCCAGTAAGGGGTATAGATACAATCTGAAAAAGAATTAAAGGATTTTTTTTTTGATTTTGAGACGATTGAGCGAATGTCTTAGATAATTTATCTTAAGACCACATATGTAGTGCACATATGAAACACAAAGTTCATAGAAAAACGAAAAACATCCAATATACGATAACGATTACATACCATTATAGAAACTACAATGAAAACAGACACTCACTCCTTATTCACAATACTCACTTTCATACTCAACTACGACACAGTTCACAAAAAAACCAAACACACCACATTATCACAGTATACGGTACGAAGGTATGACGCATTACATACCAGCACAGAATGTGGTATTAGTATGAAATAACTTACTTACTTAAGGTGGCGCTACAGTCCGTTGTGGACTTGGGCCTCAATCAACAGGCTCCGCCAGCTAGCTCGATCCTTAGCTAGTCGTCTCCAGTTTTGCACTCCGAGTTGATTGAGGTCCTCTTCCACTTGAGTGCGCCACCTGAGTCGCGGTCTTCCTCTCCTCCTACGTCCCTCGGGAATAGTGTCGAAGGCTTTCCGGGCCGGAGCATTGGTGTCCATTCGCTCTAAATGACCGAGCCATCTGAGTCTCTGGACCTTGACCCTTCTGGCTAGGTCCATGTCGTTGTACAACCCGTAAAGTTCGCTGTTGTATCTTCTTCGCCATTCCCCTTCAATGCACAGGGGCAAAGATAACCCGAAGAACTTTCCTCTCGAAACAGCCTAAGGCACTTTCATCCGATTTTGTCAGGGTCCATGCTTCTGCACCATACAGCAGGACTGGGATGATGAGTGTGTTGTACAGTTTTACCTTAGTTGCTCGAGAGAGGGCTTTTCCACTCAATTGCTTTCTAAGCCCAAAGAAACAGCGATTAGCAAGAGTTATTCTTCGTCTGATCTCGGCGCTGGTGTTATTGCCCGTGTTTATAGCGGAGCCTAGGTAGACAAACTCCTCTACTACCTCGAAGTTATACGCGTCTATTGTGACGTTTTGCCCGAGCCGTCGGTGTTGGGTGTCCTTCCTCGAAGACAGCATATACTTCGTTTTTCCCCTCATTTACCGACTCTAAAACCCATTTTTTGGCCGAAATAAACTAACCTGAAAAAAAAGTAACTAGATCCATACCAGAGTAACGACATTTATTTTTGGAGTACCGAAACGGTATACTCGGTTATAAAACTAAAATAAACCGTTTACTAAGTAACGAATACATACCGGTTTGCTTCAGCTCTAGGAAATAAAACCATTCAGATCTTAAGGTGGACATGATGCTGCGAAAGCCATACAGCCGGTTCATTAAGAAGCTTTCGGTGTTCGAGATATTTTTGAGCTGCTTTTCTTTGGAATTATCTGGATAAATGTTGTTTCCCAAATGCTCAACACAAGAATAATAGAGGGGATACTGTCTGGTCCAAAAGATTTATGTATATTGAGATCTTTTAGTACTCTCGCCATAGCGCGAGTGCGGAAGAAGATTTGTCCCATGAAGTCGTTGACGCGCACCAGAACTAGAGAAGTGATTACTCCTCTGGCAACAAAGAGTTGGAGGCGATCTGTCTAGCAAAAAGATTAGCTTTCGCGAGAGAGGTACCTGCAGGAGTGTCAATGTCAACGATTGTAGAAGAAGAAGGGTTCTAAACATTTTTTTTTACAAAAGACCAAAAAATCTTGCTGCTTTTGGGACATTGCAGTATTTTTTGCCTTAATATTTTGAATTTAAAACTCATATCAGAAGATATTTTTTTTTTTTTTTATAATCTGCACACACTCAAGGGGTTTTTGTACCATATTAGCCATAGAAACAGTGAGTGCTTTAGGAAAGAGGGAAGGGGTTGGAGAGGAGGTGCCGGTGTACATTGTCTTAAATTCCTGAACACTGCAATGATCGGGAAAGACAGAGTGTGGAAGAGAGTTCCACATTCGCGTAGTACGGCTAAAGAACGATTCTCTATACTTGAGCGTACGACCGAAGTTGGGCTCGAGGGTAAACTGATGGGCATTCCTGGAAGCGCGGGTATTACGGTTGAATTGTTTAAGGGGTGGAATGCAACTGGCTATTTCACTAGAGCAATTACCGTAGAAGTAACGATAAAACAAGGAGAGACACGAAACGTTACGACGGTGTTCCAATGAAGTGAATGAGTTAGTGATGTCTCTGTCACCAATCATTCTTACTGCTCTTTTTTGTATACCATCCAAGAGGCTTAAGTAAGTAGCTGGAGCACCAGCCCAAAGATGGGAATTGTACTCAAGCTTTGGACGGATATAAGTCTTGTAGATAATAGCCAGATCAGACGGGGAGAAAAATTTCTTGCACCGTCTTAAGAAACCCAAACATCTTGCGGCATTTTTGGCGACATCGCGTATGTGCTCGGAACCACAGGAGGTGGCCTTCTTTGGCTTGTATAAACTTGTATTTCGGTTTTCCTCAGTCTGTGTTGGCACTATTAACACCAGGAATTTTACTTCTTTTTTCCCTTGAGAACCATACATACACAACTTCAAACAAAGATGACCTTCTAGACTTAGGGGCAGCTAGTAGAGTATCATATACATTTTTAAGATTGTGGCTTCTTAGAAGTTTGTTTTCTAGATTGTTGAATCATCTTACTCTAAAATCTAAGCAGCCTAAGTAAATAGAGGCACTCACTTAAAGTTGTTTACATGTTCAAAGTTATGCAATGATAAACAGAGTATTATTTACATTCTAGTGAACAGTGATGAACATCAAGGTAAAACTTAAACTAAGTCAAGGCCCAATTGAACTTCCGATCATAAATTAAATAATAACTTCCGGGACAACTTTATAAACTATTTGGAAAAACACTGGGATTAAGGTTAGTTACATTCAAATTTGATTGTTATCTGAGGGTTGTAAAATGCTAGATTCTTTATCTCTCATGTAACTATATAAAAGGTATTCAATTCAGAGCATCTTCATACAGTCTTCTCTTAAGCTTCTACGAAAAATACCAAATATGAACTTCAAAATTGTATTTTTCTTACTTTTCGTAAGCTTGATGTGCATTGTTCCTCAGACAGAAGGATTTTTCTGGATGAAAAAGTGCAAGTGGTCAAAGTGGTGTCGGACGACAACTACAACCAGCACAACTTCAACAACTTCAACAACTTCAACAACTTCGACAACAACATCAACCACATCAACAACACCAGCTCCCTGAAATGGTCCATGAGTGCTCCAGTTCCAGTTCCAACATTTTTCTTTGTTGTAGTTTAAGCTTAAGTTTAATTTAATAAAAACAAATTATTTTATAAAAAGGAATTGTTTTTAATGCAGTGGATCTTACAAATTTTAAGTCAACAACTAGCATTTGAGTTTGGAAATCTCTGAAAATGCACATCACAACACGTTTTGACAAATATTCATATAATCAGCCTGGACATTTTCAACGACACACCTTTTAACGAAAACATTTTTCGTTTTGGAAATCGTTGTCCTCAAATTACTCTTTTATCAAAAGGAATCACCCAAATTGAATTCATATTCATTGGCTCCGAAATCTTAAAGAACTTGTTAATCTCATTTAGTTTTCAATTATACTCCAATGATTTTTTAAGATTGTGTGGTATAAAGTGGCCATGGAATTAATTCAATCACACAAAAAACCTGGTGAAAGGAAAAAAAGAAAAATTGGAAAAAGGTCGCTAGCCTGATATAATTATTTCAAAGGTATTTGCACCCTTAAGGACTATTAAAGTGAAGAAAAACCACCCGAAGGCTATCATTGAGATAGAAAGTGATAATCACAGATCACTTCCTTTAAAGTCCTTTGTTGGCAAATTGAATGGAAAATACAAGCAGTAAGAGCAAAATAATTCGACGGACAATGTGCGGGTGTTTGAAGCAAATGGTGGCAAAATGGTTGGTTTTTTTTCTATTTTGGGGGATAAGGTGAATAACTTTTTAAATTGATTAGCAGGACCTTTAGACTTGAGGAGGATTTTTCAATTAGTTGTGAGATGGAATTTTTTTTTTGTAGAATTGGGGTAATTAATTGGCACAGGAAATAACAAGGACACAGATCGAAAACGAAAATGGTGTGAAAAGTACTTTTGAGGAAATATAAATTTCAAATATATGTGGCGGACGGTTCTGGAATCATTGCAAGCCATGAGTCGACTCGCACTCGATACTTGGTAGAAGCCGCTTGATAGATGCTACCTGAAACAACCAATGGAAGGACAGCTCCGATGTACCACAAATTTTGTCCATCCGTCAAAAAGTAGCTCGATTTTACCGCTCGGAGTGCGTGCATCTACAAAACCACTCAAACTTCTTCTTCTTATGGTTGCGCTACAGTCTAGGTCGAACCAGGGCCTCATCAAACAAGCATCTCCAGCAAGCTCGGTCACTAGCTAGCTCTCTCAAGTTTTGCACGCTAAGTTGGTTCAGGTCCTCTACCAACTTTTAACTCCACCGGAGTCGCGGTCTTCCTCTTCTGTGACGTCATTTCGGCCTGGATTCAAATCCTCTACGAGCCGAAGCATTATTTTCTATTCGCTCTACATAACCCAACCATCTAAGTCGTTGCACCTTAACTTTTCTGGCGTTTCGCTCTTACAGCTCGTACAGTTCTTGGTTGATTCTTCGTCTCTATTCTCCATTTATGCAGAGAGAACCAAAAATTACTCGAAGAATTCTTCTCTCAAAGCAGCCCAAAGTGTTTTCATCGGATGTTGTCATGGTCCATGTCTCTTCACTATACATTAGGACCGGGATGATGAGGCTTTTTTAAGAGTGTCACTTTAGTTGCTCAGTAGAGGACTTTACTACTCAATTGCCTACTAAGTCCAAAGAAGCAGCGATTAGCAGGAGTGATTCTTCGTCTGATTTCAGCGCTAGCGTTTTTGTCGGAGTTATAGCGGATCCCAATCAGACGACGTCCTTAACTACACTGATGTTTGCTCCAAGACGTCGATGTTGGTTGTCTTTCGTTGACAGCCTTAGTCGTAAGTTTTTCATTGTCACTCTTATACAGACGGACGAGTTTTTCTGGGATGCCCAACCTAGACATAGTTGGTCTCTATATACGCTGTCTTGATACGGGCCTTGAAAAGGTGGTAGAGAGAGAGAGAGATAGATACCATCTTTCATCATTCTGAGAAATGTATCGAGGTATGGATTTAGAGTTTCGGGGTCTTCTCCAAGATCTGCTGTAGAGTTAATATTTGATCGATGGGGGACTTTCCGGGTCTGAAGCCACACCGATAAGGACCTATCAGCTTGTTGACTTAAGGATTCACACAGCACGGCAGACAAGATCTTTTAGTCGATGTTTAAGACATTTATACCTCTGCAGTTGTTGCAGTTCAGGAGCTCTAACATGTTGAGGATCGGGCATACGATGCTGAGGTTCTTTTCGCCGGGTATACTTAGCTCCGAACAAATTTTGCAGATGATCAACTCCAACTGCTTTGTACAGTTCGACGCGACGGCTAGGCCGTCTGCTCCATCGGCCTTGTTCGACTTAAGTTTTGATATAGCTATCTTCACATCGTCTATCTCGGGTGGGTGAAATTGGTGGTCTGCTCCACCCAAATTGTTCTGTATAGCTGGCGGAATTTTGCTCGTCATCGACATTAGGTATACAGCTTGGAGAATTCATCTTTCCATATTCTCGGTACTGACCGTGGTTCCACTACGAATTTCTCATCGTGGGGAGCTCTTAAGACAAATTTTGCGCTCGCTGGAATAATGGCATAGACCAGAAGGACAGATATCGCGGAATGCGAAGTTAGTAAGCTTCTGGCTACGCCGCGACGATGAGGATAGATTAAAGAACTTGCTGAAAGAGGCCGCACCGAAACCCGGTTACGGCAGATGAAGCCACAAAATAAATCGGTCAGACCGGCTTAAATTCATTCAGCAGAGTATAATTCCACCTACGAAGCAAAACTACCGTTCCTCAAATCAAATAACCTATATTTTTCACCTCCTTGCACTTTATTTTGCCCTTCTGTAATTAATCTGCAAATAAATCTTTCTCCAACGGAAACGAAATCGCTATTGTAAAACAGAAACCAACTTCTTCCTCCAAAATCCTCCAAAGATTGATAGCCTTTTAATAGACTTGCCCTCGCCGTAATATGCTTTACGAATTTTATTTATTGCAATCAAAGTTGAACTAAAATAAAACAAACCAAACATTTCGAATAATACAACAAAATAACATTGTTTCACCTAATAGGTGAGCTTAATTACGCTTAAATGAGCTTATAGTCGAGTGATTTGTGGCCAATTGGACTTTGGGGATTTGTCCTTTTCTTTCGCTGCTGCTTCTTCGTGTTGCACAAGTAACAGAAGTAAAAATTCCCCTTTAAATGTGTTTCCTGCTTTCTCGTTCGTGCCCTCTGTGCGCTCTTTGATAGCAGATAGTTTTCCAATTGTGTACCTGATTGTGTTTCCGAGTATTCGAACCGGAGATGTATCTTCCCCCAACCCTGGAATGACAGCAATAAATTTCGAAAGGCTTTTACGGTCAAAGGTATCAACTACTGTTCTGAGGACGTTGGAAGTAATCTTTTTTGGTAATTATTACGAAACTAATTGATTTATATCGACTTCGAAGACGAATGAGAACTTATAGTTGGATTGAAGTTTTGTTTGTTCAAAATATTATCATCTTTCGGGGACAAGTCCCCACTTTGCACTTGAATAATTGATTTAATCTCATTTAATTGGAATCATCGACACACCAGCCTCCCGTAAAGTCTGTTGAAGTTGGAGTTAATTTATTCCTTAGACTCTTCCTTGAGGTATTTGCATTAATTAACCTTTAGTCTACGTTTTGAAATTAAATAAAAGCGCCTTCCCCTCGAAGAATCTTTTTTATATATCAATTGTGGTCTCGTGAGTCGGCATGAAGAAAAAGTAGATGAGAGAAAAAACTTTGTGTTTATTTTATCGCAAAGAAAAAAAAACTGTCTTCAAGTTAATTACAATCCTGCGAGTAACCGCAAATCCTGGGATTGGCTTCTTCTGCACGGATCCGCTCACAACAGCACAACCATCATGGCGGCACACAAACAATAATTGAAATTCACCGGAGAAGTTTTTCAATTCGCTAAACCAAACTCAATTAAAGACGTTCCGTTCCGTTCGTAGAGAAGTTATTCGCAAAAAAAAAAAATAAGAAGAAGAAAATCGTCAGGAAAGACAACAATCTTGTCTTTTCACTTCCTGTTGGAATTTGATGGAGACATTGGAGTGGGTGGCTCGCTTCTTCTTCTGTTGAAAGTAACTTCTGTTTGTTTACCTTTAAATTAAAATGCAAATTAAAAGAAGTTGTTCGCTTTTTCGCTTAAAAATTGTTAAAAGGGGTAAGTACGTGCTTTGTCCCGGAAGGTGGGTTTTAAAAAGAGAGTAGGACGATAGCGTAAGAACTTTGGAACTTTGCTGAGTGTAAGATGCAGAAAACATATGGTATTCTGATTCAAAACGAAATTTCTCAACAATGGTAATAAAGTAATAAAGAGCCAGCAATCTCCAATGTCGTACACCAAATTCGTTCAGGTTTTCTACGAACTGTTTCCCGGTCTTACTCTTCTGTGCGAGGCTTTAAGTTTGATAATGAACTAGTGATGGGTGAACTCGGTTTGCTAACTCGAGTTAACTCCAGTTAGCCCTAACTCGAGTTAACTCAATTTGTTTTTTTTTTTTCAACTCGAGTTAGCTAACTCGGTTTGCCAACTCGAGTTGAACGGTCCAACTCGGTTTGACAACTCGGTTCGCCAATCTTTGCAACTGTTTGCAACTCGGTTTGCAACTCGGTTTGCAACTCGGTTTGCAACTCGGTTTGCAACTCGGTTTGCAACTCAGTTTGCCAACTCGGTTTGAAATTCGGTTCGCCAACTCGGATTGAAAATTCGGTTCGCCAAATCGGTTTGCCAATTAGGTTCAGCAACCCGATTCGCCAACTCGGCAATTGATAAAAAAACATGGTTTATTGCTTCTAATTTTATGTTTTTTTTTTTTAGTTTTGAGTTTAAATATTGTACATGAGGCAATTAATTACCAAGTGGTAGAATTTTATTTTCAGCGGATGGCATTGATAGAAACCTAATTATTCCATTTTTTATGTGTTTTCTAGACCGGTTTTCGGGAATATCCGGTATTATTCAGAACGAAATATATATATAAGCGACCTTGAATCGTACCTTATCTTTCTATTGAGCCATTGACATTTAAGTTTCATTAGCGGATGGTAGAAATTTTGACGGATTAAAAACCTGGTAATTTCGGTTTTTTAATGCTTTCTAGAGCGATTTTTGGGACAATCCGTAGAAACGAAATATCCCTCTAGCGACCTAGATTCGTACCTTATCTCTCTATTGAGCCATTGACATTCAACTTTTATCAGCGGATGGCAGAGATTTTGACGTATTAAACACTTTGTATTTTCGTTTTTTTTTATGTTTTCTAGAGCGGTTTTCGGGGCAATCCGGTAACATTTTCAACGAAATATTCCTCTAGCGACCTAGATTCGTACCTTGTCTTTCGATTGAGTCATTAACATTCAACTTTTATCAGCGGATGGCGGAGATTTTGACGGATTAAAAACTTGGTATTTTCGTTTTTTTGTTTATGTTTTCTAGAAAAGCGATTTGCAACTCGGTTTGCAAAAAAAACCAACTCGAGTTAACTCGGTTTACAAAATTTACGGTTCGGCACATCACTAATAATGACGATGTCAGCTGAATGACATAAGCTCTCTATTCCTGAAGGGCGGAATTGCGGCGGAAAAACTTTGGGGTAAAAATACAGCAACAACGTACGAGCAAAACTTAAAACTCGACGATAACAATAACATTCGCTGAAAACACTAAGTAGATGTTCGATTCAAATTGTATTTGAAATTATCTTTCGACGGATAGACTTCACATTCAGTGTACCGGGAACGTATTATAAGAAGAACTTTTCTAACCTCAGAAGGCAGTCACATAGATTCAATTGAGCAAGACAATTCCAGTAGTCAACATCACCAGAACGACATACAGTCAACCTACCGTGGAGTCCACATTGTAAGACAATCCGGTGTTATCCGTAAGACCAAACGGAGAAATCCTTAAGACCAGCCGGCGAAAGCCGTAATACCGACTGGTAAAAGTCGTAAGCCGTAAGACTACCCGGATCAATCCGTAAGAACCAGTCAGTGAAAGCGGTAAAATCAGCACACTGGCAGCAGCACGGAAAACACAACAAACAACAAATCCGCCCAGCTCCTAGGCTATGCAGACGACATTGACATCATCGGTCGATCCAAGAGAGCTGTGTTTGAGGACTTCACAGCGATTGAAGAACAGGCGAAACTCTTTGGTCTGAGTGAATGAGGACGAAACAAAGTATATGCTATCAATATACAAAGCAGCGCCTGTCCACCGCCTAGGACAAAACGTCACTGTTGGTAGCAGCAATTTCGAGGTAGTTAAGATCCGAAGAAGAATTACCATATCGAAACGCTGCTACTTTGGTTTGGCAAAACAACTGGACTGCTATACAAAACTTTGTATTTACCAGTCCTACTCTACGGGGCGCCAAGTGCTGGATGATAACTAAAAAAGGGGAATTGATACTGGGGTTGTTCGAAAGAAAAATTCTTAGACGGATTTCCGGTCCTGTGGCGAAGGAAGAACAAGGTTTAACCGACAACTGTACGAGCAGTACCAAGATGTGGATGTAGCCCAGAAGGCCAAGAAAAGACGACTACATTTGCTCGGCTACATCGACCCAATGACAACGCTCCAGCCATGAAAGTCTTCTAATCCCAGTCCCCAGGTTCAATACGACAAGGAAGGACCGAATCTATGGTAAGAGGAGCAAGTGACTGCGGATGCCAGAGCGCTTGGTTTTGGCGACTGGAGAGTGCATGAGAACCTTCATGGATTATGAGCCGGATAAGTAAGTAAAGTAAGTAAGTTATTACTATTATTACTATACGACTACGAAATTGTAATTTCAAGACAGAAACGGTTGCAAAAGCAATACATTCTTCCCTGCATGTTCAAGGTTCGTTACTCATACAACATTTTACCGCATAGAAATACATACACAGAAAACATTTCTTTGATAAGAAGCAAGATAACTCAAAATCAAAACTAAGTCAAGGCTCGATTAAATTTCCGATCATAAATTAAAGAACTTCCGGGGCAGCTTCATAAACTACATAATTATGACAAACACTGTCCTGAAGGTTACATTCAAATCTTAAAAAGCTTTTATCTGTGTGTTGTAAAATGTCAACCTTTTCTGAATTCAAATAGCTAATCTATCAAGTAACTATAAAAAGGTATTCAATTCAGAGCATCTTCGTACAGTCTTCTCTTAAGCTTCTACGAAAAATACCAAATATGAACTTCAAAATTGTATTTTTCTTACTTTTCGTAAGCTTAATGTGCATTGTTCCTCAGACGGAAGGATTCTTCTGGATGAAGAAGTGCAAGTGGTCAAAGTGGTGTCGGACAACAACTACAACCAGCACAACTTCAACAACTTCAACAACTTCGACAACAACATCAACCACATCAACAACACCAGCTCCCTGAAATGGTCCATGGAGTGCTCCAGTTCAGTTCCAACATTTTTCTTTGCTGTAGTTTAAGCCTAAGTTTAATTTAATAAAAATATGTGTTCATAAAAAAGATGGTTTTATAATGCAGTGGGGTCTTATCAATTTTAAGTCAACAACATCACTAACGCTTTGACAAATATTCATATATGTAGTCAGGCTGGATTTTTTTCTCCTTCACACCTTTTAAACCTCCAAACTCTGGTTCCAGGACTTCGTTTTTCCGCTTCATCCAGCTCTTCGAAGGGCAACTGAAAAACTTGCATCTGTCATTACGCAGTACAAGGCAGACATTATACTGCGTTCCAGGAATTATTGCACCTGTCATCAAAGAATGCACATGTTTGGATGCAGATTCGTCTTGGGATATCGGCTTGGATCGAAAGTGATGGATTTCAATCCAATTAGTGATCGCCTGGCTGTAATCCGCATCAAGGCCAACTACAAAACATCAGTATAATATGTGCACCGATGATGCCGAGGAGTCAAGCAATGAGGATATTTACGACCTCCTGGATAGAGCCTATGGGGCCTGTCCAGAGTACCTACGACGTCAAAACCGTACTCAGAGATTTCAATGCAAAAATCGGGAAGGAAGACATGTTTGGTGGATTAGTTGGAAAGCATAGCCTCCTCGATGTAACAACAGATAACGGCTTCCGACTAATCGACTCGTTATACGGTGATAAAAAGCACTAGGTTTCCAAGACAAAAGATGTACACAGTAACCTGACGATCTCCGTATAGTCGAACCACCA
Source organism: Sphaerophoria rueppellii (assembly GCA_920937365.1). Classification (NCBI taxonomy): domain Eukaryota; kingdom Metazoa; phylum Arthropoda; class Insecta; order Diptera; family Syrphidae; genus Sphaerophoria; species Sphaerophoria rueppellii. The sequence goes on along the minus strand of CAKKXW010000003.1, from coordinate 69,240,241 downwards.
ACCAAATCAACCATGTGCTAATCGGCGCAAGGCACGCATCCAACATCTTGAACATGCTAACTTTTCGAGGAGCAAATGTCTACTCTGACCACTTTCTGGTAGTGGAAGTTTAGAGCTCGACTATCAAACGACAAAAAGACACGTGTGGCCCAGAGGAGATAGTTCAACATCGGTGCTTGCACTCCGGATAATGCCAGAGACTACAGTGAGCGCCTGAGTGAGCGACTCTCCACCGTCCTCCCAAATAAAACAGATTGAACCTTGTAGAACCAATATCGAGAAATAATAAAAACTGGAGCCGAGGCTACCCTGCGAAGGAAGAAAAGAGCATCCGCAGTTTCTCAGCCCAAAATCTAGGGAGAGTATCGGGGAAAGAACAACACCCGTCGTTTCTTTAAGAGGACGAAGCAATTAGGTTTCAGAACAGGGACACAGGCTCTTCGAAACAATGAAGGAAACCTAGTCATCGAAGCACAGGGAATTGTAGATGTTTTCAAGCAGCCATTCCAATAGCTGCTGAATGCGCATAATGTCGAGCGAGCCAATGACAAAAGGGAAGCAAGACCAGTCAATGACGAGCATGTCCAAGTCCTCAGCGCAGAAGAGGTGGAAAAATCCATCCAAAAGCTAAAAAATAACAAGTTCGCCAAGTGGGATAGCATACCTGCGGAACTCTTCAAATATGGTGGAGGTGTTTTCATGCATGCACCAGTTCATCATCAAAGTATGGGAGGAAGAATGCATGCCCACTGACTTATCGATAAGCTCCATATGGCCCATCTACAATAAAGGCAATACTATGTCATGTAAAAACTTTCGCGGCATATCCCTGCTAATGTTGCATACAAAATCCTATCCAACGTATTGTGTGAGCGTCTTAAACTGTTCTGCAACACAATAATCGGCACACGAACCAATTTTAAGTCGAAATCAACTATCTTTTCATCGACTTTTAAGGCTGCTTATGATAGCATCCACCGCCAAGAGCTAATGATGGCGATTTCTGAATTCGGGATCCCGAACAAACTGATCCAGCTGTGCCGCATGACGCTAAGCAATACGCAGTGCAGTATGCGGGGCAGGGACATTACTCCGCAGGACATAAGTCCATAATGGAATTATGTCCCACTCAGGTGGGACATTAGTCCGTAAATCGATTTTGGACTTAAGTCCCACTTTGTTGGGACATAATTCCTCAAAAAATAATTCTGGATTTATGTCCCATTTCTTAATATGTTTTGATTGAAAATTGTTTTTAAAAAAAGGATGCTTTTTAACGAGTTTTTATGCTCTTTAAAATCCGTTGTCTGAAGGATCGGAGTGATTTCATTCCTCCTACATAGTTTTGTCTGTGCTTTGATATGCAAACAATTTTCTCTCATAGATACATGCAATTATTGTTTCACAAACGAATAGATTGGCTTCAATAATTTGAATCATTTGTATTTACATACATTTCTTCTGACTTGCTACTCTTTAGAGAGGAAAGAAAAGGATATGATGCCGTGTCATATGGCCATGTGTCATATGACACAGTGTGAAAGCGTGATACAGCCATATTGAAACATAAGGCTATTTGTCACTCTTTCTAAAGCGTTATTATATTTACTGGCGACATTTTGCCACTACAGAAAACATTACGAATGTTCTAGAAAATTTTAATTTACTTACTTGATATGCAATTTAAATTAAACGCGCGAGCGGAAAAATAATCGTCATTCGCGCAGCGGAAAAATTTGTTTGCCCCACAGAGAATCAATTTGGGGTGTGAAAATAAAAAAATTCGCGCGAATTTTTTTATTTTCACACCCCAAATTGATTCTCTGTGGGGCAAACAATTTTTTCCGCTGCGCGAATGACGATTATTTTTTCCAAAAATTAAATTTTAAATCAAATATATGAATTAACATCTATTCATGTAAATTAATAATTTTTTCTAAATATAAACGCAAGTAAAAATAACAACGCAATTCTCAAGAAAGTTTTCACAGGAATTTTAGCAAGCATCAAAAGTATTCAGTGTTGACATACATTTATATGTACATGTATCTACTTTAATTTTGTTGATTAATGAATATTTGCCTTGTTTAAATTCCTTCTTAAATATACATTTTTCGTTATTTATAAATCTTTTCTTACTTAAACTTTGGAATTTTCAAAGTTATTTTTTCAGGAAAAATTGATTGCAAGTGTCATTTTACCATATGACAAAAAGTAAAGTAACAAAAAAGGCAAGTAAATACGGCCAAATAACGCTTTATAAAAGTGACAATATGACAGTTTCACAACGTGTTATATGATCATATTTCGAAATATGGCCCTATGACATATGACCATATGACACGGTAACATAATTAATAGCAAGTCAGAAAAAATGAATGTAGATAAATTATTTCGAATGTTTTATATCTTATCATTGTTGTTCTACTTTCTGACCATAAAGGCTTAAAGTTTAAAATAAATTAATTATTTTCTTCATAAAAATAGTGTTTGATGAAAAAAAAAATAAAAAGAATATGGACTTATGTCCCATTTATCAAACAAAAATTGTGGAATTATGTCCCAACAAAGTGGGACTTAAGTCCAAAATCGATTTATGGACTAATGTCCCACCTAAGTGGGACATAATTCCAATTTGGACTTATGACCCGTGGAGTTATGTCCCTGCTCCGCAGTATGCAAATGAATAACAGCTCATCCGATTTGTTTCAAACATGCGCAGGTCTTGAAGTGAATGAGGACAAAGCAAAGTACATGCTGTCCACCACCTAGGAAAAAACGTCACTTTTGGTAGCAGCAATATCGAAGTAGTTAAGGTGTTCACCTATCTTGGAACAAACATCAACAAACGACACCTTATTGGAGATCAGAAGAAGAATTATAGGTTCGAGAGGACAAGGAAGACCGAACCTACGGTACAAGAAGCAAGTGACTGCGGATGCGAGAGCGCTTGGCTCAGGCGAGTGGAGAGTGCATGCGAGGGACCATTCACGATGGAAGGCTGCAGTGTCTCAGGCTGAGATCCTTCACGCTTTGTTAGCCGAATAAGTAGGTAAGATTCTGAAATTAAATATCCACCAACAATGACAATTAAATAATAATTTCTCAACCCAAGGATTAATGTCTCATCGGAGGAATATGTATGTGATACATTACGTTATCACCGTGAGATTATCTCTTCAAACTTAATGTGAATGGTAATGTGAGTTAGACATTAACATCGAATTCATGGTTTCAGATCGCACTTATGTCTTAAATATTTCAAACATTTTAAAGCTTTCAAGAGTATCATTTGTCTCCGAAAAGTGCTTGTCTTAACTTGATCGTTCAGAATAGGCATACAATTGTAGGTCCCCTTCAATTCCTTACACCGCTCAAGAAATGTTTGAAGAGAATAAGGCCTTCGCTCTTCGTCGAATGAAAAACATGACTGAACGCTGTTCCTTGGAATAAAGTCGAACATTTTTGACAGTTAAAATGCAAGATTCTAAGCATATAATATCTGTGAACGCAAACAATGGTTTTTCAAATTGAAAATTGAAATTCATATTAAAAAAAAAGAAAAACACCTGTCTATTACCAAACAAAAACACAATGAGTAATTTTATTTCAACAAATAAGACGTGCTTCCTGCAATTCTGACTAGCAAACAAATTATTGTGAGGAAATTAGGTACCGAGCGTAGATGCCAACATTGAACTACCAACACAACAAAACCACAACAATAGACATTCCGGAAACATGCTCATTAACCAAAAACATAATGCAAAATAATTGTTGTGGTATAGTTTTGGGAGCAGCCATGCAACAACGAGTACATTACTATCTAGTACCACCCACACTACCCTCCAATAAAACAGGTATACAGCGACATGTTTTTAAGGCGTTGGCGGGTGACAACTGTTTCTTATACAAATAGTAACTGAACCGAAAATAAATTCATACGAGGCGAAACACAGTCTTGAAAAAAAAAACGTTGTCAGATGTGGGGTTCGAACCCACGCTCCCTCTCGGGAACCAGAGCTTAAATCTGGCGCCTTAGACCGCTCGGCCAATCTGACTTATAATAAACGGTGTCCAATTTCACTTTCGAATGATTTCACGTTAAAAGAAAATTATTATTGAACTGGCAACGATCATCGTTTCCTTTTGATGTCTGTCGTAATTTCTTGTGTAACGTGCATTGTAAACAAATTTTGAATTACAAAATACTCTCTCCCACCCCCAAAACCCATCCCTTATTCACCCCCAGCCAGCCATTATTAAAGATGACTTTCTGACATCATCAGCGGATTATCATTTGGCTTGGTGGGTCGCCGAGCGTCGCTGCTAGCCGACATTTACTTTAGTGATTGCATTTGGTTATTTTGCCCATTTAGACGAAAATAATTTATAACGAGTGTACGACCCCTGTGCATTGGTTTTTGAACTTACATTTCACATATTCGCTGTTGCGTCCGAACCAGAAAGGTGTAACTAATCCGTGTGTTGTGTCTGAAGAAAAAAGGTATCCCTGTTGCTGCAGAATATAGCTTTAGTGGAAAAATAATATCACATCATCGGTCGAAGGGATGTTTCATTCATTTTCAGCGCTCTGTGAGATTTCATTGAGGGTAAGATTCTGGAATCACAATTTCACAACCCTTACAGACAGACGTTCAACAATAAATTTGTCATAAATCTGAATTTTCGACGAGTTGGCGAAGGGTTGATCTTTTTTTTTCGTCATCCACATTTTTCAAAGGTGATTTTTGAAGTGAGCATAAAAGACCGTGATGATTATTATGGCTCGAAATGAATAGAGGGCGATGTTGGGTGTGCTTTGGAACGATATGCGATGATGCACGGTTAAGGTGAGTAAAGGATATTAGAGCTTTGCTATCGTGCTGAGAAGAAGTGTGCTGTTTCTGATAGGGATTGCTATACGCTGATGATGCTGCACAATGCCCTGTGTACTGAGGAATGAAAACATTTGTATGATTTTCATTGCAAATGGCTTTTGCTTCTTTGTTGGAGATTTTATTGTGCGCAAAAGGACAATGACAAAGTGTTATGTATTGTTTCTACTGCTGCCTGTTGCGATACACACAACGCAATCAAATGTTACAATAAAGTTTTGACTTTGATTGCGATTTGTATATTGCGCAGAAAATATTGAAGAGGGGTGGAACACAAACATCGATGCCTCTAAAAACCCAAAATAGAGGACTAATGAAGAGATATTGAATTTCCTATTTTGATAATTTAGTTTTATTTCAATTCGGGTTTTGAATTTTATTGTGTTTCCCACACCTAAGACTTTATGAAATCGTTAAACATTACGATCATCAGGTACCAAACTTATCAATTCGACGCAGGAACCAAGTTTATAAATGATCAAAAAACAAAGTAATAAAAGAAACTGCAAGTTCGCAAAAGCAGTATTCTTCATCTTCCTCGGTTCCTACGCTCATGGACAATGACACTTACGCTGCCAAAGAGTGTCGTGAGATTTTATCTCACCACCAGGTGGTAACACCCCTATGATTCTGAAGAGGTGTTCTTACATGCTTGCACAAGCCTTGCATAAGCTCTATTTCTGGGCTTATTAAAAGTAGTCGAAAAACAACAGTAGTTCAGCCAATTCCAAGAAAAGGCACCTTCCTTACCTCCAAACAACGACCCCTCAAGAAAGAAGACCACAAAGTGATTGCTGATGTTGCTATCGCCAGCCGTCACAGAAAAACATCTGATACCCTAAGAGACCTTCTCCAAAACACACTTAGTATGCTAACAAAATGAGCCAGACACTGTGGCCTTAGTAATTATACCCAAAAAACAGATCTCGTCCTTTTTAATGCGGAAATACAAAATTCGTGGTAGTTGTACGTCCTTCAACCAAAGTTGTACGACTAATTTTTATCAATGGTCTAATATGAGACCAAAAATTAAGTTGTAAACTTTACTTTCAAGGAAGAATTAGAAAAGCTACTGTAGCTCTTTTCTCCTGCAGAAAAGATAAAGGAAGCAAATAGGGTTTCCAAAATCACATAACATATTGGTTATATACATTGGTCATCCGACCAATACTCATGAATGGAGTTGCAGTATGGTGGACTGCGCTGAAGAAAGCCCATTACTATGGCAAACACATCAGAATCCAACGCACTACATGTCATTGAATAAGCCAGGCATTAAGAACCACGCCCTCAGCGGCGCTAGACACTCTCCTCCATCTGACACCCCTTGACATCTTCAGCAAACAAGTGGCAGCGAGTACAGCTGTAAAACTCAATGCCTCCTCTCAAAGTACAAACAATAATGTGGATCATTCCATCATTCTGAACCTTACACCATTCCAAAACTCATATTTTCGAAAATCTTCCAGGTCTCCATTCCATCCAGAGCCGAATTGGAATATACAAAAAATTCCTGGAAGACAGGAGCATTCATTTTTATACAGACGGATCCAAGACAAATTATGGTGTTGGTAGTGGTGTATATACTCAGATAAGATTAATCTAAGTCTCTCATTCCGCCTTCTGAATCATTGTAGCGTTTACCACACGGAAGAGAAAACGCTTAGAGAAAACGTGATATAAGCTTCTGATATCCGCATCTTCTCTGACAGTCAGGCTTCAATAAAATCTTTCGACAGTGTCTCAACCAGCTCTCAAACGACCCTTGATTGTCGATCATCAATTATGGAGATAGCGCAGAAATTTAATATTACCTCTGTTGTGTGCCGGACCACAGAGATATTACCAACATGCACAGCCCCAAAAATCGATTGGCGGTCACTTGACTTAAAGCGCTCCAAAGACTTGTTTTCTCAAAGCAGATCTGTATGAGGTCCTCACACTGACTTATAGGCAGCCACGCAATACGACTTGGTGTGGTCTCAAATTTCCATTCGCTCTAAATGACCGAGCCATCTTAGTCTCTGGACCTTGACCCTTCTGGCTAGGTCCATGTCGTTGCACAACCCGTAAAGTTCTCTGTTGTATCTTCATCGTCATTCCCCTTCAATGTACACGGGGCCAAAGATGACCGAAGAACTTTCCTCTCGAAACAGCCTAAGGCACTTTCATCCGATTTTGTCAGGGTCCATGCTTCTGCACCATACAGCAGGACTGGGATGATGAGTGTGTTGTACAGTTTTACCTTAGTTGCTCGAGAGAGGGCTTTTCCACTCAATTGCTTTCTAAGCCCAAAGAAACAGCGATTAGCAAGAGTTATTCTTCGTCTGATCTCAGCGCTGGTGTTATTGCCCGTGTTTATAGCGGAGCCTAGGTAGACAAACTCCTCTACTACCTCGAAGTTGTATGTGTCTATTGTGACGTTCTGCCCGAGCCGTCGGTGTTGAGTGTCCTTCCTCGAAGACAGCATATACTTCGTTTTTCCCTCATTTACCGCTAAACCCATTTTTGCCGTTTCTGTCTCAATTCTCACAAAGGCGCCATTGACATCACGCTGTGTTCTTCCCATTATATCAATATCATCGGCGTACGCGAGAAGTTGAACAGATTTTTGGAAGATAGTGCCTCTGGTGTTGACGTTGGAGTTCTGCACTATCTTCTCAAGAACGATGTTAAAGAAATCGCATGACAGTGCATCGCCTTGTCTGAATCCTTTTTTGACGTCGAAAGATTCCGTGAGCTCGTTGCCAACCTTGATGGAGCAGCGTGAGTTCTCCATCGTCATTTTGCACAAGCGAACGAGCTTGACAGGGACGCCAAAACTAAACATAGCTTTGTACAGTTCGTCTCTGTAGATGCTGTCATACGCGGCCTTAAAATTGATGAAAAGGTGGTGGGTATCGATTTGAAGTTCATAGGTCTTCTCCAGGATCTGCCGCAACGTGAAAATTTGGTCGATGGTTGACTTTCCTAGCCTGAAGCCACATTGATAAGGACCAATCAGATTGTTGACGAAGGCTTCAGACGTTCACATATAACGGCAGAGAGGATCTTGTAGGCGATGTTTAGTAGACTTATTCCTCTATAGTTGGCGCAGTTTAGAGGATCTCCCTTTTTCAGGATCGGGCAAACAATGCTGAGGTTCCATTCATCGGGCATGCATTCCTCTGACCATATCTTACAGATGATTTGGTGCATGCTCCTATCTAGCTCGTCGCCTGCTGCTTTGAACAACTCAGCAGCTAGTCCATCTGCTCCAGCGGCTTTGTTGGATTTCAGCCGTGATATTGCGGTTTTCACTTCTTCTAGGTCGGGTTCACGGAATTGTTGGCTATCATCGTGTCCGATGAAAGGCTCCTGTCTGACGGCGGTATTTTGTTCGTCGTCGCCGTTATACAATCTACAGAAGTGGTCTTTCCAAATCCCCAGCATTGACTGCGATTCTGCTATGATGTTCCCTTGTTTATCTCTGCAGGCATCGGTTCTTGCTCGATGACCTTGAGCCAGCTGTTTAACCTTTCGGTAAAACCTCCGAACTTCATTCCTGCTGTTGGCTCTCTCAACATCCTCGATCTGACGCTTCTCATGCTCTCTCTTTTTTCTCCTGAGAAGCCGGCGTTCCTTTCTCCTCTTTTGCTCGTAGAGCTCACGAGCAGCTCTTGTCCTTCTATGCAGCGCCGCTTTGTATGCCTCCTGCTTGGCTGCATGAGCCTGCCTGCATTCTTCGTCAAACCAGGAGTTTCGTTTTGGTGGCTGTGTGAAACCCAGCACATTAGAGGCGGCATCTCTAACTGCTCTCTGGCAATGTTGCCACTGGTCTTCGATACTTGATGTTGGCGGCATAGGACTCCTTAAGAGGTTACTTGACACTCGATCAGAGAATGATCTGGCGATCTCTTGCGATTGTAGCCGTCCGACGTCGAATTTTCTTGCAGCATTTCCTTGTTTTGGCCGTTGTCGGGATATTCGTAGCACTACCTTGGCTACGACGAGGTAGTGGTCCGAGTCGATGTTAGCTCCTCGGAAAGTTCGAACATCTAAAATGCTGGACAAGTGCCTTCCGTCGATCGCAATGTGATCAATCTGGTTGACGGTTGATTGATCAGGAGATCTCCATGTACCTTTATGGATGTTGAGATGAGGGAACCAGGTGCTTGCTACCACAACATTTCGCCCTGCAGCAAAATCGATCAGCCTGAATCCGTTATCGGATGTGGTGTCGTGCAAGCTGGGCTTTCCGACCGTTCCACCAAAGATGTCCTCTTTTCCCAGCTTTGCGTTAAAATCGCCGAGGACAATTTTAATGTCATAACTAGGACATTGCTCGTATGTTTTGTCAAGGAGCTCGTAGAACTCGTCTTTGGTGTCGTCCTTTTTCTCTTCTATGGGGGCATGCGCACATATTAGGCTGATGTTGCCGAATTTAGCCTTGATTCGGATTGTTGTGATGCGTTCGCTCACGACGAATCCGCATCCAAATAGTCGCTGTTGTTGCTCTCGGTAACAACCATGTTGAATTTAATCCAACTAAAACGCAGTATTTTCTTCTGTCATCGGTATCGAAGAAACTGACTACCTTAAAATTATAGGTATATGCATCACCATCACCAATAACCTGTTGTGGAATGATGCCGCAAGATGAATAGGGTATTTTTCTGATCAGGCCATTATTTAACCAGATGAGGACCTAAGCCTGTGGACCTAAGCTTGAGTGTACTCTCCCACTTCTGAGCTCTTCTGAGCCAATACCCTTCTTAAGCTTTTGGACGGAACTCAGAACAGAGAATTTAAGATAATACCATTGAATAATTTACGTACACCGACAAAATGTCCATGCCACACGGACCACACGGCAAACTTGACACCTACTTTTTTTTAATTTCGTCTGCGCAACAAGACTGTGCAGACTTAAATGCATACGATTTTATAGGTGGCAAGTTTAATGTGAAGGTCTGTGCCGTATGGACCTACCAACTGTGGCTGTACAGTCAATAGTATAGATTTTGGTTCTTTAGCCGTACAACACGAATGTCGAACTATTTTTATACCTCGCTCTTTCGTTCCAGGTCATTGCAATATGCAGGAATTCGAGATCGAGACAATTGTTAACCAACACCTCACCTTCACGCCCCTTCACCCGCGCTGAGCCTTGAGTACGGACCTATTGTTAACAAATGCAGTCCCCTCGGTCTTCAAAAATGTCTGTCTGTGCTAAGAGATCTGTAGTGATTGCTGCTGGGCTACTTTAAACTTTCTTTTACCCTGTTAACATACGCAACATTTCTGTGTACCTTTAATAAAATCTCATGTTCCCAACCTTGAAAAATCTTTATGCAGATAAGAGAATTTAATTAATACATTTAAAAAATACCTCCTCAAGACTAACTCAATTTAAAACCGAACGGGTACTACTCGAATTGGGTACTGCATAATATTTAACTCCCATCCTCATTGACAAATTGTTTGCTAGAATTAAATTAAAATGCAAATTAAAGCCCTCACTGGCAGCTTCTTCCATCACCGGAGTCGAATGAAAATATACACTTTTTTTTTTGAAAAGCCAAATACTTGTACTGTTCGAAAAATAAAATAGAAAAAAGAAAAAACAAACAGAAGAATTTACAACAGGAACATCAAGAGCATTCTTGCTGCTCCCTTGGAGCTGGAAGGACGACCGACGACGACGGAACTCCGTTTTATGGTTCGCTCTCCTTTGGGAAGCAAAGTACCTAAAGGAAGTTTGTTCCTGTGTTTACCTTATGCTCTCTGTGAATATTTAAAATGTATATTTTTTGTTCGGCTGCTGTATGCTTTTCCAGTGTAACAACATCATCGTGAAAAGCGCTGCGCTGTTAAGTAAATGTAAGTCAACTTCCAGAAGAGTTTCAACTTACAGCGAAGCAGAGCAAAGCCAAGCCAACAGTTGGTAATCCGTTTTGCGGCTAAGGTAAATAATGAAATGAGTTTCATGTTATCCTCTTGTGAGCAATCACTTTCGACGCTCTTAAGTAGATTGGGGATTTCCTTCGCGGATTTACTAAGAGGCGGGGAAGAAAAAATATAATAATGCTATTATCCACTTTGCTTGGTATTAAGGATGAAGAGATGAGCTTACCTGTTTCTTGAGTCCTTTGAAAAATATTGAATGCAGACAAACAAATAGAAAGTGGTGGTGTCAGTGACACTGGAAAGAAATTTGGAGCTTGGAGGAGCTGTATTTTATATTTGAAACTCTGAAATAAATTGAAGCGAGGTTTTAGTTGGCAGTCTTTTGGTCCTTTTTAACGTATAGTCTAAGCCAATCCAAGGGTCAATAGTCTCTCTAACCTTCCTTAGTCGTAAATCGCACGTTCAAAATCAATAGTGTCTTAAGTTTTAATGAAACCCACTCCACGTCCAACTAGGGCAGCGAAAACACACACATCACACGTCCTGTGTGTCTCATTGAAATTTTATCCTCAGGCTAAAAGTTTGTATGATTAATTTTTGTCCTTCTTCTTCATCATCTCGACATTTTCTGCAAGTCAAGCAAAAATTACTTACCTCCAACAAAAGTGTACCTACGCACTTTACGTATGATTTATGATGTCAACCAGATGTCAGAAAGGTAAGCCCCCATCCTCGGATCTTCTGCTTTTCTCCTTCATCAGAGTTTAATTTTGTCTTCTGGTAGTCCTTGTTTATGACAATTTTACCTCTTTTATGTTTGTAACCCCTCATCGGCTGATATGTTGCAGATGAAGTGTGTCTCAGTCAAATGTTAAATCATAATGGTTTATGTGACTTGTGAAAGTTCACCTTAAGGTTGAAAAGATAATCTCAAGGATACGCACATGATGACGTAATGTGTCACATATTCCTCTGAGGAGGCATATGCTTGGGTTGAGAAATTATTATTTCATTGTCATTGTTGGTGGATATTTAATTTCGGAATCAGAAATCAAAATTATGATTAATCACTTTGAAAATTTAACTGAAAGTGGAAGTTCATGTAAGGAAGGTGAATGAGCACGTGTCACGTTTTTAACGATAAGTTTTTCAATGATGGATAACGATAACGCTATAGTCCAGGTTGGACTAAGGCCTCGTCTCATTTTACTAACGTATCCAACCAGCTCGGTCTCTAACTAGCTTTATCCAGTTTTGAACGTCGAGTTGGTTGATCGGAATTGGGTTAAAACCAGGGGCGGCACTTCTGGCGACAGGAAAATTCCTATGCACTGTAAGCTAACAATTAGAAAACGCATTAACTACGGTCAATGACTGGACCAAGAAATGCGGTCTTAAAATAAACCCTCTGAAAACAGAACTGGTACTTTTTACAAACAGAAGGAAAATCCCTTCTTTCGAGATGCCAAAAATCAGCAATATCCCACATAAACTCTCAGAAAAAGTGATATATCTTGAAGTTATTCTAGATAAAAAACTCAACAGGGGTCCAAACATACAAGAACGATACAAGAAAGCCATGATTGCACTCTACTCGTGTAATAGGATTCTAGGAAGAGATTGGGGTCCAAATCCCATTCTAACTTATGGTACTTTGGTTTGGTGGCAAGCTCTGGAGAAATCCACGAACTTAAAAACCCTTACCAAAGTACAAAGAATGGCATACATTAGCACTACAGGGGCGATGCAGACTACCCCAACTGCGGGTCTCGAAGTGATCCTAAAACTCACCCCCATAGTCTTATTTGCACAAGAATCAGCAGCAAATAGAGCTCTTCGACTTAGTCAGACAAATATTTGGAGGTCTAGTCAACGTGGCCATATTACGATCCTTACAAAATACGTTGGTTATAACGTTTGTACTGATTACATGACCCCTTATCTAGACTTCAAAAACTTTATTACCAGCTTCCCTAATAGGGAAGATTGGGAAATCAGTGAACCCTACACTAATGAATCCAACTTTACCTTTACGATGGCTCGAAAATGATAACTGGAGTAGGAGCAGGTTTCTACTTAGAAAATCTAAGCCTTGCCAGTTCATTTAGACTTCCCGACCATAGAAGTGTCTTCCAAACCGAGATCTTGTCAGTGAAAAACACTGCTAATCAAATATCCATGATGGCGATACCACACGCTGATATCACCTTTTTCATTGATAGCCAAGCAGCAATTAAAGCGATCTCTGCCATGCAAATCAAGTCAAAGGTTGTTTCAGCTGTCGCGAAGAGCTAAGGGTTCTTCGTATGCAGCAAAACGTAAGACTCTGCTGGGTTCCCGGTCACAGTGGTGTGCCAGGAAATGAAAAAGCGGATGAGCTTGTAAGAGAAGGCTCTCTCATAGCCCATAACATCAGAATCCCTCAATGCGAATCAAAAAGAAAAATTAAAAACAATATTATTCAGAAAGCAAATGATACATGGAGGCTACTAGAAACCTGCGGTAACACCAGGAAACTCTGGCCTCATAATGACAAGGAAAAATCAAATAAGATTTTACTTCTCAATAAACCGTCCTTAAGATGCCTCATAGGTGTGATAACGGGACATAACCTACTTGGCTACCACAAAAAGAAGATGGGGCTTAGTACGGACGACATATGCAGAGGCTGCGGCGATGATTAAGAGCACGAAAATACGGCTCACTTCCTATGCCACTGTCCAGCACTCTGCCGTACTAGAACAAAATTCTTAGGCAACTATTTCTCCAATGAACTAGAAGACCTATCTGAACTCCCAGGCAATCGCCTATTGAACTTTATCTAGTCTACCAAATGGCTCGATTAACCATATAATTCATAGGTTAAACCACTTTTTCAGAAGTTACAATACTTCAGGGTATCACAAGGGATCTACATGGATCTAAGTGTGACGGTAACAATATCAACTGCCAGGCCATATAACCTAACCTAACCTAGGGGCGGCAAAACGTATGGAGTGGGAGGGGTATGGACTGCTTCGGCTTCGACTTCGGTCGAATTCGGCCAAAAAAAAACAACATTCGGCCAAAACTTCGGCTTCGGTATATGCTATGTACCCCACTTAAATAAAAAGTGTTCTGCCGCCCCTGGTTATAACTTGAATGAATGAGTTTTTCTTCGATGCGTACGAGGTTGGATAATAATTAAGGAAAATCTAGTTTCCAATATTTACGGCTCTCTTACTTTATCTTATTTTCAAAATATGATGTTTTCACTTCCGATGCTATCACTGAAAAATGACAAATAACAGGTCCTTGATAGTTTATTTATTTTTATTATTTTATCAATGGATAGAACTCCCGAGTAGAATATTACAACATGGCTCTCCAGTCTCCTATCTGCCTTCTCCATGCCTTAAGCAACACAACGATGAAAGGTAAGTAGAGCCATCGTACTTGAATTATTATTGTTGTCTAGCGGAGCAAGATTTTTAATTACTGCACACGACATGAACCTGAAACGTTTTCATCAATCTACGTCTTGAGTTAATACCTCCAACGAAAAAAAAAACATACAGCAAGATTCTTCCCTCAAGGACTAAGGATGTGTTTAGCAAAAAAAACAAAAACAAAAACCATATAACCACCGCCAGACTGGAGCCACATAGTTATACTCCATTTGAAAGAGTATCAACTGAAGGAGTTCGTTTTCCACGTAAGACGGAGACACGAAAGACATCAAAAGTCATTCGACTCCAACCCCGAACCCCCATTAAGTCACCTTTTGTTTATTTCTGCAGTTACAAATGTTTTCTTCCCCTAAATTTCATATCTAACTGTCATTGTAGTGTGTTGGAGTGTTTTTCTTATTTTTTCTTCTTCTTCTATCGACGACCCCCAAGGAGTGACGACTTTTAAGAGTTCGAGTCGCAAAATGAAGATGCGTAGAGACAAAAGCATTTCAGTATAAATTTTGTTTATGAGTCTGACTTTTTTTTTGTTTTGGAGAGTTAAGTAATGTTTAACAATAATGACTGTGATTTTGTAATAAAAGCTTTTGTTTCGTTGATTTCATGTTCTACCTTCATGATGGGGTTTATGATTTTGAGGAGTATGATGATTACTTTGAAGTGGTTTATGAGTTAGTATGAATTAGGCGTTTGATTAACAAGGTTCATGAGATCAAAGCGATAGTTATAGATAAAGAGAATGTTTACAAAGGATTTTTCAATAGGGACGCTACAAAAGTAGACCGATAGGGACAGCAAACGACGCCATATTTTTTCCCGTTCTCTTGATATTTCTACCGAAATTCAGAGTCAGTGGTCAACACTTTAAGAGCGCTACGTACAATTCATGATCGTCATAATCGTCCTGATCTGGCAGGACGATTATGATTGAGCGTCTAGTGGAAAAATTTGAATCCACAGGCTCAGTACAAAATGTTCCAGTACCAGTGAGACAAAGAAGTGCCCGTAGTGTTGAGAATATTAATGCCGCTAGCGCATCAATTGCGAGAGACCCAAATCAGTCTCTCACATGACGTTCTCAAGCGTTGGGCATCTCTGTGACGTCGTTGTGGCCAATTTCGCGTAAAGATCTTGGCCTACATCGTTACAAGATCAAATTGGCGCAAGAACTGAAGACGCTTGATCACCAGAAATGTCGTATGTTCGTGAATTGGGCTGAGCAACAACTTGAAAATGATTCGGATTTTCATCGAAAAATTGTCTTCAGCGATGAGGCTCATTTCTGGCTGGATGGCTTCGTCAATAAGCAAAATATGCGTTATTGGTCAGGCAGCAATCCACATATGCTTCACGAGGCACCATAACATCCCGAAAAAATCACTGTTTGGTGCGGTTTACATGCTGGTGGTGTCATTTGCCGTACTTCTTCCTTGATGATCAAGAACGGCACGTTACTGTGAATGGGAATCGCTACCGCTCAATGCTAACCGATTATTTTTGGAATGAATCGGATGATATGGACTTGGACGATATGTGGTTTCAACAGGTCGGTGCCACATGTCACACGGCGGGCCAAACAATCGAATCATTGAGAACGAAGTTCGATGAGTGCATTATCTCCAGAAATGAGTCTGTGAATTGGCCGCCTCGTACATGCGATTTAACGCCGTTAGACTATTTCCTGTGGGGCCACGTCAAATTTATGGTTTGTGTCAACAAGCCAGCGACAATTGATGAACTTCGTACGAATATCGAACGTGAAATTGCAGCAGAATCTACCCATTTATGCTTGAAAACCGTCGAAAATTGGGTTCAGCGTCTGGACTTCTGCAAGCGTGCACGTGGTGACCATGCAAAAGAAATCGAGTTCCATACATAATGGCATCAAATGTACTTCCACAAGAATTTCATTGATATCCAAAGCCGTTTTTGTTTTATTTAAGAAAACTTTTGTAGCGTCCCTATTGAAAAACCCTTTACATTAAGTGCTTAAGAGCAAATATAGAATTCCTTGCAAAACTATGCAACAGGAATACCAACAGAGCTTGCCAGACAAAATCATACATCAGCACGAGGGGTACAACAATTTAAAAGTCAGCCCAACTTAAGTACACAGCTTTATGTCAGAAAATGAGATCAAGGCTAAAAAGGGTAGGTAGACGAAGTTATTGTTTCAAAACTTTATTTCAAGTCTCTCAGCTCTCAACCTTGAACTAGTAAATAACACTATCAAAGAAAGATCGATCTTTCTTCGAAATAAACCTTTGAACTATGTAGAAATTATCAGGCCCATCCCAGAGTCCACCTTGGATAGTCCATGGATCTATTTTTCAAGATCCCTACAAAGAATTTGAAAAATAGGATCTTGGAATGTATGATTGATCGCACAGGTCCAAAAAGACTTCAATTATCTTGCCATGGTTACCTGATGGTGACAAATTCTTAATTCGCAAGCAGGCTTAAATCGTTTGGCGAATGTGAATAGGGACCTAGCCGGACTCTGACGCCAACTTATCATCACCTCTAGCCTCTAGGTTGGAAACAAGCCAGCAGCTAAGTAAACTGAAAGATGTTCGACAATTGACTAAACAGCTATAATTATTATGCCTATTTCTCGTAGTTGTTGTTGTACACCATCTAAACCACTTGCACTTCTTCCAGAAAAATCCTTCCGACTGTGGTACGATACACAGCAGGCAAACGACAAGGAAGACAAATAAAACTTTGAAGTTCATCTTTCAATACGTTAAATTTTTAGGTTACTGTTTTGAAGGATAAGGAATAACTACAGATGTAACTCGGCAATCCCTTCTTTTTATACCTACTCAGTCACAGATCTGTAATCTTATCAATATGCTTCCGAGATCCATAAGTTCACCCCGGAAAAAAGATTATTATGTCAACCTCTTAAGAAACAGCCAAAATTGGTGTATTCAAGGCTTAACAATATTTATTTTATTTAATCACTTACCCACGATTATTCTATATTTAACGACAGCTTTTTTGAATTCGCCTTGGCCAAGCTACAAGTTTGAAAACAATATTTCCTCCTTGCCTTAAGCACGAGCAATCCAATTGCAATGTACCGATGTCACCTTATATCAAGCATTTAAGGTCTTTGTTCCTATCAAGCTTGTTGACAGGCTTCCTGATATCTCATCGTTGACTCTTAAGGTTCTACTAACCTACTGTTCTTATCACAATTCAACTATGTTTGATTAAATTTGTAGTTGAGAGAAGGTTCTTCCGCTTGGTACACTGACGGCTAGTTCTATAGATTAAGAGAAAAGTCATCGTGAAATTTTAATATAAATATGAGACCAATTACAATAAGATTCAGTACCCAGTTTTTGTTCAAGAAATTATTTCAACAATGAATATCAAAGTTGTATTTTTCTTCCTTATGATGTGCCTTATGTGCATTTTACCACAGACGGAAGGATTTTTCTGGAAGAAGTGCAAATGGTCAAAATGGTGTCGGACAACAACAACAACGAGCACAACCACTACAACTACAACGACAACGCCAGCTGCTTGATCTGATAGATATGTTTCGTGATTAGCATGGAAAACACTCAATTTATTAACAATTTTAAACTATAAATTTATTTTATTCTTATTTGCTTGAATTTCCCCGTTTAATTAATAAATTATTACTAAACTAATTCTTTTTTATTTAAAAATTCAGTAGAATAGGTATTGTTCGATGTCATGATTCATTTTTTGTCTTCCATTTTAAATCATTGTAGTCAAAGATCCCATCGTCCGTTTCAGAATGGTCAACAGAAAAAATACAGCACTTAATAGTTTATATACATATTGGTTAGCAAAATAGTTGGTATATAAGATTTTAAGTGAGTGTTGCAATTTGTAACGTCACCTTTTCGCTTGAAAACTACGATGACCATCCGTTCATTATGATAATGAACAGTACATTATTTGAAGGAAATGTTCATTATGAATTATTGTGTGTCGGAAAACACAAGAATTTTCATTATTTTAGAAATTGTTCATTATTTGTTCATTTTTTGGAGTTAACTTGCATAGAATCTATTCATTTAATAGACCCCGGTATAAAAAATATGGATATTCAAACATTAAAAAAAAAACCGTTCTAACCTACTGGATCGATTTAAATGCAATTGTACAAAGATAGACTTGAACCTGAGAAAGGGAATACGGTTTTTTTTAACGCAATAAAAGGGGTTGAAAGAGTCACAAGGGGTTGAAATAATAGGTCAAAGTTTGTATGGAGGTCGATAAGGTTAAAAGCTTTAAACTTATGTTTATGGCTTTTGACTAAGGCCGTGTGCGAATTGGATGAATTGTGGTTAAAAATGGATGAATTTTTAACCACTACTGTCATATTTTAACCTGCTCCGAAGCTAGTCTAATTTTTAACACATTTCGTTCAATGCGAAGTGTCAAAATTTAACCAAACATCAAGTTTTAACCAATTTTCAACCCAATTCGCACACGGCCGAAGTACAACATTTAAAGTTTAAAAAATTAAATTAACTGTGGGGAGGGTAGTAAAAATACGGGTGGAAAGTTTTATAGCCACGTCGAACCTATTTTATTGAAGAGACATTTCAGCGTAGAACACATGATACCGAATTTCATGCTCTTCAATTTATACTACTTTTATTATGACGGTTACTCATACATATGGTCAATGTAGACATTTTCACATAAATTTGCTTATAAGGCCGTGTGCGAATTGGATGAATTTTTAACCACCCCTGTCATATTTTAACCTGCTCCGCAGCTAGTCTAATTTTTAACACATTTTATTCAATGCGAAGTGTCAAATTTTAACCAAACGTCAAGTTTTAACCACTTTTTAACCCAATTCGCACAAGTTAAATTAATAAAACACCGGTTTAACTTTGTAACGTGTTTATTGATGGTCAAAATGAGACTGATGTCTCAATCATAATTTATAACTTACGCTACTTAACTCTAAGCAGCAGACACTCAGGTCAATGCATTCAATTTCCTATGGCCTTCGGATATTTAGATTTTCCCATAGGAAAGAAATGCATTGAATGTCTACTGGTTCGGGTTACGAAGCAACACAAATGTTCCGTCGTCAAGTTTGCTGACTTTCATTTGTGTAACTCACACGGCCTAAGTTTTAATCCTATATACAAGTTGTTGAAAATTCCATATGCGTAATCTACGTAAAATAACGGTGATTTTGATAGCATCACAATCTTGATTTTAAAATAAATATTATTGCACATAAACGACTTTCTTGGTGCATTCGAAATGACACATCACCTGTGGGAGAATCCCGCTATGGCAAAAAATCGATTAATGTTATTCCATAAAAAGCGTCCTAGCGTGCGTTCTAACAATCGGATCTTCAAGATTAAGAGTGTATTGTGAAGCGATTAAATATCGTATTGAAATGATTAAGGTGTCATTGTGTAGACAAAAACTGTTTCTAAAAAACTAATATAAGTATTCCTGAACCTGTGACAAATCGTGAACTTCCAATTCCCAAAATACTAAAAGTGCTTGTAACACTTCATTTTTTTTGGTAGATATATAATGAGCTTGTATGAAAATTAGATAACCTAAAATGTGTCCTTGTAGGGTCCTTACATGGAATTGTTCAATCAACAGTTGGGAAAATAATTGCAACTGTGTCAAAAAGTATTGCTTCATTGTTACCTGATTTTATAAAATTTCCTTCGTCCACTGAAGAATTCAATGAAATAAAACGAGAGTTCTATAAAATTGCAAAATTTCCCAAAGTTATTGGAGCTATCGATTGCACACATGGACACATAATACGACCAACCAGAACGGTCGGGCCTGTAATGGTTGGACATTATATCAATAGAAAAGTTACAAACCAGAGATTAAAATGAATCAAGCTTGCTCACGAATACTGAGTATTTATTTGAAAAAAACAAGTTTGAACAAACTGAGTCAACGCACAAGCAAGTAAATTTGAACATTTTTATTTATGAATCAAGTAACTCTTAGCAACCCCTATTTTCAAATGAATACAAACTAACTTTGAACTGAGTTTCTGTGAGCAAAATGTTCACGAACAAGCAAGCTATTCATGAGCAGGCAAGGGTTCTTGCCAAGCGTAAGCATTGTAGCTATCTGTTTGTGATTTGTCTATTTGATGGTGCGGTTTGATTTAAAAGGAGAAACACTATTGAAAGTTGGATGATTTTTTGTTTGTTAAGATAAAAAAGTGGCAACGATTTAAAGAGGATACAATAGTTTTTTTTATTTAATGATTTAAAGAAGGTACAATTCAAATTAAGGAAATAAAATCACAGCAAATGAGAAAAAAATTAAAATGTAAGATATAAAGATATGTACATTATAAAAATTAAATTTTGTTAATCTTAAGATTTGAATAAGACACAATCAAATCATTTACTGTTTCTGGATTTAGCCAGGTTCGTTTTTCGGTGATAATGTTTCCGGCTAGGGAGAAAGCTCGTTCTGATGGGGCTGATGTTGCAGGAATGCAATTGAAAATCCTGTGCGCTTTAAGATGTTCCTGTTCATACCACCATTGAAGCATATCAACTGGGTCATCTACATCAGTTGAAATGTATTTGTTTATTTCGCCTTCAATGGAATCCTGGGATGTGTTTCCACCAACAAATCGTGAAAACACATTAAATGGGCGTGAAGATGTTGACGGCTGCTCGTCTGACAAATGTTCAATCGATTGATTGACTGGAACAACAGTTTTAATGAAATCATAGATTTCATTTTTCTCTTCTGTTGTTAAAAGAGACATTTTGTTGCAGGGTGGGTACAAAAACGTGGCTGCCTTGAATTCTAACTTTATTTCGGGGTAAAATAAATTGCGTAAGTAATGTTTCACTTTGCTTTTGAAGTCCAAAACATTAGATGAGTCCGATTCATGGAGTAAACAGGCGTTGATTAAACCGTCGTAATGTGGGAACACCAGATGTGCAGTGCAGGATTTTGAGGATTGCAGCTTTTGAAATGTGTCCATGAATTGCTCAAGAAAAACAATTATTTCATTCAGTAAACTGGTACTAATGCCTTGAAGTCGGTGAAGCTGTTGTTTTTGTTGTTGTAGCCCACAATATCCTGCATATTCACTTGAATAGACTTGCACATCTTCATTTTTGACATCCACCTGAGTTTAAATTTTAGTTTTAATATTCATTGTAATCTTAACGTTAGTATTTAACGTATATGAATAAATAGATACCTTGTTTTGCACTCAGCTTCCAAAGTTCGATGAAGGGAACTGCTTGCACCAGATTTTTTCATATATTTTACTAGTTTCTTGCATTCATCGAAAAAATTATCTATTGCAGAAGTCTCTGAACATGCCTTTTCGAAAACGTTGTGCAAGAGATGACCAAAACAGTTGTACCGGATATTGTATTCAAGTGCTTTGATGACGTTAGCTCCTCTATCAGTTACAAACCGAATGGAATGTCCATCAGTGTTTGCTGATATGCCATATTCATCAAAAATGTTGTTTACTTTAGTAATGATGTTATTTCCGGGTAGTGGAGATTCAATTTCATCCAAAGCCAGCACTCTTTCAAACAGACTAGCATCCACTATATAATGAATAGTGAGTACCAAGTAGGAACGCATTTTGAAATTGTCAGTCCATAGGTCTGTTGTCGCTGATATATTTTTAATTCCAATGAGTTCATCTTTTATAATAGCCACCAATTTCTTCTTGAATATCTTGACATGGTGGCTTATTGTTGCTCCGGTTGGCAATATGTCCTGCATCTTGACATGTTGTCCATACTTTGCACCGATGCGAATAAATTCCTTAAATGCCTCACTCATTCCAGTTACTTCCATCGTAGAGAAAGGCCTCACGTCCTTAATGGTAGCATTCACTGAGACATCCAAAATAGCTTTTTTATCGGCAGATGACACCATCACTTCATTTATCGGACTGGGTTGATTGTCTTTATGACACTTATGTTTCAGTAGATTTGTGGTGGCTTAACAGTGGTATTTCAGAACTTTCTTACAAAATCTGCACGCCACTAAGTCTGGTACAAATTCGCCATTTTCATTTTTTATTTCTCCAAAAGTTTCCCAAACCTCACTGATTTTTTTTGTCACTTATAGAAAAAATATTCCCAACAAGGTTAAAATACACTATTTCTTGGTTCATTTTAAACCTTTGCACTTCACAGATGGACTTAAATGATTAGATTGTTGTTACTTAACGTTTGCTTTATATATTTTCAATTTTCAAAATCGGGCATCAATAAACAAAAATTTCTCCTACCAAAAAAAACCCAATTTTTCCAATATTATGACAAATGTACGCTTAAACAGCTCACTTTTTTTCAAAGATTAACCCTTATGTGATATTCTACGAGTACCTATAACCGCAAATAACAACAATTTTTTTTTTCAAATTCGCATCCACAAACAACCTAAATGCATTTATATCTTCTTCTCCTTCTCCTTCATTGACGATCTTTAAATTACCTAATACTTTTATGATACATACTGCCAATCAACAAACAACTTGACCATGGACATTCAAATTTTCCAGTAGTTAATAAAAAATCGACGCTAATCTTATGGTGGGTAAAAAAACTGTATATGAATGCATAATGCTCCTATACCAGGTACACAATCACACAATCAATGCTAATTTGTCCCTGAATTTTAACTACCTGCTATTTTGAAATACGAAAACGTTTTTTCAAGAGTTACTCATTCATTTACCATTTGGTATTCATTCATTAATCCTCTGATATATTATTTCAAATTTAAAATCTTTCCTTAAAATGCAACAAAAATACATTTTCCTTTTACTACTTAACATACCGCCATATTATGTCGGTTATACTTTTATAAATGTAATCCATTTAATTTTTGAATGGCCAGAACTATTAAAAACAAATAATAAACAAGATGCCTACGCTCATTCACTGATAAATTCTTTATTTCATTATGCACATCGTAACAAAAAACAAAAAAAAACTTACAATAAACAAGTCCTCATTCATAATCAACCTCATTTTTTTTCTAGAATCAAGTTAGAAAATATTCATCCAAGCTCACAATTATTCAATCTGTTTGAACATTTGAGTATACTCAGACGGTTTGAATATATTCAATCGGTTTGAATATACTCAGTCGTTTGAATATACTCAGTGGGTTTGAATATACTCAGTCGTTTGAATATATTCAGTCAGTTTTAATACTCAGTCGGTTTGAGTATTCAAACTGTTTGAATATGTTCAAGCAAGTTCAAGCAAATCATCCGCTCACAAGTCATTTTATTTGTGAGTGAAAAAAACAAAAATGACTTGTGAATATAATATACTCATTCTGCTTGCTCGAAAACATTTGAATGTGTGTGAGCAAAAATGCTTGTGATCAATTTGCTTGTGAATAGGGGTGGAAAACGATCAAGTCTGAGCGATCATTGAGTAATTTTGTGATGTA
>CAKKXW010000003.1:69057413-69178234 GCA_920937365.1 Sphaerophoria rueppellii | reverse complement strand
TACACACCATAGAATCAAATATGTATAAAGCAGAAAAATCTTTAAAATATTACATTTATACCTACATAGGTAACTATTCATTGAACGTTCAGATTGTGACTGATTCCAATTATTGTAAGATCATTTGTTTGTTTGTTCTTTACCTCTTTTCCATTTGCAAATGAAATCATCAAATGAAATGTTGACATTAATTTGTTTATTCTATAGAACTGTCAAATGTAAGGTGTGTTGACTTTGTTTTTTTTCGAGAACTGTCAAATTTTAGACGTGTTCACTTAACACTTTCTTTAAAAACAACAGAAACTTCACACTAGATAGCATCGAACTAAAAAGTGTCTATAATTGAAGAAAAATAAAAAGAAAACAATTTTTGAGTTAACAATTTGCTAAGTAGTATCACGTTAATGAGCTAAACACAGGCCGACTATAATTTCGCGCCAATGTGATTTGCTTGAATGCAATTGAAATAGAGAACTACATATCTGGAATTACAACTTACAACTAACTTTCAACTTTCATAAGAGTAAAATGCAGTAAAATACAAATTTTATTAAAAAATTCAACAAATTCTCTTTCTTCCGGTATATTTTGACTAATTCACAAAAATCAGAATTCTATGCAGCTTTGTTTTTTATTGTTCTATCTTGCATGAGGATTGAGCGTATTAAGAGTCGATACCGGACATATAAACAAACCAATGCACCTTAAATGCTAGGCGAAAACTTGAGTTGCTCTCGAGAGGTTTCTGAGTTCCCAATCAAAAATTTACCGTTTTCCCATCTGAAAATCAGTGCACCTATAAAAATACATGCAATTCTCCTGTGAAAACTAATGAGTTTTTTCTAGTTTTTTACCAAGAACTTTCTATTTTTCCATTCGAAACCCATTTGGAACAAAAATTTGGAAAAAAAAATATAATCTCGACCTTTGTTTGGTTTTTCTAGTTTTTCCACTCGTACATGAGGTTTTTTCATTGTTTTTTTTACAGAAACCATCACTGGATACAATAGTATTAACCATGAAAATTTCACAAATATCTGTTGAGCCATTTCAGAGTCCATGAAAAACATACAAGGAAACAATCAAACAAATAAAAAACATAATATGCATATGCATAGAGATTTCATGAAGATCTTACTCTTAATCTTTAGAAATATAGCCATCAATGTACCAAGCGGAAGAACCTTCTCTAACTACAAATTTGATCAAACATAGTTGAAGGATTTTGATAAGAACAGTAGGTTAGTAGAACTTTAAGAGTCAACGATGAGATATCAAGAAGATTTTCAACAAGTTTGATAGGAACAAAGACCTTAAATGTTTGATATAAGGTGACATCGTGACATTGCAATAGGATTGCTTGTTCTTAAAGCGTAGAAGAAATATTGTTTTCCAACTTGTAGCTTGGTCAAGGCGAATTCAAAAAAGATGTCGTTAAATATAGAACAATCGTCTGTAAGTGATTAAATAAAATAAATATTGTTAAGCCTGGAATACACAAATTTTGGCTGGGTCTTAAGAGGTTGACATAATAAACTTTTTTCCGGGGTGAACTTATGGATCTCGGAAGCATATTGATAAGATTACAGATCTGTGACTGAGTAGGTATAAAAAGAAGGGATTGCCGAGTTACATCTGTAGTTATTCCTTATCCCTCAAAACAGTAACCTAAAAATTTAACGTATTGAAAGATGAACTTCAAAGTTTTATTTGTCTTCCTTGTCGTTTGCCTGCTGTGTATCGTACCACAGTCGGAAGGATTTTTCTGGAAGAAGTGCAAGTGGTTTAGATGGTGTACAACAACAACTACAAGCACAACAACTACAACTACTACGACAACGACAACGCCAGCCGCTTGAGTCTTTTCAGGGATTCAGTAGTTAGGACATAATTAATAGTAGCATACTAGAATATATTTTACTTTATTGTTCCAAGAAATATTAATGATATATCAATAAAATTTAAGAAAAATTCTTCTATTCTGAAAGGAATTGTTAACATAAGATAAAAGGAACTTTTATAAAATTTCATGTCGTACAAGAAAAACTTCATACAAATCTGGTTGTTTCGGAAGAGCTTTGGAAATCCTTGTTTTCTTCATGATGTGAATAAGCTATTACATCTGTCAATAACGTTGGGATTTTCAGAACAACACACCTCCAATAAGAGTTGATTCACGTTGAAGACTTACCTTAAAAATTCAATTTGCTAGAACTTAATTCAATCATCAACAGTATAATTTAATAACAAATCAAACGAGAAAACTGAAATTTATTTCATTGTAACACGATTAGCACGAGACAAATCTGTTTTTAAAACTTTCCAAGATATTTACCGAGACAGCATTATGTTCTGTGCGTCATCAAATATTTATCAAGTAAACACTTAAACACATTTGGAAAGAAAATCAGCCACGTTAGTCAAATGAACACTATTTAAACATAAAGCAGTTACCTATTTTTATCAATCTGAGTACTTATAACATTATTCTTATCCGGCAACTAGGTTAAGGTTAAACAGAGAATTCACTTCCGATAATAATTTTTTTTTTTTTACACTATCAGAATTGGTCGAAGAGAGCTTATAGCAAGCACAGTCTTACGACCAATGGTTTGCCAACATAGTAGACTATGTTATACCACCGGCTCATCACTTAGTGCAGTGTTAGTTGTTAGTAAGCAAACATTACATAACAAACACTCACATGGATGAAACAAAAACAAGACAGTTAAAAAAACAAGATTAATACATAACTAATAATTACAAATATTAAGTAAACAGAGAGACATTTAAAAGTGTATAACACTGGTCTTGAGCAAAGGCTTTAATTTATTCTTGCTTATATTTAAATCAAATAAGTCTGAATTGCAGTTTGAAACCCCACTGATACGTGTCAAGGGCTCATTGAAACCATAGTTGGTACGATGTTTTGGTTCATGTACCAAGTGCTTCCTACGAAAATTATAACCGCCACCCCGATGGTTGAAAGATATAGCTCCAAGTAATTCCGGTGCATCTGTTACACCAGTAATAACTTGATGGAAGAATACCATGTCATTGTTATTTCGTCTACTTGACAATGTTTCCATTTGGAGAGTTAGCAAACGGCTTTCATAAGAAGGGACATTCAAAGGATCACTCCATAGAATACCTTTCAAGGCAAAACGAGTAAAATTTCGTTGAACAGATTCTAGCCTCTCAATATGAATATTGTAATGAGGTGACCAAACTTGGGAAGCGTATTCTAAGTGAGGACGAACATAGCAATAATATAAAGCGCGGGTTATATTTGGATCGCGGAACTCCTTTGACCAACGCTTTATAAATTCAAGCATTGACTTTGCTTTATTCACGATGTTGTTAATGTGCACAGAAAAATCTAATTTAGGGTTAAAGAAAACTCCAAGATCTCTTACAGAAGTTACACGGGTTAGAATGCGCTGTGAGATAGCGTAGTCATATGAAGACGGTGCACGCTTCCTAGAAAAGGTCATTGTTTGACATTTTATTGGATTTAGGTTTAAACTATTTTTCTCACACCACAATGCAAAACTATTAATGTCATCCTGTAGAAGAATGTGGTCATTACTAGAACAGATGTTTTTGTAAATCTTCATATCATCTGCGAAGATGAGGATTTCGCTATTACGTACACATAACGGGGCATCATTAATAGCTAAATTAAAAAGTAGAGGTACTAGATGGCTACCCTGAGGAACTCCCGAATTAGCAAAAAATGACTTAGAGATAGAATGCCTGAATTTTACTTGGTAAGACCTATTCTCGAGATAAGAGGATATCCAAGTGATGAAAAATGGGGGGAAGCCATATGCATTTAGTTTGAATCTTATGATGGCGTGAGAGAGTTGGTCGAAGGCTTTCGAAAAATCTGTATAGACGCAATCGATTTCCTGACCACATTCCAAAGTGCTTACACATTGATTTATAAAAACAAGAAGATTTGTGACAGTAGAACGTTTCTGCATGAAACCATGCTGTTGGTGACAGATGATGTTCCTGCAATGAAATGCCAAACTTTCACAAATAACTTGTTCAAATACCTTAGGAATGCAGGAGAGCTTAGATATTGGTCTATAATTGGTGATGTTGGCCTTATCTCCCTTCTTATAGACTGGTATAATGTAAGCGTTTTTCCAAATTGATGGAAATTTTCCTAATTTTAAAGACAGTTCAAAAATATAACGGAGGGGAGATGCTAAGATAGACTTACACTTTTTTAAAACAACAGGTGGAATACAATCTGGACCACTCGAAAAATCATCTTTCAGAAGAGAAAGAATGTTTATAATGTCATCAGTCTCTACTGAGATGTTGTTAAACAATACTTGTGGACAGCCACGTAAATACTGAAAAAAATCTTTATCCACAACGGCGGGGGAATCGATAAAAGATTGGCTGAAATTATTTGCAAATTCTTCACAAATTTCAGAAGTTAAGTTGAGGGTTACATTATTGCTAGTAAAGTTCATTTGATAAACATCACATTTCTTCTTCGAATTAATGTATTTCCAAAAACTTTTCGGGTCAGACGTCAGAGAGCATCCTACAGTAAGTAAATACTCACTGTAAAGTTCATAAGACAGTTTCTTAAATTCTTCAAAAAATGAAATATAAACTACTTGGTTTTCTAAGGTCATGGATTTGAGGTATTTTTTCCAGGCCTTATTTCTCTTATTAGGAAGTGTTTTTAGCTCTTTAGTATACCAAGGATGACTGAAAGTGTAGGAGTGGGTTGATTTCTTCTTAGGAACTGCCTCTTCAATGCAACTCATAAGTGAAATTTGCAATAATTTTGAAGCAACCTTGCGACAAACTTACTTAGGATTTTTTAAACGCTTTTTCTTATAACTTTAACCTTACTTTGAGGGCCTTAACCTAACACATCTTGACATCTTCTCCAAAATGTTGGCTGCTAACTCATGCGTTAGGCTAAGAGCCACCTCTCAATGGATCAGTCACAACACTGGACATACTACTATCTTAGACAACTTTAGATCAATCTCAGATTGCTAAAACCATACCACCCCAAAAATGGTATCCCTTCAAGATCTTCTTGGGAAGAAGAGAGACCCCTGGAAGACAATATGTTACACTTCTATAAAGACGGTTCAAAGACCGATTACGGCGTTGGAAGGGATATCAATTCGAAACAACTGAATCTCAGTCTATCATATAGACTTCCCAATCAATGAAGTGTGTTCGAGCAGAAGAAATGGCGATTAAGGAGGCACTATCCTGGCTCAGAGAAAACGATATGTCTTGCAAGGATATACGTATCTTCTCGGACAATCAAGCCGCTCTCAAATCTCTCGCGTCTGTCACCAAACTCTCAAATAGTCCACGACTGTCGATCATCTTTAAACGAGATGACGGAGCATTCACCTCATTTGGGTGCCGGGCTACAAAGACATCCCGGGAAATTGCAAAGCCGATGGGCAAAGACAAAACATAGGAACACCACTTGCTACATGCAAATATCTTCTTAAACAATATGCTCTAGAATCAACAAAATATATGATCACAGGATACCACTTACCTAGCAACTAGCGTTTTTTTTGGTCGTCCGGAACTGTTCCGAACGATTCTGAAAGCGTTCACTTGGCACAAGATGACAGTTCTTGTTCTGTATAGAACAGAAAAACGATTCCGAATTTGAAGTCGGAATTGAAAACAGAATCACGCATACATGCACACAATCGCACATACGTACTCGCCGCCATGTTTACAAATAAAGAAAATAAAAACAACGTCATGTCATCTGCAATTCTGCATATGAGGTTTCACAAATACATAGACGTTCAACCATAAGAAGCAAAAAACATGTGTTTGCATGTTCGTTTGGTATCCGGAATCGGACAGTTCTGTGTACCAATTCCGGATTACCAAAAAAAAAAACGTTATAAACAAATATGGCCAAGCATAGACCTGATACGATCAAAAGGCATGATTTCATTGATCAGACAAAATATAAGCTCTACAATTGGAGTCATAACAGGACACTGTCTCATAGGTAGACATGCTTTGAGGCTAGGGGTTTTCGCAAACGACTTCTTTAGAAGCTGCATGCACGAGGATAAAGAGCAAACAGTCCAAGACCTTCTGTGTACATATCCGGCATCATTAAATAGAAGGAGTTACTATCTCGGTAATCCCTTCTTCCGTAATACCAGTGAACTGGCAACGATCGACACAAAATGTCTCTCTAACTTCATTAAAAGCACAAAATGCTTTGCTTGACATTAATCTCCCATGAGTAACTAATTTGGTGGTATCACAATGGACCCTTGAATTCTAAATGAGCCATTAACGTCTAGACAGACACTCCAACCTAACCTTGAGGGCCCTATTACTGTGTCATATTTCCGTAAAAAGATAAAATTTTGAAACTTCTTCCAGTTTTTATTGCTTATGTTTGTAACAGACTATCTTAAATATGAATTTTAGAATAAATGTATTACCTACTTTTCTGTTTGTGAGCTTGCTATGACAATGCAGAAGGACGTGTCTGGATGAGGAAATGCAAGTTTTCACATTAGGCGTTTTTCTTTATTCGTTCGGAGCTCTGAGCTCAGAGTCTTCAGCGCTAATTATTTTAAACATTTCTTTTCATTTTACCACATCTGCTTGACATTTGTTTGTTCAGGCATTTTGCTCTCAATGTTCGGTCTCTTTTTTCCGAGCACGTCGGTCGAGCTCTGAACACTCAGAATCAGTGCTCTAAACGAAAAAAGTAACACAACTTTGATGCTCTGAACACACTAAACTAAAAAAAGAAACACAATTGTTAGTTTGGCAGTTCAGGTTCTGTTCAGATGTAAAAAAGAAAAACGCCTATTGGTGCAGGACAGTTAGTACAATAATCACAAATTCTACAACTTCAACCACATCGATCACGAAAACAGCAGAACTATTCACATGACTATTTTTATGACACCAATAACGACCAATAAATTATTCGTTCGTCGATTTTGACAGCTCTTTCACATAAGAGTTTAATTAGTCGCGAACGAATCACCACCAAAACCAAAACAAAAATAATTTCTTAGGTTAAAAATGAGCGCGAACAATGTATTTGTTTGGAGTGTGTGGAGTGTGGAAGTGGAAGGTGTGGAACGTGAATTGAATTTTAAAGTTCGTATCAACAAGAATTCTTTTCGCGACGAATAAATTTGTTTTCTCGATTTATTTTCAAAATAGCTAAATCTGCGTTTTGTTGATAATTTATGAGGAAAAAGGTATTCCAACGTGACTTAAGTCACTTTTATTTATTCATTTGTCGTAGTGCTATAAATTGAATGTGTTTACGCTTAAACTGTACACTATGTCACTATCTAGGGTGAGTCGGGAGCAGTTTTCCAAGAAGATAGAGGGTAAGAAAGTAAAACGTAAACCAGGGTGGGTCAATTTCTCCACAATTAGCTGAGAGGGGTAATCTTTTAAACTATTGACCTGTGCTATGAAAAAAAAATGTCAAAAAGCCACAACTCTTCTTTTGTTTTCACATAAAATTGATTTGGGGAATAGTATTTTCGAAAAATTAGTTCTCAAATTAAAAGGTTTTTAATCTTTGATTTGATTATTCAATTCTGTAATTACTTTTTAGTAAATCCAGGGAACCGGCTACAAATACAGCCTTATTTCTAAACCGGGACATAGACTTATTATAAGAATTATTATGCCTGTATAAGGAAAATATTTATTTATTAAGTTTTAGCTACATATAGGGATTGAATAAGCTATACAATAGTTAAGGGTTGTATAAAGCTTGTTATAACGTGCTATAATACGTATGTGGGTTCTTATGATTTCTTCACAAAAAGGAAACACTGATTAATCCTTTTTATTTTTTATATATGCTTTCATGAATATTTTTATGTTTTACTTTTGTATTTTAAAAAAAGGAAATAGAAATGAAAATATACAGTTAGATAATGTTTTCTTATACCAAGAAGATATTATCTAACTATGTATTTTACTTTAGATTTTGTCTTTAAATTTTAAGAAGGAAGGCAACTAAAACCATCCAACTCTTGCGTCGACCTTTCACTACCGAGTCCTTCGTTGAACTACTGGTCTATCTTTTCATCGTTGTTTGTTCGTTTGGTTTCGTACAGTCTAGTTCGAATGGCTTTAGTCGTTTTCGTACATTCTTGTCAGAAATCTATTTTGTTTTGCTTTGTATAAATATTTGGGGAGTATTATCAAGATAGGTTTTCTGCTTGATCACTGATCAGTTATAACAAGATGGGAAAGCTTGATGTCAAAATGACATTTGCCTAGCAGAGAACACACAATACAAACTTATGTAAGAAAACTGGTTATCTCGCCTTGTTACCAGTTGACGCTTCTGTCGAATTCCATTTCGAGTATACCTGTTAAATTTATCTACAAAATAAGGGTATTCATGTAACGAGATAACTTTCTACTTTGCGGAAAAATAGAAAATTTCGCAAAAGATTTAAATGAACACCCCAGCAGAAAATAGTTGCGTAAACAAGGGAAACAAACAGCTGTTTGTTAAACGTCAAAGTGAATTTGTTCAATTCACGTCATTCGATAATTTATGTTAAAGTCATTCTTTTTTATTCTAATTACATTTTAATTTTTGCTCTTCAAGATGCCAAGAAGTAGTTTTAAAACAAAATTCATTCTTTCATTCATTTGTTTGTTGATTCTGATTGATTTGTTTTTGTTGATTTAATTTTACGTGAACTTCCCGCTTACGTCAGTTCAGTTGGAGGTAGAGCGCCAAATTAAACGTCAAAATGAACGTCATACATTTATGGCGTTTTTAATTGGCAATCTGGAAGTAAAAAAAAGCGTTCTGTATGCGTTCAATTGGGCAAAAGTGACAGTTCTGATTCTGAAAAGAAGAGAATTCCCTTCTGATTTTAAAACCAGAATGCTTTTTTTCAGATTCCAGATTGCCAATTAAAAACGGCATTAATCAGGTTTTTTTCTGCAGTTTCTGCTTCAAATTTGTGAGATAAAATTCTACTATTTGCAGAAAATTTTTTCCATACAAATTTTGACAGCTCATTTCTACCGATAGAAAATTCTACGGTTTCTACGGTTTCTATGGGTTTTCTGCGTTTACGTGAATACCCCTAATACAAAGCTGTTTTGTTCGTACCATATAGTCAGTGTTGTCCTCGTCATTATTCGTACCTTGTGGACCAAAATCGTACCAACTATTAGTTTTGAAAGAAACTTGTAATCTAATGTAAATAAGTTAATTTTTGTTTACTAATAATGTAAAAGTAGGCGGCTACCACGCCCCTGACATGACCTATCACTGTGTCGCTTCATAATTTTGATGATCTGTCAGTGGGTGAGTGAATCAGTCAGGCAATCAGTCACGGTTTTCGTGATTTTTGGAACATTGTATCTTACGAACTACTTATGCTAAATATCTAATATTTACTGAGATGC
Organism: Sphaerophoria rueppellii; assembly: GCA_920937365.1. Classification (NCBI taxonomy): domain Eukaryota; kingdom Metazoa; phylum Arthropoda; class Insecta; order Diptera; family Syrphidae; genus Sphaerophoria; species Sphaerophoria rueppellii. The sequence goes on along the minus strand of CAKKXW010000003.1, from coordinate 69,168,781 downwards.
TTTTTATTGACTAGCTTAACAAATAATATGAGTTTGAAACTTTTGGCTTCTTTTGTATAGAAGTTAGAAGGGTGTAGAAAATGCCCTGAGTTGTTTCCTGTATAAATAAGGGTGTACTTGTAGTGCCAAAGCTCTTAGAGAACTAGGCTCGGCATTACCGTGCCTCTTGATCAATTTTCTAAAAAAAAAAAAAACATGAAACAAATTTTATTCAAATTTCAAGTTCCCTTGGCAAGTTTTAGTTTGATGCATGATTACTGACATTTTAAAACTTGAACAGTGAACTTGAAATTTTCATTCAAATTAGTTTTGGGTTAAGTTTCTATTTTCGTTTAATATTGTTGTTTTATCTTCTATGATTTAAAATATTCAGTATAACACTTTTACTTGTTATAAGAACTTGGCGTTCTTGTAGATCTCATTACTTTTGGTGGCAGACTTTTTGTACAGTGTTTTTCGCTCATTACAGAACTTGGCTCTTTTTTTACATTTACATTTACATTTTATGTTTTTGTTCTGATTTTTATGGAATGGAATCATGAACCTTGAAATACACTCAATAAGCTAAAAATTTGCAGGCTGACAACCCCGGCAGAGCCGCTTGCCAGGGCAAGGTAGAATTATGACGGACCTTACCATGGCGTCCGAAAGAGCTCGTTAGTGGTTGGTTTATCCCCCAGCCTTTCAATCTTCTGCACGGTTTTTGTACAAAGTACGCTTACACCACCACTGAAATAAGGCACCTCTAAACTATTATTAAATTGGGTTTCCGAACGTTGTACTATTCGAGGTATTACGAACAATTCGGAGACCCAACTTAATCTTAGCTGATTTCCATCCTTGGAGGGTTTGAATGAGGATTTGTAGGTTGGATGTTGTTAACTCGTTTAAACCCCAAGGGTTCATTGTGAAACCACTATAGAAAGTTACTCTTGGGAGTGTTATGAACTTAACCAAACCAGAATTCAGCATCCTACGACCATTACAAGAAAGTGGGTTGCCACGCACTTATATTTTCTCTTAAACGCTTTCGACCATTTCGATAGTTAAATGGGTAAATACCACACCCCTAAATGGAAATAGAATTTTTCTCATTTTTGTTCATGTTATTCAACCACAACTTTAAGAGAATTCCAAACTTCAACATCTTACGACCGTTTAAGATAATGGTCGGAAACCACGCCCTTAAATGAAATTTAAATATGTACTCATATTTGTCCTTATATTCAACCTAAACCCTATTAGAATCCCGATTTTCAACATCCTACGACCATTTTAAGAAAGTGGGCAGATACCACGCCCCCTAAATTGAAAAAAATGAAATTTTCGATTTTTTCCTTTGTGTACATCCGAAAACTTACCATTCTATTAAATTTCAAGATTCTGCTATTGTTAGAAGTTCTTCATAATTTTGATGATCAGTGAGTCAGTCCATGAGTCAACTACGGTTTTTGAAATTTTTATTGTTCAATATCTCAAGAAGTAGTGGTTCTACAAAATTATGTTTTTCACAGGGCCTTTGTGCCCATGAAGTTAATACGTAATTCAGCTTCTAACTTTATGGGTTCAAAAGTTATGGTGGGTTAAAAATGTGCTTCAATTTGATCCTGTTAAAAGGGAGTAGTGCAAGAACTTGGCTGGGCACTGCCGTGCCCTTTGATACACTTTGATGTTTTGTCAGTTCTACGCAAGAGGCAGTGCCCGTGAAAGATGAAATAAAAACACTAGTAGGACTCGAACCCACGACGTTCTGCGTATCACCCAAGGCACCTAACCACACTGAGCTACGGGCACGTATAAGGAGGCGTACAAGGAGGCGTATAAGGAGAATCCAATAAATAAGGCTGATGGCATATTGAAAAATTCGATGTGCTTTGGATAACAAATTTCTTGCCTTCAAAAATACTGCAATTAAATCGCCGTAAGGTCCTTAGAGGCAGAAACCTTTTCGGCGGGCGGTTCCTGCGTCCAGCATAACAAAAAAAAAAAACATAGCTTGCTTCAAATAAATCTTAATAGCTAAGTTGAGACTATAACTCAGAGCGACATATGTTGATTAGCATTGATAGAAATTCAAGTTCAAATATGAATGTTCTTTATCATTATTAGCTTAACAACGCACGTTTTGTACACAGGTACTATTGACTTTTCTAATATTAGTTGCATGCAAACATAATTTTTCTCTTCATTCAAATTGTATGTCTACAGTTCTACATACATGCGTTGTGTATACATTCTTGTTATTTCATTATTTGTTTTTAAATATTTATAAAAGGTACATTAATGAGGTCTAGATTTTATCTTTGAACTTGACATTGACATTGACACACAAAAACATGTACATAGGTAGATTTGTGAAGTGTTTAAATTAAGGTTATGTAGGTATCTTAATGTTAACAAAAACAAGTTGCTTGATATAGATACTTACTTACTTACTTATGGTGGTGGTCCAGGTCGGACCAGGGCCTTACCCAACAAACTTCTCCAGGCAGCTCGGTCCCTGGCTAACTGTCTCCAGTTTCGCACGCCAAGTTGGTTCAGGTCCTCTACCACCTGTGTGCTCCACCGGCGTCGCGGTCTTCCTGTTCTGCGACATCCTTCCGGACATTAGAAAATTCTACGAGCCGGAGCATTATTTTCCATTCGCTCAACATGACCCAACCATCGAAGTCGTTGGACCTTAACTTTTCTGGCTAGGTCAGTGTCGCTGTACAGTTGGTACAGTTCTTGGTTGAATCTTCGTCTCCAATCTCCATTAATGCAGACAGGACCAAAAATCACTCGAAGAATTTTTTTCTCAAAGCAGCCCAAAGCAGTTTCATCAGATGTTGTCATAGTCCATGTCTCTGCATCATACATGAGGACCGGGATGATGAAGGGTTTGTAGAGTGTCACTTTAGTTGCTCAGGAGAGGACTTTACTACTCGATTGCCTTCTAAGTCCAAAGAAGCAGCGATTGGCAAGAGTGATTCTTCGTTTGATTTCAGCGCTGGTGTTGTTGTCTGAGTTGAAAGCGGATCCCAGGTGTACAAAGTCCTTAACTACCTCGAAGTTAAATCTGTCTATGTTGACGTTTGCTCCAAGACGTCGATGTTGGTTTTCCTTTCTTGTCGACAGCATTAACTTGGTCTTGCCCTCGTTAACCGCTAGACCCATCTTCCTGGCCTCCGTCTCAAGGCTCACAAACGCTCCACTGACATCACGCTGTGTTCTTCCAATTATGTCAATGTCGTCTGCGTATCCTAGTAGCTGGACGGACTTTTGAAAGATTGTGCCTCTGGTGTTGACATTGGAGCTTTGCACAATCTTTTCAAGAATGATGTTGAAGAAATCGCATGACAACTCATCGCCTTGTCTAAACCCTTTTTTGACATCAAAAGCGTCCGTAAGGTTTTTTCCGACCATGATGGAACAGCGTGAATTTTCCATTGTCATCTTACATAGACGGATGAGTTGTTCTGGGATGCCAAAACTAGACATTGCTCTATATAGTTGGTCTCTATAGACGCTGTCATACGCAGCCTTGAAATCGATGAAAAGATGGTAGGTATCGATTTGAAGTTCCTGGGTCTTCTCCTAGATCTGCCGTAGGGTGAATATTTGATCGATAGTGGACTTTCCGGATCTGAAGCCACACTGATAAGGACCTACCAGGTTGTTGACGAAGGGCTTCAAACGTTCACACAGCACGGCAGACAAGATCTTATAGGCGATGTTAAGGAGACTTATACCTCTGTAGTTGGTGCAGTTCAGGGGATCTCCTTTTTTGAGGATCGGGCATACGATGCTGAGGTTCCATTCATCGGGCATGCTTTCCTCCGACCAAATTTTGCAGATGAGCTGGTGCATGCTCCTAACCAAATTATCTCCGGCTGCTTTGTACAGTTCGGCGGCTAGCCCGTCTGCTCCAGCGGCTTTGTTTGACTTTAGTTTAGATATCGCTATCTTCACTTCGTCCATGTCGGGTTGTTGGCCTTCTGCACCCAAATTGAATAGTTCTGTATTGTTGACGGAGTTTTGGTCGTCATCGCCATAATACAACTTGCAAAAGTGGTCTTTCCATATCCTCAGCACTGACTGCGGTTCTACTACGATGTTCCCATGATGGTCTCTACAGGCTTCAGTTCGGGGTGTATAAGCCCTGGAGGTTTGTTTCACCTTTTTGTAGAACTTTCGAACCTCGTTCCTGTTGTGACATCCCTCTATCTCCTCGATCGCGCGCTTCTCATGCTCCCTTTTTTTCTTTCTGAGAAGTTTATGCTCCTCTCTCCTTTACAGCGCCGATTTGTTTGCCTCTTGTTTAGCTGCATGTGCTCGCCGGCATTCATCGTCAAACCAGGGGTTTCGTTGTGGTGGCCGTGTAAACCCTAGCACTTCAGAGGCGGCATCTCTGATGGCTGCTTGGCAGTGTTGCCACTTCTGAGGAGATTTTCGGAGACACGATCGGAAAAGGATCTAGCAATCTCTTGCGATTGCAGCCGCTTGACGTCGAATTTCCTCGGGATTGATCGGGATATCCGCATTCGTACCTTGGCTACAAGAAGGTAGTGTCGTTCGAGTCGATGTTGGCACCTCGGAATGTGCGGACAACTTGCATGCTAGAAAAGTGTCGTGCGTCGATCGCAATGTGATCAATCTGGTTGACGGTTGATTGGTCAGGAGATTTCCATGTTCCCTTGTGGATATCAAGATGTGGGAATCGCGTACCTGGGCTGCGAATATGTCGTAGTAGCCCTATATTCCTGCAAAAACGTCTCAAGTCCACTTTTTTGTGAAATAGAGTTAATAATGCAAAAATGTCCCAAAAGTCCTAATCCATCTCGTGAAAAAAAAATCCCATCTCTATTTAAAGTATTTATGTAGTTATTGTATCAAAACCATCCATTCTATGTCCAAAACATCCAAATGCGTAGAGCAAGAAAGACCCAAGTGGACTTGGGTCCTTTTTGCACAACTCTTTTATTTCCTTTTTTTAATTTTCTCTGCAAAAAAGCCCAAGTACTGAAATTCAAATAAAAAACTATTTCATGGCCTACTTGAATTTTTTTTATTAGGGGATTTTCCAAATACTTTTGCTTTTAATTTACGTTAAGAAAAATGATCATTATTGAAAGTTGTTCATGTGAATAGGTTGAGCTTTCTTACTTTACTTTAAGAAAAATGAATTTCTCAAGCCGAAGTGCTGTTCTTCTACAAATTTCTGGAAAGTGGACACAGCTACATGGAAGTTGATAGCATGCACAGCGCAATCGAGAGGCAAAAAAAGAATGTTCCAGTCTATACGATCCAGGACTGGCTGACTATATTCAGACTCGCACGTTCCAAAAGACTTAAGAGCAAATGAAATCCGTATAATATAACCCAAATGCGATACACTGACTTTCTGGACTTGTCACAACTGTCGGATATTATAAAAAACAAAAATTTGGACGAAAATGGAGACAAGGTTAACTGGTTAAAAGTAAAATCTTTTAGGTACCAAAAGATAAAACCTGGTGCGATGGAATACAAATATGACCACACTGAAACTTTTAAAGGGTGATCATAAGTAGTTCATCCTGACTGGAACTGTAGACACCACCGTTGATTCCATCTTGGGAGTTCTTCCGCTGCCGCCTGTTGAAAAGGAGGCATGCCTTAGTGGACGCATACCTCGTCTACCTCTCTCTCTCTGCAGCTGCCAAAAACTTCCCACTGGGGTTGGAACCCAATCTTCGGTCGAAAGTACTGGGCAGCCGAATACCTTGTTGATGCTTGGTAGAAGACTAATCGTCCAAAGATTTGACGGATTGGAGTTTTAATTTCTCTGGATAATATGCATTATTCAGCGCGTTGTTGAACAGAGTGGTGTAGATGTCTATTGCCTCAATCGGTAAATGTCTAAGTACAATGTTGGATATACCATCGACACCTGCTGACTTCTTATTCTTTATTGAATCGAAGATGAGCTGGAATTCTACCTTCGTGATGATCAAGGGACTTGAGCCCGTTCGATCGGCGATTATAGCGTTTGCTAAGAAGTCGTCATCAAACCGGGTAAAACCACCGTTCTCGGATCGCCTTTGCGTGATATCATTCCGTAGGTAGAAGTGATGAAGTAAGGCTCTGTTTTCCAGGTCATGGTTCGGGCGAGTGCAAGCATTCACCTTATACACTTGCTGGAAAGCAGCACCAAGTGTCTCCACTTTCTCCTGCGGATCTTCAAAAACAAAAAAGTCATCGTCCAAGACGGCTTCATCAAGATCAATTTGCACTGTCAGAAGTACGTCTATACTCTCTACTGTCCTCTGCAGCTTAAGACACGGAAGGTCGTTCTGATTCTTGGACCTTAAATATCTTTTTAATTTGAGGAAACATACTCGGGTCGCTAGAATTAACGGCCCGAATTGTCTTGTCCCAGTACAAATTAATAGATAACCTTGATCAGGGATGTTGACGTTCTTAATCAAGCGACTTCAGTGGTCTAATCTCCAGGTCGTTCGGGTCTGTAAATCGTCTGTTCAAGTTTTTAAGTCTTGTCAGTAGTCCACTTTTCTGTCTGTGCAGGGCGTCTATGGTCGCATTATTGTAGACGTTGTTTTGGTCGCGTTTCTTGTACTTCGGTATTGTCCGTTCCATTATTGTCTGTTTTATTATGTTGTCCATCTGTTCAAGGTGTTGGTTGATTTCTGTATTTTTCAAGTTTCTGTTGTTTGGTAGGGCTATGTCACTCGAACGAAGTTCTCTCGCTAGGACTTGGGTGAAACAAGGCCAGCGCATCTTACTGTAATTGTAAGAATGCGTAGGAACGTATTCATCCAACTCCACGCCCTCGTTCGGAATCTGAATTACAGCAGCGAGTCCGCAGTGCTCACTGTCGTACTCGACTGTCTGTAAGCAGTTTCGAGGGTGATTACCCACTTTGTCCGTTATTGTCAGTCTGGTATCGTACAGCAAAAGATCCAGGAAGGAACCGCTCCTTGGGAACGATATGGCCTTTCTGTAGCCAGCAGGTTGACACCATATTCAACACTACAAAGATTCATCAAATTAAAAAGATGACTACCTCTTGGATTGTTAGTTTGATTTCCGCAATCTTCATGTCTTGCGTTGAAATCTCCGGCCATAACGAAGTAGTTTTCTTCCAATGTCAATTTCAGTACTCTGAAATGAATCTCGAGCTCTGAAATAAAGATAGTTGCCTGCGGAGCTTCAGCCGCATAAGACGCAGACTTCTAGCGTCTTAAGCTTTCGCAAATCGTTATTGTTATTGACTTATTGTATTTGACTTTATAATTAATGCCCTTTCGTATGAAGATTGCAACACCGCCTCCTTGAGTAGAGCCGCGTCGATCCCTTCTTACGAAGCCGAAGCGACTAGGCTACTAGCTACTTGTAATTTTAGTTGAAAACTGATTAGTTTTATTAAACACACTTGTAAATATAACTTTTTAATTGCTACACTCGCTCTGTATTATTGCCTGTTCTTCACGCGAGTCACTTGGTCCTTGTACCGTAGGTACGGTCTTCCTTGTCGTCTCGAACCTGGGCTGGGATGAGAAGACTTTCTTGGCTGGAGCGTTGTCGTCCATTAAATCGATGTTGCTGAGCCAATGTAGTCGTATTTTCTTGGCCTTCTCAGTTGAAACTTCTTCTCCATTCGTCATCGTACCATACGGGACCGAAAATCCGTCGAAGAATTTTTCTCTCGAAAGTGCCCAGTATCAATAGCCTTTTTTTACTTATCGTCCAGCACTCGGCGCCGCCGTAGAGTAGGACTGGTAAAATCAAAGTTTTGTATAGCAGACACTTTGTCCTTCGAGTGAGGAGTTTTGAACCCAGTTGTTAGGCGAAACCCAAGCAGCAGCGGTTCGCTAGGGTAATTCTTCTTCGGATCTCCACTAAGGTGTCATTTGTGGGATTGATGTTTGTCCTAGGTGGTGGACAGATGTTGCTTTGTTTGTTGATAGCATGTACGTTTTTTTTGTCCTCATTCACTTCAAGACCAACGAGTTTCGCCTGTTCATCAATCTCTGTGAGGGCCTCAAGCACAGCTCTCGTGGACGAATCATGATGTCAATGTCGTCCGCATAGCCTAGGAGCTTGGGTGGACTTGTTGAAAATAGTGTTTTCCGTGCTCACACCTGCCTTGCGCACTATCTGCTCCAGGACTATGTTGTTGAAGTCACATGACAACGCATCTCCTTGTATAAACATTGCGCATTAGAGGAGTTTGTCTACTTAGGATCCACTATCAACACGGACAATTACCCCAGCCAATGCCGAGATCATCAGAAGAAAAATCAGAAAACTCTTTGGTAAAAAATACAACACCCTAATCTTTCTAGCCCTGCTGGAAAGCATAGGACAAGTGTCTTTCGCTGTTGCTGGATAAAAGTTCTTCGGGTTAGCTATGACCCCGTGTGGATGGTGGAAAATTGAGAAGAAGATTTAACAACGAACTTTACGGGTTGTACAACGACAAGAACTTAGCCAAGGTTCAGCGACGCACATGGTTTTGTGATATAGACTATAGAAGCGATACTAACCAATGCTCTGGTCCGAAAAGCCTTCTACACCCTTCCTGAGGGCGAAGAAGTTGAGGTGCCGTTCTCAAGTGGAAGAGGACCTCAACCAACTTGAGTGTAAAACTGGAAACCGATCTGACTAGTGGAGACAATTGGTTGAGGCCTAAGTCCACAATGGACTGTAGCGCCCACTGTAGCTTTCTTGTAAAGTTCATTAACCAGTTATGCGTTCGAAGCCTACCCATGCGATTTTCATTTCATCTTTCATGATTTCCCCGGTGTGGAAATTGCTCTTAGTTGCTGGAAAGAATGCCGTTTGGCTAGCGTGTCAGTCGTTTAGCAATAAGTTGCCTTGATTCTTTCTAATTTCTTGTCACGTTTTAAAAACCCTTCTAGACAGAAGTGACTCATGAACTCATGTGAGCTAAATGGCCGTCCAGCGTCTTAAAGTATAGATAATACTCCAATATAAATGACATGTAGGTGGGTGAGATTTTTTACTAAGGAAGAAATGAGACAATTCAGTCGATTGAGCGTAAATGCAAAAAGGGAAAAAAATCACAAGAATTTAAATTGCAGTAGCAAACCTCTCTCATTTGTTAGTTAGAAAATGCGCTAGACGGTTCAAATACGAGTGAAAAATATTACCAATTGCAAATAATTTGCAATCACATAAACGTCCTACAGTTTGCAAATGCGATACCAACTCCTCAACTCGGGGTTTTCAGCACAAATTACGAACTATCTCCGCCCCTGAAGCGAGAGTCAAATCTCATCAATGTTTGACAGAAGATCTGTCAAACCAAGCAGAAAACCAATCTTGATAATACTCCCCAAATATAAATACAAAGGTACACATGAATAATTACTCAGACATTTTTAACTTAAGTATATTTTCTTTGATTCTAAATTTCTGTAAACAATATTTCATAAACATACATAGTTTTCTTTTAGAAATTAAAAAGTCATGAATTTTCAAAATTGCCTTAAGTTCGGATTATTATTGGTATTGATGTTTCCTAAATTGATCGACTGCGAATGGTACTATCCTCTTTCTTGGTATAAAGTACGACCAACAAAACCAAGAACATCGACGACGACGACGACGACGACGACGACGAAAAAGACGATGACGACGACGAAAAAGACGACGACGACGACGATGACGACGATGACAACAAAACCAGAACTATTACAAAATTATATGGTCTCCATTCAGCTTTATCCAAATGAAACATCAGATTTGGGATTAAATCACATTTGTGACGGTGCAGTCATATCCCCCCGAAGAGTCGTTACCGCTGCCCATTGTGTCTTTAGGTAAGTCTCCACTTATTAAGAGTTCCATCTTAACAGAATTTGCTGTTCCAGACCGAATGACAGACGCTACCTACCCTTTGAACTTATCGTTGTTGTTGGATTAGAAAATGTAATCCCAGAAGCACCTCGTGTGTTGGATATTGCTTATGTAAAAAGTCATCGTGCATACAGACGAGACAAACAGCTTTTTGCCGATGTTGCATTCCTTGTTCTGAAAAATGGAATTACTTCTGACGACCCCGATATTAATATTATAGAAGTGACGAGCTATCCGCTAAACAAAGAACAAGAATGTTTCGTTATGAGTTGGCAAAATTCCAGTGTGAGTTTTTCTAATTCAAAAAATGCACTTTTCACTCATTCGTTTCCTGTTTCCGATATCCGATCAGATTTCGATTGAGCCGGTTAAACTTCGTGATGAAGAATTTTGCAAGCAACTACACGGTTCACAGTTCACTGATGGAATAATTTGCGCTTCTAGGCAGAAATCAGATTCGTGTTCGAGTTATTCGGGTGGTCTGTTGATTTGCGATGAAAAAGTTGCCGGAGTTCTTTCCTGGGGTATGGATACATGTGGAGAAGACACGGCTGGAGTATATACAGATGTTTCTAGATTTAAAGACTGGCTGTCGATGGGGGCGAGACTGGACGCAAATTATTTTGTTGTTATTGTTGCCACAACGATCGTGATAACAAAGCAGAAGATTGATCAACGTTTAATAAAATAAATCACCAATGTCTCTGTGCGAAATTCAATGCGTTAACAATTTTCTCTGTAAAAGTATAGTTGTATTAGTCCCCTAACTTCAAAGACGCTCAAACAATTGTCACTTAGACCTTGGACTTTGGAGATGACTTCGCGCCACTCCTATTGTATATATTACTTATAATATAAATAAATTAATTGGTAGGAAGGTTAGAATGAGGAGGTTAGAAGTAAGGAGGTAGCACCCAAAGCCATTGTTCTGGCATTTAGAAGGCCCCTACACTCGCACAAAAAGTACTATAGTGTTTCCCTTAGCGCCTTTTTTATACAGCTTCAATAAAATTCGTTGTGGGGAAATCCAATCTTCATGCCAATGTCTGACCTAGGTTTAGTTCCTTGGTACGTTTCTGGTCTCGAGATATTGCAGTTGGTGAGATTTCTGCATCTTACGTTACATTTCTTAAGAAAATGGTATTTAATATCCGGTTTCATGGATCCTAAGGGAATCCTAACTTCCTCAACTAGGGATATTTAAGGTTTGATCCTCCGGCCAGTTCATCAGCGATTTCATTATCTTGAGTGTTCGTTGCAAGCACTCTCCATGCTCCGAGCATTGTAGCTATCCTCCTTGTACTAATGGACGGATTACGTCGGACCGTATCTAAAATTCTTTCCTCTATGATTGCGGGTCCTGCAATTGACCTTTCACTTCTTCTAAGCTCTAGCTGTCCGTGCTCTCTTAGACGTCGGTGGATTCCTTGAAAACATGCTACGACTCGGGCACCTTCTATTGGGATATCTTTCAGCGTAAAGTTTTTCAGCTTCTCGATCTCGACCATTAGCTAAACACCGTAGCAGAAATACATGTCCGCTAACTCTCCTCGAGAGTATGAGTTTGACATTGTTATGTGTTGATGAGTCAATATTTCAATTGGAAATTATTGTTTTCTTAATATGCGATGCCTTTTCTTCACCTTAAGGTCTTTTAGTTCGAGAAAAATTGCGGTTTAATCATCTTAAGCTCCTAGCAGGTAGAACCCTTCACCGACAGGTGGCCGCGGCCCCCAGGCATAATAAGAAAAATTTAAGGTCAGTTTTCAGTCGTTATCAATGAACAAAATGATTAATCCAGTGAAAATCCAATACTTTTCTACTTTATTGAGGCCTCATAAAATTCCAATTAAAGAACAAATATTAAAATAAAGGTATGATTCATAAATTAATAAAACTAAAAGTCGAGATAGGTAAAAATAAAAACAATGATTTTTTTAGAAAACAGTGGTTCTTTTTTTTTTATTTCTCAAAAACAGAAAGACATTTTGGCATCCGGTTTTCTGTTTTCGACTAAAAATTAACAATGGCATTGAATTCTTAAAACAAAATTAGTACTTTATTCATAAAATTTTGAAAAAACTTAGTTCAAAAATGAGTTTTTTGTTTTTCTTTTTTTTGAAAATTTTGAGTTTGAAAATAAATATTTTTTAAACTATTCGTTAAAACAATTTAATTTAAAAACAAGATAAAAGAAGATGTTTCTGGCTTTCCAAAAAGGTACAACACGGTGTATTAAACTAAGCCGTTGATTTTTATTTTTTATTTTTTATAAAATAAGTCAATTTTTCAGAAAATTGCCCCTCCCGGCTAAACGGGGGGAAATGGACGCCCCCTCCCATACGATTTTTTTCTTGTCTCAACTCAACCTACACGCTCTAGCTTTTTGGCACAACCCTCGTGAATCACCCTGTATATTCAGTTTTTTTTGTGAGTTAAGTGTAAGCTGGTGCATGCTGCATGGCAATTAACTTTCCACAAAAAGTGAAGGTGCAAAATTTAAAACGTGTAGGAAAAACTTTTTTTCTTAATGTCAGTGTTGAAAGAAGAATTATACAGTTTATTAATTACAAAAAAATAAATTATAATTGTTTTTTTTTTTTTTTGTAAACTCAAGCCTACACCCAAATATTAGTGATTCTTGCCAAATAATTGAAATCAGTTTTCTCACGCTCATACAAAAGACAAAACTGAATAAATACCTATGTTGGTACTTATGTATGAACGTATTTGTCATCTACATACACTTTTGTGAACACTTCAGCTACATTGAAAAAATCATCTTAGCCAAGAAAATAAAATGTTCACATTCCTGAACATCAACAAATAATTTGTTTTCTAAAGATCACCTAAAAATTAAAAAACAACTCTGTCTATCTTAAAATTAAAGAACAAAAGCGCTTCAGTTTCAGCTTCGCCTGACGTTTACGAGTTCAGCTATAGGAATTTAAGGCTGAATCACAAAGGCGCTTCAGCTTCAGCTTCGCCTGACGTTTACGAGTTCAGCTATAGGAATTCAATGCTTGCTATCACAAAGACGCTTCGACCTCACGTTTCGTACGTAACGTGACTCTAAACGGAAGCTCTAGTTCAAATATGCTGAACTTTTGCTTTGTCTGACAGCTCAACAGCTGTTTAAGAAAAAAATACACACACAGAATTCATTTGTTTTTGGAGCAGCGTTACCACTTGAAAACAAAAAGGAAACGAAGTAGATTTGGGAATAAAGCGAAGAAGATTGAGAAAAAGCGAAGTAGATTTTAAAATATGAAGTGTATACATATTATATTGGCCTTGGATACATTGTCGCACAGAGAAACAGTTATTATTTAAAGTTCATCTGGAATTGCGTCCGAATTGTGTTAAATGTTCGATTTAGGTAATTTTGACACTACATGGTGGAGTAAATGTGTTAAATATTAACTAACAGGCTAAAATATGACACTATTGGTTAAATTCAACCAACATTTTAACGCAAGTCCCACGCGGTCTGAAGTATTAAACAATTCAATATAAGGACGTAACTTATTCTTTGCGTATTTGTATGGGTTAATATTTCGTGTTTGTAAACTGTGTCCACTTATTGTTCGCATATATAACGATAGAAACTGTATTGCGATGTCACTAATATATTTTCCTGATGAAAATAGGAGAAATATGATGAAGGCGTGCGATTTTTCACTGTAAACTGTAGGCATAAGATTATGTCTTAATGAGTTAATCGAAGGATTTTAGAAATATGAAGTAAAATCGAATTACATTTTTTCTGAGTGAAGTAGATTTTAAGAAATTCTTGATGGTGCAAAGTAGGTAGTAGATTTTCAAAGTTTTTCAAAAATCAAAAAGAGTAAAGTGGCAAAGCTGTTTTGGAGGGATGATGATGTGATGGAGGGAGAACTGTCATTCAAAGCAAACGCAAAGCGGGTGCATCGTAACGCAGACGAAGCCGAAGCTGAAGCGTCTTTGTGATTTAGCCTTTACTATCACAATGACGCTTCGACCTCACGTTTCGTACGTAACGTGACTCCAAACGGAAGCTCTAGTTCAAATATGCTGAACTTTTGCTTTGTCTGACAGCTCAACAGCTGTTCAAGAGAAAAGTACACACAAAGATTTTGGAGCAGCGTTACCACTTTACAAAAAAAAAAGGAATCGAAGTAGATTTGGGAATAAAGGGAAGAAGATTGATAAAAAGGGAAGTAGATTTAAAATGTGTAGTGTATATTATATTGGCCTTGGATGCATTGACGCACAGAGTTTCAGTTTCAGTTTCTTTATTTAATATAATTAGAGCTGTACATTAAGAACTTAATCTTTTATAGTACAAATATTTACATGTGTTTACATTTTAATGATAATATAAGAAACTATAACAATAACAAAAAAAAAGAGCTAAAAAAAAGACAGTTATAACCAATAATAAGTTAAAAATTTAATATACATAATTCAAATTATAAAACAAACTTTAAAAAAAAATAAAAAAACATGCAAAAAGAAAAATCATTTTTTATATTAAATATTAAAGCTGCGTAGAAAAGTGTTTCATTATTTCTTTTCGAAAAATAGAAATAACTGGTAGCGTAACAGAGTAGTTTCGTAACGGATATGGGTAGCGGATATGGGTAGACGTACTGGGTAGCACAAGGAGGTAGTGGGTTGGATAGAGTGGTAGGGGGTTATCCTTATCGATTATCGATTGAGGCAGTACGAAGTCTGCAGGGTCAGCTAGTATAGAATTGTATCCGAATTGTGTTAAAATTTTCGATTTAATTTTGACACTACATGATGGATAAAATGTGTTAATATTAACAAAAAAATACTAAATTCAACCAACATTTTAACGCAAGTCCTGTATATTTTCCTGATGAAAATAGGAGAAATATGATGAAGGCGATTTTTCACTGTAAACTGTAGGCATAAGATTATGTCTTAATGAGTTAATCGAAGGGGATTTTAGAAATATGAAGTAAAATCGAATTACATTTTTCGAAAAAAGTAGATTTTAAGAAATTCCTGATGGTGCAAATTAGGTAGTAGATTTTCAAAGCTTTTCAAAAATCAAAAAGAGTAAAGTGGCAAAGCTGTTTTGGAGGGATGATGATGTGATGGAGGGAGAACTGTCATTCAAAGCAAACGCAAAGCGGGTGCATCGTAACGCAGACGAAGCTGAAGCTGAAGCGTCTTTGTGTTTTAGCCTTGAAGCTTCGGCCTCACGTTTCGTACGTAATATTACGTAACGTGACTCCAAACGGAAGCTCTAGTACAAATATGCTGAACGTTTGCTTTGGCTGACAGCTCAACAGCTGTTAAAACATGAGGTATTTAAGAATACAAAGATTACAATCCAAACAAAATACGTAAAGTTCACAAGCAAAAAGGAAAGAAAAAGCGTATAAAATTAAAACAATATCTGAAAAATTTAACATAAAAGCAATGTTTTCAACAATAAGTTATGTTCATAAAGGGTTTTTCAATAAGGACGCTACAAAAGTAGACCCATATTTTTTCCCGCTCCTTTGAGATTTCTCTTCAGTTAGGTTTGCCATTTCACATGGAAAGGTATACGATCCAGCAACGAGTCGAAATTATTAAAATTTACTGCCGAAATTCGGAGTCAGTGGTCAACACTTTAAGAGCGCTACGTACAAATTATGGTCGTCATAATCGTCCTGCCAGATCAACAATTGAGCGTCTAGTGGAAAAATTTGAATCCACAGGCTCAGTACAAAATGTTCCCGTGCCAGTGTCGAGAATATTGATGCCGCTAGCACATCAATTGCGGAAGACCCAAATCAGTCTCTCACACGTCGTTCTTCTCAAGCGTTGGCCATCTCTGTGACGTCGTTGTGGCGAATTTCGCGAAAAGATCTAGGCCTACATTCTAACAAGATCAAATTGACGCAAGAACTGAAGCCGCTTGATCACCAGAAGCGTTGAATGTTCGTGAATTGGGCTGAGCAGCAACTTGAAAATGATCCGGATTTTCATCGAAAAATCATCTTCAGCGATGAGGCTCATTTCTGGCTGAATGGCTTCGCCAATAAGCAAAATATGCGTTATTGGTCAGGCAGCAATCCACATGTGCTTCACGAGGCACCATTACATCCCGAAAAAATCACTGTTTGGTGCGGTTTACATGCTGGTGGTGTCATTGTGCCGTACTTCTTCCGTGATGATCAAGACCGGCACGTTACTGTGAATCGGAATCGCTACCGCTCAATGATAACCGATTATTTTTGGAATGAATTGGATGATATGGACTTGGACGATACGTGGTTTTAACAGGACGGTGCCACATGTCACACAGCGGGCCAAACAATCGAATTATTGAGAAAGAAGTTCGATGAGCGCATTATCTCCAGAAATGGACCTGTGAATTGGCCGCCTCGTTCATGCGATTTAACGCCGTTAGACTATTTCCTGTGCGGCTACGTCAAATCTATGGTTTATGCCAACAAGCCAGCGACGATTGATGAACTTCGTACGAATATCGAACGTGAAATTGCAGCAGTATCGGCCGATTTATGTTTGAAATCCGTCGAAAATTGAGTTCAGCGTCTGGACTTCTGCAAGCGTGCCCGTGGTAGCCATGCAAAAGAAATCGAGTTCTATACATAATGGCATCAAATTTACTACCACAGAAATAAAGAATTTCATTGATATCCAAAACCGGTTTTTGTTTTATTTAAGAAAAGTATTGTAGCGTCCCTATTGAAAAACCTTTCATTATCATAAGACCGCTGCATTTTTTTTTTTTTTGCTTCTTAACCTGAGAAGACGATTTCTGTGTTTTAAAAAATAAGTTTAAAAAGGCCTAGATATGTTATTGCCAATGGATATCAATAGAGTTGCTGAATAAGTTGTTGGAAAAAATGTGTTCATAAAACATATAATAAGAAGTCACCAACATAAGCTATGTGGATCTTAATTCTTAACTCATCATACATTACATATTTCATTTGTCTCGTTATTCGCGAGCTAACTTTGGCTCTCCTACTACAAGTGATTAAATTTTTAATGAAAGAACATTATCTTTATTGATTTCAAGTAAATAATTAAGTGCATAGGAGTGTAATCAGAATTGCTTCAAGTATATTTCTTATTTTAACAGTACTTTTTGCAATTTTCGGAACATAGAAGTATTCTTAAATATTTAGTTTTAGCATGCAGGAGCAAGTTCGTACGACCCAGTCGTGCACATTTTTTTATTTTCTTTTAAGGGTGGAAACGACCTGCAAGAATGCGTGTATATAAACATTATGTACTAACAAGTTTCAACTTTTATTGATCGAAGACGACGCAACGACGACCGGTGACGACGCAATGGTTTTGGTTTTTTCCAATATTTTTATCTGCGAACGTTAAAAAAAAATGTTGTTCTATGTTCAATCAGTGCAGTCGAAATCTTAGTTAAAGACAGTTGATGTGAAGAATGTGTAAGTTATTTTTAAAAGTGAATTAATAATAATTAAACAGCACAGAAGATAACAAAAGTGTAATCTTCCATTCCCTGGGGAATCGCATGGTGTTTCCTTGGTGAAAATTGGGAAATTTGCCATTGGGTAACGATAACGCATAACTACATAGATTTTGTTCTTCGTTTCCTTGTTTAGGACATCCACATCAGCCAGCATTCCGACAACATGATAATACGACCGCGACGACAAGCTTGCGCCTTGCTGAAGACACATTTATAAGTTCAAATAATTTCTTTGTACAAAAAAGCAGGGGTCCTACTATGTAACTCGATTCTACTATAAAATTGCTCGAATTCGAAAAATCTTTTTAACTACTTTCGAATCAACGAGAATCGAATAGTTCTAGTAATGCCAACTATATTCTTATGAACTTTCGAATAATCGGGGAACTAAAGTAACTCGAAAGTAGAATTCAAAACAAGGCAAAATCGAAAATAATCACTCTACATCAAATGTGTTTGCGAGCAGATCGGCTTTTAGAAGTTTGTTTTATAATAATACTAGCAGAAAATACCCTGCGTTGCAGGGTTTGAGAATTTCTGCGAGAGAGCTATAGGTAATAACGCCAGAAAATTCATAATTCATAATTGTTTAATGTAATATAGTGATTATTAATAGTAAAAAAGTTGATTTTAATTTACTCACCCGCAAATTTGTTTTTAAGGCCGTGTGCGAATTGGGTTAAAAAGAGGTTAAAACTTGACGTTTAGTTAAATTTTGACACTTTGCATTGAATAAAATATGTTAAAAATTAAACTAGCTGCGGAGCAGGTTAAAAAATGACAGTTGTGGTTAAAAATTCATCCATTTTTAACCACAATTCATCCAATTCGCACACGGCCTAAATTCAGGAAACTGACAGCCGACATCAATTTTTTGAAATGTCTCTCTATTCTTCATTTCATTTCCAGTTCATTCTTCTAAATTATATTTACAGGCCGGCTCCACTGAACATGAACGATGCTCTGTTCATGAACATGTCTTGAAAAAATCCAATGGAGGCAGAAAAATCCATGTCCACACAGACATCTTGTCGAAGAATCTTGTTTTTTGAACATGACATAAGTGTGGTTCAAATCATGGGCATGAATTTTGACTTTTCGTGTAAGTGTAAGGTTTTCATTTGAATGTAGATGTTAATGGAGTGATGAGTTTGTTTGGTGTTTGTCATTCGTCACGTTTTACAAAATGAGACGACATGACATAATTTGCCCATCGAAAAAAAATGTTCTGTTTGTGGATTGGTTTGCGGTTGTGATGTTGGGCAGCTGTATGCTCAGTGGAGACGCTGTGTTAAGGCTGAACTCCTAATTAAGCTTTTGGACCAAGACAATGTTTACACCGAACATGCACGATTTTCTGTGCATAAACATTTTCGCTTTATGAATATTGGGTACATTTTGGTCTCGGTCAAAATGAGTTATAACTAACAACATTTTAGTAAGATTTCAATGTTACTTTGACAAAATCATTTATTGGAACATAATTCTCAATCCTCAGTGAGATAGTTACGGTGACATCACAAATGGAATTGAATTGAATCTAAAATATTTTCATCTCCGAAATCCCAAGAAAAAAATTCGGTTAGGGATGCATCAGACCAAAGTGCAAATACATAATAGGGTCAACAGTGGACACTATGACGTATACGTAACAATTTTTTATTGCATTGCATTGAAAAATAGAAAGAAATTTTATGAATGAAGTCATGAACATTTTTAAACAAAGCAATTTTGTGGTAGTGCATTGCACTGGTTTTCAAATGGAGACCTGAACCCATTTTGAAATTTGTCTGTAACTGTAACTGTACATGCAATATTTTCCCTTTTAAACCAATGAGTTTTATGAATTTCTCATGAAGAACTTTCTATTTTCCATTCGAAAACCCATTTTGAAATTTTCCAATTTTCCATTTGAAAACTAATGCACCTACAGTTACATGTAATTTTCCCGTTTAAAACCAATTAGTTTTCCGAGTTTTTCATGAAAAATTTTCTATTTTGCATTCGAGAACCCATTTTGAAATTTTCCATTTGAAAACCAATGCACCTACAACTACATGCAATTTTCCCCTTAAAAACCAATGAGTTTCCGAGTTTTTCATCTAGAACTTTCTATTTTACATACGAAAACCCATTTTGACTGTCCGTGAACAGTCCTTAACTCTACTTTTGGTTTTGACCGAGACCGAAAATGAACGAATAAATCGCGAGTGACACAGGCCTAATTTTGACCGAGACCGAAATGTATGTACCTAATATTCAAAACGCGAAATGTACATGCACAGAGATTGGAAACTTAAATCTTTGCTTTTTAATATCGATGTTAAAATTTTCTTTTGTACAGAAAATCTTAGGGGCCAGTTATAGCGATCATTAAAAACTATCATCAAAAAATTTCATTTGGATAATGTGGTGTGCTGTACTTTGATTTTATATATCAATCTCATACCAATCGATGGCTAATCCATTGAAATAATTTTTTCTGGTGAAAAAAAGTTCAACAAAGGAATATTTTTGAAGAAAAATGCATTCATTTATTTTAATGATAAAAATTCGTTTAAGTGACAAGCAAATAAATTAATTAATTAATTGTTCCAGTGTTTTGTTTCCTTTTTTTAATGTTACATCTTTCATTAAAAAATTTAATGATATATTTTCCATCATTAAAAAAAATATTTGGTGTCAAAAATAAAAATAAATGCTTGAATGACATAAAAGTTATCACATTTTTTTAATAATCGCTATAACCACACGTAAGTAAAATAAACCAAATTTTCATGTATTTCCAACTTTTAATGATAGTTTTTAATGATCGCTATAACTGACCTCTTACCCAGATTTCGCGTGTAAACATTGTCTTGGTGTAAAAGCTTAAGTAGGAACTCAGCCTTAAATATAAATCAAAAGAATGAATAGGAAATGAAATGAAATGAAAATGAAGAGACATTTCAAAAAACGTATGTCGGCTGTCAGTTGCCTGAATTTAAAAACAAAATTTCGGAGTAAGTAAATTGAAATCAATGTTTTTTGCTCTTAATAATTATTTCTTTTATTTTCAGAACCTCCTACTGCACAATCAGTGCATAGAAGAACAATTGTCCATCATTTATATAGTGAGATTTTTGTTTGTTTGTTAGTTTATCGACTACAAACATACAACCGACAAACAAACAAAAGTCTCACTTTATATATTAGTATAGATAAGTAAAAGGGTGTGTCATCAAGCCAACACTTTTTTAACTCAATTTTATTTTATTTTTTCTACTTTATTTCAAAACACTTTGCTTTTAATTTTGTCAATCATTTTCTCTTACTTAAATTTCAAGATTTTTTCTAAACTTTTCGATACATATTTTTTCATTCGTTCATCAACCGTTTTCAAGTCATAAATATTTTAAATAATTTCTGTTTTTTCGCTCTTTATTAAATACCAATTGTAAGTTTGTATTTACCTATTTGGCTTTTAGTTTTTAAGAATCTTTTATAATACAGAAAATAAAATTGGACAATTCCAAGAATATTTCGCCTTTAAATTTGGACTTGGACGATTAAATCTTGGCCCGATATTTATAATTTGGAAAACCCAATCGGCGAAGAAACATTATTTTATTTTAATTGAAAGCAAATTGCAACAATGCCGAAATCGAAGAAATGTTGCAGTTCTCCAACTTGTCAAAAATTAGATGACGAATTTATGGTAAGTTGTGATAAATGTTTTCGATGGTGGCACTATTCTTGCCATGGGTTTGATCCTGATCGCTATGACACTAATACAACTTGGTACTGTGGGGAAAGTGATTGTGTTGCTAAAAAAGCCACATCAGGAAATCCCGAACAAGAAGAAGAACAAAGCCATCATTTATCTGATTCTTTGAAGCAGTTGGACATGTTTATGGAAGCCGCCGTTGTTGCTCAAGCTGCAGCTTCTCGAAAAGACAAAGAAATTGAAGCTTTGCGTACAGAACTTGAAGAAATGAAGGCGAAACTTTCTGCATGTGTCCCACCACCATGTGTATTGCCAGTTAATGTTCAAAAGGACAATGATAGGTTGGAAATTTTAAAAAAGATTCAGCAAAATCATCAGACCTTGTTAAACGATGTTAATAACAGTCCTATTTTCAAAGTTCCGCAATCCACACCACTTTTTTCGCCTCCTAATCCAGCCATAGAGAATTTCTCTTTTCCTTCAACTTCCATTCAAGGTCAGGAAATGGCTACACTACTTACTATTCTGAACCGAAATAATGTTCAAGAGCTCCCGTCATTTTCTGGCGAAAATAGACGCGAATGGCCTTATTTCGAAGAGGTGTTCAAGTCTACGACCATTGAAGGAAAATTCAGCGACAAAGAAAACGTTTCTCGACTGCGAAAGGCCTTGAAAGGGGAAGCGTACCAATTGGTATGTGATCGTTTAAAGTATTCATCGGATGCCGACGCAATTATGAATTCCCTTCGTGTCATTTTTGGACGATGTGATGTCCTGGTTCACGATCTAACGACGGATTTATTGAATCTTCCCAAGTTAGCTTCGAAGAGTGATCCGAAAATTCGTCTGTGGGCAGTGAAGGTGAATGGTTACGTCGCGGATGTCAGGTCAATGAATAGAGAAGAAGACCTCACCAATGGGTACGTGTTGACCAATCTAGCCTGTAAGCTTGGTGCAGGGTTGTACCAAGAATGGCAGAAGAAGAAAGCTGGTTTCTTAAATGCTAATTTCGTTCAATTTGCCGAATTTTTAAATGAAAAGGTTATCGATTTGCCGCCTGATTTAATGAAGCCAGTAACTAGTGCAATTTTTGAAGCTAAGAAAAACCAAGGTTCAGCAAAATCTTCCAAACAAGTTTTAACTCATCAAGCACAATCTTCAGCTTCAGCCGTCCAAATCTTGTGTAAGAAATGTACAAAGAAACAACATCCACTCCATGAATGTGGCAGTTTTAAGGACTTATTAGAATCGGAAAGACTCGCCTTTGTTAAAGAGAATTTGATTTGTTTTACTTGTTTGGATTCTACAAAGCACAATTGGAGGATTTGTGCCAAGAAGAGAACTTGTGGTTTAAATGGTTGCTCTGGTCGTCATCACCCTTTGTTGCATCAATCCAAAGAAATCATTTCAGATCTCAATACATCTGCTGCGCCGTTTTGTCCACAGCCACACATTCATTCATCTCATTCTCGCTCGAATACTTCAGTACTGTTCAAGATTGCACCAATCCGACTTCATGGTAGAGACAACCGTTTTGTAGACACCTTCGCTTTTCTCGATGATGGTTCATCCTTAACGATGCTTGAAAAGGATCTCTTTGATGATTTGCATCTTGAAGGTGTTTCAGAAGACCTAACTCTCCAATGGACGAAAGGGGTAACACGTAAGGAAAAATCTTTGAGAATCAGCTTAGAAGTATCTGATGTCAAAAATCCGAAACGCCATATTTTGGAGAATGTGTTCACTGTCAAAGATTTGGACTTGCCACGCCAATCGATAGATGTTAACTATCTTAAAAGCAAGTATCCTCATCTACGTGGTCTTCCTTTGGTGGATTTAGTGGATGCCAAGCCCAAGATTTTGATTGGCCTCGATCAAGCGAAATTCCTTCTGGGTCAACGTCAACGTCACGGAAACGACCAAGAGCCCTGTGCGCTAAAAACGCGACTGGGATGGATCGTTTTTGGCAGTGGTTATGTCTCGCAGCCACACGTTTCTTGTGTTCATAATGTTCCTCGACCAAAAATGAAATTCTATTTTCACGATGCAATCAAACCAGAAGAGAGCTTACACGATCTAGTGAAACAGCATTTTTCAACGGAAGAGTTCGGAGTGAAGCCACCAAAGGGAGACTTTGTGAGTCGTGAAGAAAAAAGAGCTGTAGACATAATGGAATCTTCCATCAAGCTAGTGGATGGTCAGTATGAAATCGGCCTCTTATGGAACTCTGACAATGTAAGACTACCAGATAGTTATCCGATGGCTTTCAGAAGACTTGTAAGTTTCGAAAAATCCTTGAAGAAGAAACCACACTTGCTAGAATGGCAAAACAATCACATGCGAACATTGTTAGAAAAGGGTTACGCCAGAATCGCTTCGGAAGAAGAGTTATCAATAAATTGGCCTCGAGTTTGGTACACACCGACTTTTATTGTTGAAAATCCCAATAAACTCCCAATAAAACCAAGGTGTGTGTGTGACGTGGCTGCTAAGGTTGATGGGGTTTCACTCAACACCTTTCTCCTGAAAGGACCTGACAACCTGGTGCCTCTCCATGCTGGTCTTTTTAAATTCCGTGAGCGTAAGATTGCTGTTAATGCTGACGTCAAAGAAATGTTCCACCAAATTAAGATTAAAAAGGATGACCAGCAATGTCAAAGAATACTTTGGAGAAATGGTGACATTTCAAGAAAGCCATTGGTTTACATAATGCAAGTTATGATGTTCGGCCCTCGATGTTCACCCACATGTGCACAGTTCGTCAAAAACCATCATGCTAATCTTTTTAAAGAAGAATGTCCAGAAGCTGTGGATGGTTTGACAAAAAGAACATATGTTGATGATTATTTTAACAGCCACAACACAGTTGAAGAAGCAGTCTCAGTCACCAGAGATGCCATTCAAATTTGCAAATCCATGCATTTTGATCTAGTTTCTGTACAATCTAATAGCTTTGAACTTCTCTCTCAGATGCCAGAAACTCAAGTCAAAACTAAATTAGTCAGCATCGATCCAAACGAATGCGAGGGTTATATCGCAAAGATCTTAGGAATGTTTTGGCAACCTTCTTCCGATTGTTTTCTTTACAGACTTGCCGAAGACGACGATTTAAAGGAGATGATCTTATCATCCAATGCCATCACAAAGAGGCGTATTCTTCGTGCGATTATGCGTGTGTTCGATCCGTTGGGCCTTATTTCTATCTACATCATTAGAGGTAGAATCATTCTTCAAGAGGTTTGGCGAGAGGGTTTTGACTGGGACGAGCCAATCTCATCCGAATTGAAAACCAAATGGTTAACTTTTATCAATGAGCTGAAGAACATTGAGAGACTCCGAATTCCACGTCGATACATCTCTTTGAATCCTGACGATTGCAAGGTAAGCCTTATTACTTTTGTCGATGCATCAGAAAAGGCTTTTGCTGCTGTAGCCTATTTTCGCTTTGAGTGTAATCAAAAGGTAGAAATATCGCAAGTAATGGCTAAGGCTAAAGTTGCACCTGTGAAGCAATTGACTATTCCAAGGTTAGAGTTACAAGCTGCTGTCCTTGGAGTCCGTTTGGTATCCACAATAAAGCAATCGCATACAATAAAAATTGATGAAGAGTTGTTTTTATCAGATTCGACTACAGTTCTATCCTGGATTAATTCAACAACATACAAATTTCCTACCTTTGTTGCATCTCGTGTAGGTGAGATCCTTGATTCTTCATCTCCACGACAGTGGTATCATGTCCGTTCAAATGACAATGTTGCTGATGATGGAACAAAATGTTTTGATGAATCAATAGGAGATCAACTTACAAGGTGGTTTGTTGGTCCAGATTTTCTTAAGCAAGAATTTTCAGAATGGCCTATTAAGCCTTACAAATCTCAACCAGAACAAGAATCACCAGAAATTGTTTCAGTGCACATTAGATCTGAATTGCCTTCGTTTGATGTTTACAACAGTCTGAGTGCAAGATTTAAAGCAAAATGGTCTTCCTCTGTTCGAGTTATCGCCTTTTTGCTAAGATTCAAAGATGTTATTAAGAAAATTCCGTTTGAAAAACAAGTCTTCATAACGCCAACTGAATACACCCGTGCTGAAAATTGGCTTTTTCGAAAAATACAGTGTGAAGCATTTCCCGAAGATTTATTATCTCTTCAAAAGAATGGAAGCGTATTTTCAAGAAGCTCCATCCTTAGTTTGTCACCGTTTTTAGACGAAGCGAGCCCAAAAAGCCAATTGTTCGTATGCTTCAAGAAATCCAGCCATTCTTCCGAATAATCATCCATTGGTAAATGTTCTCATACAACATCATCACGACCTTAATTTTCACATGGGAACAGCAACAACTATATCAGACATCCGAGATCGTGCATGGATTATATTCATTCGAAAAGCAATCGATAGGGTGAGATCTAAGTGCTTTGAATGCAAGCGGCTCAAAGCCAAACCTGTCATACCACTTATGGGACAACTACCAGAAGCTCGTTTGGCGTTTGACTCAAGACCTTTTACTCATGTTGGAGTCGATTGTTTTGGCCCCTTATTGGTTAAGTTCGGACGTGGCACAGTGAAAAGATACGGTATGATCTTTACGTGTCTTACTTACAGAGCTGTGCAAATTGAGCTTCTCAACGATCTCAGTTTAGACCAATGTATAATGGCTGTCCGTCGTTTTGTTATCAACCGAGTGGTAACTCGATTTTTGTATAGTGACAATGGCCTTAATTTCGTTGGGGCTAAGAATATGATGGACAAGGATGTTAAAGAGATGCAGTGTAAACTGAGCGAATATTCTTCAAACTATGAAAACATTCTTTGGCGTTTTATCCCAGCTTATTCTCCGTGGATGGGAGGTTCATGGGAACGTTTAATTCAGTCAATTAAGAAGAGTGTCAATTATATTTTAAAATCTATAATACCACGGGAAGATGTTTTAAGAAATGCACTTATGGAAGCCCAATCCCAGATAAATCGACGCCCCTTAACTCATTTGCCTGTAGACCCTGAAGATCCGAAACCATTAACCCCAAATATGATGCTTTTTGGTGAAGAAGATAAAGATGTGACCGCGCCTGGCGTTTTCACTGAAAATGATGCTTGTAGCAGACTTTATAGTAGAAGAGCTCAGCATTTGACGTCATCACTAGTCAAGCGTTGGTACAAAGAATATCTACCTGACATTATACGAAGAAAGAAGTGGTACAAAAATACTAAAGATGTAGAAGTAGATGACCTAGTCATTTTGGTTGAACCAGAAGAATCTCGATCACTTTGGAAACTAGGTCGTGTAATGAAAGTTTACCCGGGTCCAGATAATATTGTACGAGTTGTGGATGTCAAATTATCGAATGGTTCGATTAAATCAAAGAGATCCGTAGGAAGGCTTGCTGTTTTGGACTTAAAGTCTTCAACGTAGATTTCAGACGGCCCCCGGAATGTCATCAAGCCAACACTTTTTTAACTCAATTTTATTTTATTTTTTCTACTTTATTTCAAAACACTTTGCTTTTAATTTTGTCAATCATTTTCTCTTACTTAAATTTCAAGATTTTTTCTAAACTTTTCGATACATATTTTTTCATTCGTTCATCAACTGTTTTCAAGTCATAAATAATTTAAATAATTTCTGTTTTTTCGCTCTTTATTAAATACCAATTGTAAGTTTGTATTTACCTATTTGGCTTTTAGTTTTTAAGAATCTTTTATAATACAGAAAATAAAATTGGACAATTCCAAGAATATTTCGCCTTTAAATTTGGACTTGGACGATTAAATCTTGGCCCGATATTTATATTTGGAAAACCCAATCGGCGAAGAAACAGGGTGTTTTAACACTTAGTTTCAATTGGAATATTGTTGGACAGACCCATGAAGACGATTAAGTCATTTAATTGGATAAAAAAGTCTGTAATAAAAACTCCAAGGTTAAACCTATTCTCCCTATGCTCCATTAGATTTATGTCTAATCCGCCTTGGATCAATTTGTTGAACTCATTGATTTTGATGTCTCATGATGGCCATATTGTTTCTTTTGCTATCTGTTAAAATATAATCTTTTATTCAGTCACCCAGGACTACATATTTGATGCCAAGTTACAGCGTCGAATAATACGGGCAAATTATAAAATTTTATTATCAAAATTAGTGTTCTCTTAAAGCAACGATGCGAACGCTGCGCCCTTTTGATGAGGTGGTCGTCCTTCCAAGTACACTGTTCAACGTTTACTGGCCAAATTCGATTCCACCTCAACCTCAGTGAACAACCAGCCAACAGCCGTACTTTAACGAAACGCAAGATCTGACGAAAATATTGCCACTTTTCATGAAAGTCTGCATCAGAATCTGAAGCAGTCAATTGCGAAAATTAATGGATGCGAACAAATTCAGCCTGATGCAAGCGAGAAACCCATCGCTGTTTCGAACATGCGCCACTCAGCCATTTTTTGAACTATGTAATATTTCACACTGGATGTCATTGATATAGGGCTCTGGGCTCTCAAAAAAAGATGAGACCTTAATGATTTCTTTCGAACCGGCCTTAAAGTTCATACAAATTTTTCCACAGTAAATATTTTTCAGTTTTTTATATTAAGTCAAAATATACGAGTCTCGTTCGAAAATTGAAAATTTGCTAGCAAGTAGCTTGGCATTATTGGCATTCTATTCTACTTTCATGCGTAGTACGATTTGAAAGTAGAATCGAAAATGAGTTTCGAATAGAATCAAAAGTAGAATCGAGTTACATAGTAGGGCCCCAGTACAATATCACGTACCAAAACAAAACAACTCCCATTGAAAACATTTGCTATCTGTTACGAATGTTGAGTAAATACCTTTTTAAATTAAAAAGGTATTTTTTTAAAGTTGTAAGTGGGCAGTAGAAAAAAAAATAAATCAAAAAACTATCAATCTTCGAGAGTCAATACGAGCCAATCTAAGATTTAAAAAGAAAAGAATAGACAAATGGTCGACCTTATTGTCTAATTCAGCTGCACGACCGGAGCTCATTGCTCAACAAATTTTCGCACTAAGCTTCGTGCCGAGTGTCGTCGCATCGATCTTTCTGCTTTAAACCTTGCCTCCGTACGGATATCTTCATACAGTAAAATTCTCTTGCGAATTAATTTCTCGCCGATCTTATAAAAGAAGGAAAAAATAAGCTGATTCCAAAATCTCCTTGAAATACGTCGTAATAACTAGAGTAAATTGCGTGACACACCAGGCTTCCGCGTAAAGAAAGAAAAATTAGTGTGCGAAAGAAACCTGGCAGTTGAGCAAGAACGATCCCACTATACTCAAATTAAGCGTCTTTCCAGAACATTTGAAGCTTTTGAGCCACGTGCTCACGGCTTATAAACACCTATACACATAGCGAAGAAAGTTAGGTGGTCGAAAAAATGAATGAAATATTTATTTGAATCGATAGTTTGAACCTTGCAATTTAATGTTTAAAGATAATTTCATGCAAATGTTGACCGCGGCTGCGTCTCACGTAGCCCATCCGCTGAGTCCAATTTTGGCATACTCTTTCACACATAACTGCCGGTATCTCACGAATGAATGCATGGATGTTGGCTTCCAGTGCGTCAATCGAAGCGGGCTTGTCCCTACAGACATAAGCCTTGACATACCTCCATAAAAAATAGTCTAATGGTTTCAAATCGCACGATCTAGGCGGCCAATTGACCGGCCCGATACGTGAAATTAACTGTTCACCAAACTCGCCTCGCAATTGCGCCATTGTTTCGCGTGCTGTGTGGCATGTGGCACCGTCTTGTTGAAACCACATATCATGCAAGTCAAGGCAAAAAAAAAGTTGCAGCGATTCGTATCATCTTTGAAGAAATATGGCCCACTAATGCCGCCGGCTTGTAAACCGCACCAAACAGTGGCTTTTTCGGGATGCATTGGTAGCTATTGCAATGCTTTTGACTGATCTTCACTTATTTACGTACCCATTCAACCAAAAATGAGCCTCATCGCTGAACACAATTTGTCGATAAAAAAGCGGATCCTCGGCCAGCTTTCCAAGAGCCCATTCACCAAAAATTCGGCGTTGTGGTAGGTCGGCTGACTTTAGTTCTTGCACCAGCTGTATTTTAAAAGGCTTTACGCCCAAATCCTTCCGCAAAATTTTCAACGTAGTGCTGCAACAAAGGCCTAACTGCTGGGAACGGCGCCGAATCGACATTTCGCGGTCTTCTGTCACACTAGCTGATACGGCCGCAATATTTTCTTCACTACGCACAGTACGTAAACGTGTTGGTGGTTTAATGATCAACAAAGTAAGTTTGGTGCGAAATTTGGTTACAATCTTCCGAATAGACTGCTCAGAAGGTCGAGAATGCCGACCATAAAATGGAAGCAGCGCGTGATGAACATTTCGAACCGAGCACGAATTTTCATAGTAAAATTCAATAATTTGCAAGCGTTGTTCATTTGTAAGACAATCCATGGTTAAATTGCAAACCAAACTGAAGCAGTTTGACAGTGACACAAGGTACTAAACACACGTCAGCTGTCAAAACCAGTGTTGCCAAAACCAAACCAGCTAAAAAATCAACCGTTATGTTTGAAGTGTTCAGAATATAAGGTCTCTTTTGTTGGGGAAATGAGGGTGCATATCGAAGGCTTTGTGTCCGTAGTAGTAGGTAGTGTCCGTAGCTCAGTGGTTAGGTGCGTTGGCTGCTAAGCAGAACGTCGTGGGTTCGAGTCCTACTCGCGCCCATAGTTTTATTTCATCTTTCGCGGGCACTACCTCTTGCGAAGAACTGACAAAACTTCCATGAGTATCAATCTGTCATGAAAAGTGCTTCTCAACTTTGCCGTTCGGAATCGGCGTTAAATTGTAGGTCCCCTCAATTCTTTAGCGCACCCAGAGAATTGTTGAAGAGAGTAAGTCACTTAGGCCTTGGCCCTTCAAGAGCTGTCACGCCACTCTATTTATTTATTTTTTTTTTTTATCGAAGGCTTTTCATGTTCTGATATCATGGCTTAGGCTTGAGTCAGGATTATATGTGGGGCAATTCTGGCTTTGAGCAACATTAAGAGTACTAGTTGCCGATGGTGGACACGTGCGTCGTGTCAGAGGGAGGGAAATATTAAGCCGAGAACGGCGTACCCCATCTTACGCCGAAGCGTCAAGACCTAGCAGAGCCGTCCGTTCGATAATCCTTCAGAAATCTTGGCATGAATACAAAAGTCTTTAGTTGCTTTGACTGCTCAAGGACCAAGAACCACGCCAAGCCGACGTTCTTAGCTGTCGCTCAACGCAAGCATGCCAAGTGCGATCCTGTACGAGTAGCAGCCATTATCCTGTGTTTGATCAAAAAAATTCGCAACATATCCTTGTAAACATTCCTTAAAAAAAAATAAATAAATTAAATCATTCAAATTCCGAGTCATGTAACCAAAATCAGGAATTGTGTTCAAGAAAACAAGTTAGTAACATAACAATACGCCGTAATGTCCATATATGAACATGACAATCTTTTGTGCGGACAGAAGATCTGTCAAACCAAGCAGAAAACCAATCTTGATAATACTCCCCAAATATAAATACAAAGGTACACATGAATAATTACTCAGACATTTTTAACTTAAGTATATTTTCTTTGATTCTATGTTTCTGTAAACAATATTTCATATACATACATAGTTTTCTTTTAGAAATTAAAAAGTCATGAATTTTCAAAATTGCCTTAAGTTCGGATTATTATTGGTATTGATGTTTCCTAAATTGATCGACTGCGTATGGTATTATCCTTCTACTTGGTTTCCAAAAGAAACAACAACAACAAGAAGAACAACAAAAACAACAAAAAGAACGACAACAACAACAACAACAACAACAACAACAACAACAACGACGACGACTACTACTACAACACCAAAGCCTGCAACAACAACAACAACAAAAACAACAACAACAACAACAAAACCAAAAACAATACACAATTATATGGTCTCCATTCAGCTTTATCCAAATGAAACATCGGATTTGGGATTAAATCACATTTGTGACGGTGCAGTCATATCCCCCCGAAGAGTTCTTACCGCTGCCCATTGTACCTTTAAGTAAGTCTATACTTATTAAGAGTTACATCTTAACAGAATTTGCTGTTCCAGACCGAATGACAGACGCTACCTACCCTTTGAACTTATCGTTGTTGTTGGAGTAAAAAATTTAATCTCAGAAGCACCTCGTGTGTTGGATATTGCTTATGTAAAA
This sequence comes from Sphaerophoria rueppellii, assembly GCA_920937365.1. Classification (NCBI taxonomy): domain Eukaryota; kingdom Metazoa; phylum Arthropoda; class Insecta; order Diptera; family Syrphidae; genus Sphaerophoria; species Sphaerophoria rueppellii. Next base: position 69,137,506 of record CAKKXW010000003.1, on the reverse strand, counting down.
AGTCACGGTGAATATAGACGACACAAACAGTTTTTGGCCGATATAGCATACCTTGTTCTGAGAAATGAAATTACTTTTGATGACCCCGATATTGATATTGTAGAAGTGACGAGCTCTCCGTTAAGAAAAGAACAAGAATGTTTCGTTATGAGTTGGCAAAAGTCCAAAGTGAGTTTTTATAATTCAAACAATGCACATTTCAGTCATTCGATTCTTGTTTCCAATATCCGATCAGATTTCGATTGAGCCGGTTAAACTTCGTGATGAAGAATTTTGCAAGCAACTACACGGTTTAATGTTCACTGATGGAATGATTTGCGCTTCTAGGCAGAAATCGGATTCGTGTTCGAGTAATTCGGGTGGTCTGTTGATTTGTAACGAAAAAGTTGCCGGAATTGTTTCCTGGGATATGAACACATGTGGAGTGGACACGGCTAGAGTATATACAAATGTTTCTAGATTTAAAGACTGGCTGTCGAAGGGGGCGAGACTGGATGCAAATTATTTTGTTGTTATTGCTGTCACAACGGTTGTGATAACAAAGAGCAGAAGATTGATCAACGTTTAATAAAATAAATGACCAATGTCTCTGTGCGAAATTCAATGCGTTAACAATTTTCCCTGTAAAAGTAAAGTTTTATGAGTCCACTCAATTCAAAGACGCTCAAACAATTGTCACTTGGACCTTGGACTTTGGAGATGACACAATATAGCGCTTTTATTACGCTTTTTTGATACTGTAATATTCGGCTTGGTCCGATGATTAAAACTTATTCACTTTTCAAATAAAACACAAGTTCACTTTATTCAAATCATTCACAAACTTATTTATTCAACACTTTCAATTATTACTTTCAGACACAGTGTCTTTGCTTTATAGCCATTCACAATCAATTGAATTTGCTTCGGCGCCAAATAGGTTAGAGAAACTGCTAGGTTCTTGTAGGCGCTTAAACTTCTGGATGCTTAACCACTAGAGTGGAGGGGAAACTCTAAGGAGTATATACACAATTACTTACAAGTACACATAAGACTTTTGCTTTATAATTATCTGCCCTATCGAGGTATTTTTCGGTGCGGAATTTTGTCCGATCTCGTACGTTTCGGACAAGTTCTGCTTCGAGGTATTCTTCGGACTTACTTCGAAACACAAAGTGTTAGGTTAGGTTAGGTTATATGGGCTGACAGTTGATATTGTTACCGTCACACATAGATCAATGTAGATCCCTTGTGATACCCTGAAGTGTTGTAACTTCTGAAAAAGTGGTTTAACCTATGAATTCTATGGTTAATCGAGCCATTTGGTGGACTTGATAAAGTTCAATAGGCGATTGCCTGGGAATTCAGATAGGTCTTCTAGTTCATTGAAGAAATAGTTGCCTAAGAATTTTGATCTAGTACGGCAGAGTGCTGGACAGCGGCATAGGAAGTGAGCTGTATTTTCGTGCTCTTCCTCGTCGCCACAGCCTCTGCATATGTCGTCCGTACAAAGCCCCATCTTCTTTTTGTGGTAGCCAAGTAGGTTATGTCCCGTTATCACGCCTATGAGGCATCTTAGGGACGGTTTATTGAGAAGTAAAATCTTATTTGATTTTATCTTGTCATAATGAGGCCAGAGTTTCCTGGTGTTACCGCAGGTTTCTAGTAGGTTCCATCTGTCATTTGCTTTTTGAATGATATTATTACTAATGTTTCTTTTTAGTTCGCATTGAGGGATTCTGATGTTATGGTCTATAAGAGAGGGATCAAGTACCGAGCCTTCTCTTGCGAGCTCATCCGCTTTTTCATTTCCTGGCACACCACTGTGACCGGGAACCCAGCAGAGTCTTACGTTATGCTGCATACCAAGAACCCTTAGCTCTTCGCGACAGCAAAAAACAAGCTTTGACTTGATTTGCGTGGCAGAGATCGCTTTTATTGCTGCTTGGCTATCAATGAAAAAGGTGATATCAGCGTGTGGTATCGCCATCATGGATATTTGATTAGCAGCGTTTTTCACTGCCAAGATCTCTGCTTGGAAGACGCTGCTATGATCAGGAAGTCTGAATGAACTGGCAAGGCTAAGATTTTCTGAATAACTACCATAAGTTAGAATGGGTCTAACTATGGCTGTGTACATCCACATGATTATCTTAGGATTTTGTCCCCAATTTCTTCCAAGAATCCTATTACACGAGTAGAGTGCAATCATGGCCTTCTTGTATCTTTCTTGTATGTTAGGACCCCAGTTGAGTTTCTTATCCAAAATAACTCCAAGGTATCTCGCATTTTCTGAGAGTTTAAGTGGGGTGTTTTCAATTTTAGGCAGTTCGAAAGAAGGGATTTTCCTTCTATTGGTGAAAAGTACCAGTTCTGTTTTCTGGGGGTTTACTTTAAGACCGCATTTCTTGGGCCAGTTATTGACCGTAGTTAATGCGTTTTCTAATTGTTCGCTCACTGTGGTTAGGTATTTTCCTGTCGCCAGAAGCGCTAAATCATCGGCATATGCTACAACTCTAACACCACTGTTCTTGAGTTTGATGAGAACTCCATTCATCACCAAAGTCCAGAGAAGAGGTGAGAGTATTCCACCCTGTGGGATTCCTCTAGATGTGTACATTTTTATATTATGCAGATATTGAGATATGCATTTGTAGAAGCAGTACAGAACATAACTCCCACTGTTTTGTACTTTTTGGCACTTTATGTTCCGATGAAGTTCAGGCTTTACAACTCATGAGCCAAGGTACCAAAGGATAATCGATAACCTTATTTTTGTTGCACATCTCAATAAAAAAAATTGTAAGCCATAGCATGTCAAATAATGCGTTGCTATATTGTTGTCCGATGACAATTACCTCGAATACAAATTTAAGCTGCGACCATATTTGCGTTGCGAGAAATTGTCCGCTTCGAAAAATACCTCAATAGGGCTGAATATTAGAGTGACAGAGATAAATAGTGTACCTATACACATTACAGTATGTACACATATAGATAGACATTTAGAAGTAGATATATTAACCCAGTGGAAAATTTCATCCTCGATGAAAAATTTTTGTGAAAAAAGCAAGGAATTCATTCCACACTTTTAAGTGAAAAAATAAAGAAATGATTTCATAGGAATAAAGTAATTCCCTTTTTCCTCTGTACAATTTCTCTGTTCTATTAATGCTTTCCTTTCTTCACGAGCCTAAATATTTTGATTTCAGTAAGGAAAAGTCCTAGGCAGCTTCACGAGTTTGCAATTGGCATTGAGCTATGTGTGTTGTATTCATAAGAAGAAGAATAAACGATCAAAAAAGAAACAAAAATAAAAAGTGAAACTTAAAATTAACTAAAACTACCTATTGTACCTAACAACTACTTACAAACTAGAACAACCACAGCAGCAAATCTCTATCATTTTTATTTAATTTTGTGTAAATTTTTTTTTTCTTTTCTATTTTGATTTTAACATTTGTTGTCTTTGTCAATGTGTGTGCTACCATGCCTACTCTTCTTAAACCTAAACTAAAACAAATTTGTAAGCCGGCCAAGGCCCAAAACCCCTCCCCGACTCTCATTGACCCTATCGTTTCGGTCCTGTTCGGACACTCCCCTTCTGAACCGAAGGAGCTCTCCTCAATCTTGTGCGAGGACTGAGCATATTCACTTATGCATATTCAACAAGAAATTCACTTGGTAAACTCCAATGATAGCCCTGTGTAAATTTCACCAAATGATTCACTTCCTTTCCTTGGTGAATCGCATGGTGATTCCTTGATGGGAATTTGGAAATTTGCCACTGGGAAGTGTGTACACATTACAATAATATAGATAGACATACAGGGATATGGAGAGGTAAGGATATAAAGTGTATACATATTACATTGCCCTTCCTTAGGATTGATCGTCCCGAACAAATCCATCATACTCATCACCACTGTAGCGATGTAGTCGGTCGCAATGTACAACCTTAGGTTTTCCTCTCACTCCCTTTTGTAACCGCTACACTACGTCGTTGATTTTTGTAATGACTGTATATGGGCCTTCCCAGTCCCGTTGAAGTTTTGGTGACAACCCTTTTTGCCGATGGGGATCGTAAGGCCACACTCGATTTCCTGCTTGAAACTCTGTGGTTGTCGCTCGTATATCGTAGCGTGTCTTCATTTGGTCACTGAAAATCTTTGTTCTCAACCTGGTATCGTCGTGGATCTGAAGGAGTCTTCCTTTGAGTTCATCCATGTAGTCGTCCTCGGCTTCCGGTTCCAATGTGGGACATCCAAATTTTATTTCGCTCGGCAGTCTGATGTTCTTTCCCATCAAAATCTCAGACGGTGTATGGCCAGTTGAACAATGCCTTGCACTTCGATACGCCATCAAAAACAGTGGAATGTGCCGATCCCAATCTCGCTGGTTGTCGTCCACAACTTTGCAAAGATGTTCCTTCAGGGTTCGGTTGAACCGTTCGACCAAGCCGTCAGATTGTTGGTGGGGTGGTGTTGTTCTTGTTTTCTTGATGTGAAGAAACCCACAAACTTCCTGGAATATGTTTGATTCAAAATTCCTACCCTGGTCGGAGTGCAGCTCTAATGAAATGCCGAATCTGCTCACCCGGTTGAACACAATTTGGTCTGCGACTGTTTTGGCTTTTTGATTTGGAATAGCGTATGCTTCAGGCCGCTTACTGAAGTAATCCATGAAGACCAGAAATTGGAATTGTTTCCGGAAATGGACCCGCCACGTCTACTGCAATCCTTTTGTAGGGTGCTTCGACATTGCTGCTGCATTTGGCTGTGATTCCTTTTGTTCGGGCCTTTGGTGGCAGCAAAGGTATCGCATTTCTGCACCACTTCTCGACATCTTCTCTTGCATGTAGCTAGTAGAATCGCTGTCGAACCTTTTCTAGCACCTTGTTTACTCCAAGATGGCCTCCCAAAACTGCATCATACATCTCTCGCAGAACGTCCATAACCTTCGGTAAGACTAGCTGCATTATATAGGACTTTCCATCTGCTGATTCCCACTTACATCGATGAACACCCTCTGGGACATGAAATGAGTCCCACTATGCCCAATAGTTACGTTTACTACCTACAAACAAATCGCTACATTTCAAAAAGATTTAAAAAAAGAAAAAGAAATTAAAAAATAAAGAGTGAAAAAGAAAATGATAAATGAAAATGAAAACTGAAAAACATTTAAGGACTACTATGAAATAATGATTTGCATTTGAATTTGAGCAACGGTGACACAGCGCAACGATTTTAAAAATCATCATAGCAATCCATGACCATTTCGATTTGAATTTGAATTTCGTCTTGGTTTGCTTGGCTGCTACAATTAACTACATTTAAGTACGTTTATTACGTTTACTACCTCATTCGTGTAGTAGACGTAACAAATGTAGTAAATACAAAAATAGTCAATTTCTGCCATCTGTGCTTATAAGTGCACAGGGTATCCCTTTCTACACTGACAGTTCGAAAATGGAATCAGGAACAGGTGCTGGAGTGTTTTGCCAATCTCTCAACATCAGAGAGGAGTATAAACTCCAAGCTGACTGTACTGTCTTTCAATCTGAGATGTATGCCATTGAAAAAGCAGCTGAATTGGCACATCATGAAAAGCTAAGCTCCTCGGAGCTCCTCCGTCATTTTGGGAACAGGTTTGTTGGAGAACTGGATGATCTAGCACAGGTCTCAATGGCAAATATGAAGAAATTTATAGATAGCACAGGCTGGTTCGTTAACGAGCCGGTCTACGTTCATCGACAACTTTGAATAGCATCGATGCTAACCTTTATTTTTATAGAGGATCACAATGGACCAATAGGCCCCCGTGTATGCAACAGTCCACGCTGTGCACACCCCTCATAACCTTACCTAACCTAACCTAGGTGAAATATAATTAAGAGTTTAAACATGCCTTATCTACACCTCATTTTTTTGTTAACGCTTTTTCTCAACATTTCATTTTGTCCTCCATATATTTTTCATATCGGGCTCGAGATATGAATCGATTCTAAAGGAGAACACTCCAAAATGTCAATTTGTTTGTTTTTCGGTTTTAAAACTTTGATAAATCAACTGTATGAACCACAAAAAACAACGCTTAGACCTGCTTTAAACCTTATACGAACAAATTTAAAGATTCTTCCAAGCGCCTGTTCCAATATTTTTGTGGAACCGCAAAATGATATTTGTGAAAATAATTACTCAGATCCCTGTTACTCGGCTTCAAACTTATCTTGCAACTAAAAACGTTTTCTTTCCAAAAAAATTGGCGAACTTCAACATATCACCGGTGCCAGTTTCACACAACAAAACGTGAATGAAGATAAATGAAGATGGAAATTTTTTACCATCAAATAACCTGAAGCCAAAGAATTTATTTGGCAAAACAATAAAAATTAAAATTTTTGTAGGAACAACAATATTAGGTAATTAATTAAAAATGTTTCCACAAAGTAAACTTTTACAACTGTTTTACTAAAATTCCAAGAAAAAAAATCTTATTTACGTAAACACTTGGAGATAAGCAAGAAATGGTTTTGTTTACTTAACATGTTTGATTATTTAACTATCTGCGTATGTAAATTTGATCTTGTGACATTTGTGTAAAACGCGTCTTCACAAAAAAGTCAAACAAAGGTATCAAATTTTGACGAAAACAGATTGTAGGCAAACAAGTTTCTATCAAGGGTTATTGTTCTTATTTGAAAAACATGTTTCTTTTGTATTCTAAGTATCCAATGATTTTCTTTTTCTATGTAAATCCTTCATAAAAAAAAATAATCTAACCTCAATTTTTGAATAAATGCACTTTCTCCTTTCGGCACTTGAAATCCAATGAATGCACTTAGCCAGACACCATGAACGCTACGGGCCCAAGTCCCTTGCTCATCACGAAGGTAGAACTCCAGCTCATTTTCGATTCAATAAAGAATAAGAAGTCAACAGGTGTCGATGGTATATCCAACATTGTACAAAGACACTTACCGATTGAGGCGATAGACATCTTCACCACTCTGTTCAACAACGCGCTGAATAATGCATATTATCCAGTGCGTTGGAAGACAGCTGTGGTTCATCCTCTCCCGAAAAAGGGAACGGACAACTCCAATCCGTCAAATCTTCGGTCGATAAGTCTTCTTCCAAGTATCAGTAAGGTATTCGAAAAGATCATCAATAGAGCTCTGATTCAGTGGGCTGCGGACAACACAATAATTCCGGATAATCAGTTCGGATTCAAGGCAGGACATGACACTATTCATGCCGCGTCGCGTCCAATGGAATAAGTCCAAGAAACAATGCACGGGTGCTCTTCTGGTGGATTTGGAGAAGGCCTTCGACACCGTATGGTAAGAAAGGTTGTGCCTAAAACTCACCAGACTAGGCATCAGTAAACCATTATTGTATATGCTTGAGGATATGCTCAACGGTAGAAAGGTTGTTGTCAAAAGTGGCAATGTAACTTCTACCGCCACCTTTGAAACTAAAAATGGTCTTCAACAGGGAGCGGTCAATTCGCCGATTCTCTCCAGCGTTTACACCAGCGATCTTATAGGTAGCTTTACTAACGCAATTGCGTATGCCGACGACCTGATTGCGAACAGAACGGCTCGAAAGGTTGAAGTTATTAGAATTCTCATGCAGCGTGACTTCGAGAAGATTTAGCCATACTGCGACGACTGAAAACTGAAAATAAATGTCCAAAAGTCGGAGACAATTTTGTTCCGTACTTCGTTATCTAAGGCTTCGCGAGATACGTGTAGGAATTGGCGCAAGATGGTCATTGTTGATTCTCACGGACATGCATTGACAAGCAAAAGTGTATTGAAGTACCTCGGTATCTGGTTGGACCAGTACTTGTATTTCGACAGACATATAGGTGCTTGTGTAACTAAGGCCAGAGGAGCCTTCGCTCTGACGAAACGGCTGTTTTACAACAGTCAGCTTGACCCAGAGTAGAGGTTATTTGCTACATGGCCCTCATACGGCCAATGATCGTTTATGGTTGTCCAGTTTCGGATGTTCGAGAGGCAGTTTCTTCTACGCTCTCTCGGTTGGTATCGGACACCAGAATCTTCTTATCTGCATTATTATTCAAACGAGGTTCTATACAACGGAGCTCAAATCAACAGAATTGACAACTTCGTGATAAAACTTGTTTGTGGCCATATTGCGAGAACTATGACTTCGACCAACCATTTGGTTTTCGGGCCGTTATATCCGAACGAAAACTACTTCGAGAATGCACGCTTAAGCGGCTTCATTCCACTAGAGGCATTCCTCTGTTTAGACCAGTGCGGCATGATACAGGGTAGATTGGCAGCACCGCTTATCTACCACGTCGGGCGTAGAACTGTAGACCGGCGACTCCTCTATGAACGAGGCATTCTCGCTCGTGATGCAGCGGAGTTTTTTTTTTATAATTTGCACCCACTCAATGGATTTTTATACCCTTTTTATGCCAGAGACACAGTGAGTGCATTAGGAAGAAGAGAAGGGGTTGAAAAGGAGGTGTCGGTGTACGGTGACAGAGTGTGGAAGAGAGTTCCACATTCGCGTAGTACGGCTAAAAAAGGATTTTCTATACTTAAGAGTACGTCCGAAGTTGGGCTCGAGGGTAAACTGATGGGCATTCCTAGAAGCGCGAGTATTACGGGCGAATTGTTTGAGGGGAACAATGCAACTGGCTTTTTCACTAGAGCAATTAGCGTAAAAGTAGCGATAGAACAGGGAGAGACACGCTACGTTACGACGGTGGTCTAGAGGAGTGAATGCGTCAGTGATCTCTCTATCACCAATCATTCTTACAGCTCTTTTTTGTATTCCCTCCAAGAGGCTTAAGTAAGTAGCTGGAGAACCAGCCCAAAGGTGGGAATTGTATGTACTCAAGCTTTGGACGGATATATTTTTTAAAGATAACAGCCAGATCAGACGGGGAGAAAAATTTCTTGCATCGTCTTAAGAAACCCATACATCTTGTGGCATTTTTAGCTACATCGCGTATGTGCTCGGTCCACAAGAGGTGGTCAGTGATGCACATACCAAGAATCTCGAGATGTTCGGCCTTGGACAGTGGCAAGGGCGGTATATCTCGCTTCAACGATACAAGACAGCATTGAGTTTTCGAAGCATTAAACTCTATACGGTTTAAATTCCCCTGTTTAAGTCAGAGTTTAATGAGCTTATCATATTTTGCCGTTGCAGTTCCACATCCGAAGAGGAGGGATGTGAGTCTGGAAACGAATATGAAAAGCTAAGGGTACTATCGTCAGCGAAACAATTAATTGGATTAGAAGTAACAGACAGGAGATCATTAATGAAAATGAGAAAGAGGGTCGGAGACAAAACGGAGCCCTGGGGCACACCAGCATGTATATTGTGGGTTTCAGACTTGAATCCGTTCAATACAAGTTGTATTGAACATTTCGAAAGACATTTTCTAATCCAACGAAGAAAAATTCATCGATACCGAAGGCACGCATTTTCGATAAAAGAGCAAGATGCCAGACTTTATCAAATGCCTTTGAAATATCAAGTGCAACAATCTTACTTTCTCCAAAACGATGTAAAGATTTGTTCCACTGTTCGGTTAGATAAACCATCAAATCACCAGTGGACATGTTGCTGCGAAAGCCGTACTGCCGGTCATTAAGAAGCTTTCGGTCTTCGAGATATTTCTTGAGCTGATAGTTTATCAGCATTTCCATGACCTTAGAAAGAAGGGACGTAAGTGCAATCGGATGATAATTGGAGGGAGAAGAAGATTCGCCTTTTTTTGGGATTGGTTGGACAAATGCTGTTTTCCAACTGCTCGGAACGAGCCCAGAAGAATAGGATAGATGGAAAAGCTTACGCAAGGGATTTGCCAGCGTGGAAGAACACCTCTTCAGGACAATAGCGGGGATGCCATCTGGACCAGCGGATTTATGAATGTTGAGATCCTTCAGGGCTCTTGCCACAGCACGAGTGCGGAAGAAGATTTGTTCCATGGAATCATTGACGCGCTCAAGAACAAGCGGAGTCATGACAATCTCTGGCAGCGCAGAGTTGGCGGCGAACTGCCTAGCAAAAACGTTAGCTTTCAACGAGCGTAGGGACCGAGGAAGAAGAAGAATTCTTCATATTTTTTTACAAATGGCCAAAAATTCTTACTGCCTTTGGGACTTTGCAGTATTTTTTGCCTTAATTTTTGGTCATGTAAAAATTTGGTCCGACGAATATGAGCATTGCAGGCCTTCCTGGCTTGTTTAAACATGTTCCGGTTTTCCTCTGTTGGGTTGGCTGTAAAACACCGGAACTTAACTTCTTTTACTGCTGCTTCGGTTAAGTAGGGCTGTGTGAAAAAAGTGAAAAAACGTGAAAAAACAAGGACATAGTTTTTGCCGCTGTGGTTGTTCTTGTTTTAAGAAGTTTATGGGTAGAATATGTAATTTTAAGGACCCTAGCATGTTAGTAAAACTCCCCCAAAAAAAAATGTTTTAAATTTTCTAATAAGAAAAAAAAATTAAAATAAACTTTATTCGTAGGCCGAAAGGCATTAATTTTAAAAACAATGAATTGCTTAGAGCGCCCGATTAGGGCCAGTAAGTAATATATATTACGTAGAATTAATTAAGCTAGTTTCACATTTTTGTCTAGCATGTAAGCAGATTTAAATTGAAATGAATAAAAAAATGAAGTTTGAAAAAAAAACACAATGAACGCTTCAAAGTCCTTGTGAATTCACGCTGCAAATTAAATGAAATAATTTAAATACTTTCCCAGTTCGCACAAAAAAGAAATACCAGCCTCTGAAAAAATATAAAATTATCACATCCGCATCGTCCTGAACCGAACTCGCACAACCTGAAGTCTCATAAATCATTTGGGATATAACAATGCAAAGAGCTCTCTTTATTTTCACAAACTTCACTCTGCAACACAATGCACACCGATTCAATTGAAAATAAAATGGTCAATATATTGACTTGGCACAAGAGAGTCCTTGAACAATGTAACACAAATAAATACGAAGAAAAAAATTACCAAAAAACAAAAAAAAAATACCAGAAACAATAATGTGAAGGGCACTAGGGAAATACCTACTTTTTTCCCTGCGTTCAACTTTTTTTTCGAGCTGGAAAAGTAAATTGTACTTCCGCTCGAGCGAGACTGGCCTAAAGAGTAGTGCCTGAGCCTATACTTGGATAAAAGCAAAAAAAGCACAGATGAGAGGACCTCAGTGGCATTTTGCATTCACATCCGATTCGAGAGTAAAAAATGGATTCTTGCTGTTTTTTTTTGTTTTATCTCAGAAGCGATTAATTTATATTGTGTAATAATCCGTTTTGTGCTTCATCAACCAATATTGGTGCTCCATTGTTTCCGCGTTAATTGTATGGCTTTTGACCAATTTCAGTTTCAGGACGCTTTCGTACGTGCATGTTGAATTTGTTTGCCTTTTTTTTGTGTTCAATGAACAATTCATTCAATGTGCTGCAGTTATTGTTAGGCCCACACGGGAACTTCGAATAGGTGAAATATGGCTTTTATCTCGGACAATTGGTCAATGAAAATATGCATTTGAAGAGTGGAGGGGGTACATCCAGTGGTGGTGTGGTGGTTTATTCTCTTGATTTATGGTTTTTTGAGGTTTCAACCTTTTCGGCCTTTATTGCTTCCAATTATGAAAGGTTGAAAGAGTTATTGAGCTTTTTTGGACGCTGAATCAAAGAAATCAACTTTTTAATTCTTGAAACAGACATTTGAATTGATGACGGGATACTGAATGTTTGTAATAAGAAGACTCCGAGCAAATGTCCGAACAGAGAATAAAAACGTATATGAGTTGACTCCATGGGCATACCTTTTTTGGATACTACTATTCTGTGAAATACTACATTTTCGACATAGTTTTAAAAAAATGACGCATATGCAGCAGCTACTATTCTTGCATGGCAGCATCTTATCGGCATGGTGAAGCTCTTACCGTTGATGAAGAAATTGTTGCAAGATCTGATGAAAGATCTTATGATAGTTGTAAGTGAATGTGAATCGTAAGAGTGTAAAACCCAATTCTTCATACTTCCGAATGTATATTGTTTTCACTCAAGGGAAAAGAAATTACATTAAATACGTTTTACCTTTCAACAACCCTGGGGTTTTGGTCGAAATGAAATAGTTGGTGAAACGAAAAAACATTACTTGACAAGGGTTCTAGTGATTGCACTGTACGAATAGACGAGTCTGTTGTCGAAGGTGGGACTCAAACAACAAAAAAAAAACTAGCATGTTGACTAGTAGAGCCAAGGGAAGAAGTAAAAAGCAAGTTGGAAAACCGAGAACAAAGAATAAGTATAAATACAAGTCAACGAGTGTAGTACTATTCAGTCTGAGGTCGACTGCCGTTAGGGCCATAGGTAAATTACTGAATATATAACAAAGGCTTCCCTCCTCCAGTGGTAACGGGCTTCTTGTGAAATATTCACTTCGTCGCTTACAACTCAAAGGAACAAGGAAGTTAATAATACTCGTTTCAGCGATGATTGTCATGGTTTCGACCGCGATTACCCATGTTCAGTAGCAATTAATCTGTTAACACAGCGATTTTCCGTTTCGCCGGCAATTCTACCGGTTTCGACCGCAATTAACCACGTTCAATGGCGATTTCCGATTTAGATGTCTTATGAAGAACTATTACAAATCTGGAAATACTTCTTCATTCATATACATGGTGTCGTGGAGTCACAACAACACAACACACGCAGATATTACGATTACAATGGGAGGCTTGAATCCAAAGTCACGACATGGGTGGAGTTGAACTAAGGTACTACTTGCATAATGACAACGGTGACAAGTTCATTGATTTCTGCAACCAGCACAATTCCTTATACATAAGGATCATTGATTAGATCACTATCAATCAACTGCTAAGTGCATTTAGACTGTGTGCTAACCGAGACGCGGTTCAAAACAGGAAAGATTGGAAGTTCGGTTAGTCCAACTTGCCCTAAACAGTGGATGGGTGAGTTGTTCAGTATCTGTATATGAACGGAACTGCAGTAAGGGGATGAAGTAGATCAAAGTCCTTCAAAAGTTCTGTGACCAGCAAATCGTGTGTACCTAGGTAAAAGTTCCAATAACCTATCGTGTGTAGTATACTTCGATTTTAGAATCAGTAGAGGTCGTATCACCGTAAGGCCTCGGCCACGCAGTAAGTGGCTGAGCGGCTGAGAGGGAAAAAGAATTTAAAAAATATGAAATCACATAGAAGCGACCACGCAATGAGCGAGCGGCGAAACAAAATTCTGAGCGGCTAAGCGGCGCCGCTCAGCAACCAAACCTGTTTTAATTGTTCTGAGCGGCAAGAAATAAAGACGGCCAAAAGACGCACTTTTTCAAGCAGCAAATCAAAAGATTCCATAGACATACGTAGATATTGCCAGAATCTATCTGGAAATTTAGGTAAATTCAAAAATAATTCATTAAATAATTCTCCAAACTCCGATGTTATTTTGTTAATCGGATGAACACCTAATCGTCTTCTTTTTTGTATACGTTTAAGCACTTTGTACACATACAAACGATTTTCCGCCAGTAAAATACGCCAAAGCAGTCGCTCAGTGCCTGGCCATACGTCGCTTAGAGCTGCCGCTCAGCCGCTAGCCGCTCAGCCGCTTACTGCGTGGCCTAGGCCTAATGATGTTTCCTTTACCAGAACAGAATAGAATATGAGAAGTACCGGTTCATACTTTTATTGCCAAGTTATTCCAGATTCAACTGCTATATCAAAAGGAATGATGTCATCCTAAAATAATTTTATAACGTATATTTGTTGAACTAAAAATTCTTGTCAGATGTGGGGTTCGAACCCACGCTCCCTCTCGGGAACCAGAGCTTAAATCTTGCGCCTTAGACCGCTCGGTCAATCTGACTGTGAAAAGAGTACAAATCCAATAGAGTTTTGCGTTTTTTCTTTTTATAATTTGCACACACTAAAGGGGCTTTTTATACCCTTATTATGCCAGAGACACAGTGAGCGCAATAAGAAAAGATGAAGGGGTTTAAAAATTAGTGTCGGTGTACATTGGTTTTGAATTTATCAACATTGCAATGACTGGGAAAGACAGAGTGTGGAAGGGAATTCCACATTCGCGTAGTACGGCTAAATAACGATTCTCTTAACTTAAGAGAAGTCCGAAGTTGAGAACGAGTGTAAACTGATGGGCATTGCTGGAAGCGCGGGTATTACGGTTGAATTATTTAAGGGGCGGAATGCAACTTTCTATTTCTCTAGAGCACTTACCGTACAATTAACGATAAAACAGAGAGAGACACGAAACGGTGGTATAAAAGAAGTGAATGAATCAGTGATGTCTCTATCACCGATCATTCTCACGGCTCTTCTTTGTATACCATCCAAGAGGCCTAAGTAAGTAGCTGGAGCACCAGCCCAAAGATTGTACCCAAGCTTTGGACGGATATAAGTCTTATAGATAACAGCCAGATCAGACGGGGAGAAAAATTTCTTGCATCGTCTTAAGAAACCCATACATCTTGCGGCATTTTTGGCTACATCGCGTATGTGCTCGGTCCACAAGAGGTGGTCAGTGATGCACATACCGAGAATCTCGAGATGTTCGGCCTCATTGATGCAAGTGCCACTCATGGACAGTGGCAAGGGCGGTATATCTCGCTTCAACGATACAAGACAGCATTGGGTTTTCGAAGCATTAAACTCTATACGGTTTAAATCCCCCTGTTTAAGTCAGAGTTTAATGAGCTTATCATATTTTGCCGTTGCAGTTCCACATCCGAAGAGGAGGGATGTGAGTCTGGCAACGAATATGAAAAGCTAAGGGTACTATCGTCAGCGAAACAATTAATTGGATTAGAAGTTACAGACAGGAGATCATTTATAAAAATGAGAAAGAGGGTCGGAGACAAAACGGAGCCCTGGGGCACACCAGCATTTATATTGTGAGTTTCAGACTTGAATCCGTCCAATAGAACTTGTATTGAACGGTTCGAAAGAAAGTTTCTAATCCAACGAAATAGGGATTCATCAATACCGAAGGCACGCATTTTCGATAAATGAGCAAGATGCCTTTGAAATATCAAGTGCAACAATCTTACTTTCTTCAAAACAATGTAAAGATTTGTTCCACTGTTCGGTGAGATAAACCATCAAATCACCAGTGGACCTGTTGCTGCGAAAGCCGTACTGCCGGTCATTAAGAAGGTTTCGGTCTTCGAGATATTTCTTGAGCTGATAGTTTATCAGCGTTTCAATGACCTTAGAAAGAAGGGACGTAAGTGCAATCGGACGATAATTGGAGGGAGAAGAAGATTCGCCTTTTTTGGGATTGGCTGGACAAATGCTGTTTTCCAACTACTCGGAACGAGCCCAGAAGAATAGGATAGATGGAAAAGCTTACGCAGGGGTTTTGCCAGCGTGAAAGAACACCTCTTCAGAATAATAGCGGGGATACCATCCGGACCAGCGTATTTATGTATGTTGAGATCCTTTAGGACTCTCGCCACAGCACGAGTGCGGAAGAAGGTTTGTCCCATGGAATCATTGACGCGTTCAAGAACTGGAGGAGTCATGACACTCACTGGCAGTAAAGAGTTGGTGACGAACTGCCTAGCAAAAAGGTTAGCTTTCGCGAGAGAACTAACAACCTTTTGGCCATTGCAGTATTTTTTGCCTTAATTTTTCATCATGCAAAAATTTTGTTCGACGAATATGGGCAGGCCTTCCTGGCTTGTTTAAACATTCCGGAGTCAACGTCACTATCGAGGAAGCATATTGACCAGTTAAAGATCCGGAAGAAGTTATTGAGACCGTCCCAGTTGTCTTTCTCGTATTGCCATACGGTTCTCTTCGGAGTTCTTTCTTTAACTGGATTAGTTTGACACGAGAAATTTGCAGATATGATACTATGGTCTGATCTACCTAGAGGCGTTAATACACTGATAGTTTATTTATCAGTGTCAGACGTAAGAAACAAGTCAAGAGTATTTTCCGCTTGGCCATTAATGTCCGATATTCGAGTAGGCTCCGTGACAAGCTGAGTAAGGTGGTTAAACTCAGCAAAGATTTCAACACACAATCCTTCGGGTGTTGTCGAGTCCGAATGGAGAAGCCATCAAGAATTGTGTACATTGAAATCACCTGTAATAACGATTTCAGTGTGAGGATACAAGGATAAAATTCTTTGAATGGAATCAGACAGAGCATCGAATTCGTGAGAAGTTAAGGCTCTGTCCAAATTTGGACTTCGATAAAGAATGCAATAAAATTGAAAAAAGGGTTGGAGCAGCGTCCATAATGTGGTAAGAATTGGTAAGCAACATCATTCCTAATGTAAACGGACCTTGGTGGAGGAAGAATAATGGCATTAAGCTATACCCATGAATGAGAAATTCAGTAGGATCGGAATTCTCACACAAGTAGCACAAAATGGTATTAAATCGGTTGCACATTTCTTAATTCATTCTTAACTTCTTAATTCGGTAGTTTTTCCTACTTAAATCGTCTATTTCATTGAATTCTTAATTCGTTCTGCTTGTTCCTTCTTAAAGAATTCTTAAAAGGTTCTTAAATCGGTATTTCTTATAAAGGTTTGCTTAGAGCTCCTTAAATCCTTCTTTAAGATTACTATTTCCAGTAGTCCATTTTCATTTCATTCTTAGAGTTCACAGAAAATTTTTCGCAACTGTGCTAGTGTAAATACAAATTGATCTGCTTGCTTAAAAGACATTAAAGTAACTGGTAGAAGGCCTAGTTATTTTGTAACCAAGCAAAAGTGAAGGCGTGGCGGCGCATTAGAGAATTGAGAGGGACTTTGTAAATCGAGAAAATATACCAACAACAAGCCAAACTGTTGAAGAAGAAAAAAGAAATCAAAACAAATACTATTCAAATAGATAAGAATCAGAGAAAGAAAAACTAGATGTAGAATTCACTGATAATTTCTTTTTTTTGTCTGAGAATTTTGTAAGAAGGAGTTAAGAGCGCGAAAAGAAGTATTTAAGAAGACACTAAGAAGTATATAAGAAGGAAAATATTCCGTTTTAAAACCTCAATAAGAACCAAATTATCTTCTTAATTCATTCTATCGGACCGCCCACTTTCGACTTTTATGTACTTAATAGGTACTTAAAAAGTCTTAAAGAAGCGGGATAAGAGCTTATAATACTTCTTAAAGCCTTCTTTAAGTAATTTTGTGCTACTTGTGCACCTACTTAGGTTTCATTACAGTAATCTACACTGATGTTGCCAATCATTGCAAGTAAAAAAAAAAAAAAAATAAAAAAAAATCAAAACAGACGAGATCTAAAAGAGTAAATGTATTTAAATTGAAGGAATTATTCACGATTGTGATGATAACTCACTGTGCTCTTGCGGCCAGTAGTGTGCTTCCTTTTTTTTTCTTTTTTTTTTGTATTTGGATTATTGGTTTTATTTTAGTATTCGTTAGTTTTTGTTGTTTTTGTTGTTTTTATTATTTTTTTTTTTTGGGTTCTATTGATGTTTTAATTTTGGATTATTGTTTTATTTGAGTCAATTCATACCAAAAATAAAAATAACAATTTCAAACATTTAAACAAATTTAAACAACTGGTTCCAATAACGCTTGCCTCTATTAAATTTGCTTATATCTTAAGCGACGTGTTAGTTTAACCAACTTAATTTTTCACACTTCTA
This sequence comes from Sphaerophoria rueppellii, assembly GCA_920937365.1. NCBI lineage: Eukaryota > Metazoa > Arthropoda > Insecta > Diptera > Syrphidae > Sphaerophoria > Sphaerophoria rueppellii. The sequence continues at coordinate 69,119,836 of CAKKXW010000003.1, read as the reverse complement.
AAACATTCAAAACATAGTTTTGAGTAATAGGTATTCCCCTTTCACCACATACCCACTTTGTGTCAAGGACAAAACTTTTGCTGTAAGTTAACTTCCGTAATCACTCCCAAAAGGCCTCCCTAATAACGAAAAGTAACTTTCCTTTATTTCTGTAGTATTTCTTATGATTTGAAAACTTGCGAATTTGTCCTTGGTGCCATTGAGAATAATATTTCTTCAAGGTAGCTCGTCCCCAAAAAGTCGCACCCATTTTAAAACAAATAATAATTCTAGAACAAGTGAAAGTAAAGTTTAAGGTATAATTATACCTTTCAAAATGTTGGTCTTAGAAATTAGATTTATACGAAGTCTTACAAGTTGTTCTTGGAAAGTTCAAAATTATGAATATTTACTGTCGGGTCCTAATTGTGGAAAGGGAAGGGAACTCCAAGGAAGTGTTGGTGTTTTTTTTCTTTTGAGTGTCACAGCCTTGAGATTGAGAACTACATTTATAAGGCAAAAACGAGTGTTTGGCTGTCTGTAGGAGCCAGGATATCAACAAACAGTTCAAATTTAAGATTTTGTTTGACAAGACAATTTTTGCTTCTTTTTCTAAAAAAAAAAAACACCAGTCCACAATCTTGGGGCCCAATTACAAAATACCGGAAGTCAACGCTGCAAGCAACTGATCCTTAATTACATTTCGAAAATAATTCACTCACTCGGTACATGTCTCAGTAATTAGAGAGAGCAATGCCTTTTCCAGAGAATTCAATTTGAAAGTAACCTCGTCTCTCTTTCTATGTGCTTTCAAATAGAATTTTGCATAGCCAAAGGCAAATGCGACCCATTTCCTTTACTGTTATATTATTTTGTATAGTTTTTGGACGGACATTCAAAATTAACAATATCTTTAGTTCACATACATTCGATATATGCATCAAAAAGGAGTGTAGATGAAAATTTCATATCCTCTTTTTTGTGTGTTTTGTATAGTTTGTCCTTTGAGATGTCCATCTTAAGATGTTGGCTTGCTTTCAAAGAGAGATTTTTTTTTGTGTGTTTGTAGATTTTATTTAGGAAAGTGCAAAAAGCCAAAGTGACCATGCATGAAAGACGATGTGTCAGGACAGGGCATTATATTTATAAGAAAGTCCTTTGACAAGGCATAAACAACAAAAGTGATATTTGTTTTGTTGAATTGGAAATTTTGTAAATGGCAAATGAATATGTCCCCGAGAAATGAAGGAAATGAATTTGAAACCAACCACTCAAGGAGATTAACAGGGAAGTTATTTGAATAAGTGCACGTTGAAGTTGGTTGAGCATAATTTAAGAAGATCAAACCAAAAATAATATAACAAGTTCTTAAAGTATGAAAAATTGAGTTTGTTAAAAAGTAAGTCGCCTTAAAAGTTACTTAATTCGAATTATTTGTATAAACTTGTTTAAATGTTTGAAATTGAAATTGATTCTGCGGCAAAATTTTACTGGCTGCCATGGTCTTCACATTCAGATTGGCCAAGCGATCTAAGGCACCAGATTTAAGCTTTGGTTCTCGAGAGAGAGTGTGGTCCGAACACAACAGCTGACTAGAATTTTTTCAACAAAAAGTCTTTAGGAACAACATCATTCGTTTTGTTATAAATGCTGAATCTGGAATACCTGGGCAGTAGAAGTATGAACCGGTACTTATCATCAGTGGCGTAGATAGGGGGGATCAGGGGATATAACCCCCCATTGGGATCGATAATTGTTCAACATAAATAGTTCCAAACGAGTTAAAAAAAACGCACTCTGTCATTAGTATCTACTCACAGAATTCCTAGAAGCATTATCAAATGTATATTCTATACCTACATTCTGTGGGGTACCAGCAAAATTTCTCTTTTTATATCGGTTTTTAAAAAAGCTTTTATTTTACGTCTCTCACCAAGTGATAACAAGTAAACGTGCAAGAAATTACAAAAAAATTAAAATTATTAAGATTTCTTCGCACCGTGTGACACATTGATAAGTTGGTATAAGAAACCGCAGCAAACATGCAGCACATTCATCCACACAAACAAATGTTCGCACAACTGCGATCAGAAAGCAAAATGCACTATTACCCATTACATAAAGCATGCCACACAAAGCGGCAGATTGACTGTCATTCGTCGTGATTTTGAGGGTTATTTGTGCAAAGTCAAACAAATTATGCTGAAACATGTCAAATGTGTGTCTCCTTAACTAGATCTATTCCCCCGCCATAACGAAGAGCTATCTACGCCACTGCTTCTCATATTCTATTCTGTACAGCAAACGACGCCATATTTTTACCGCTCTCTTGACATTTCTCTTCAGTAAGGTTTGCCATTTCATCATGGAAAGGTATACGATCCAACAACGAGTCGAAATTATTAACATTTACTACCGAAATTCGGAGTCAGTGGTCAATACTTTAAGAGCGCTACGTGCAATTTATGGTCGTCATCGTCATAATCGTCCTGCCAGATCAACAATTGAGCGTTTAGTGGAAAAATTTGAATCAACAGGCTCAGTACAAAATGTTCCCATGCCAGTGAGACAAAGAAGTGCCCGTAGTGTCAAGAATATTGCTGCCGCTAGCGCATCAATTGCGGAAGACCCAAATCAGTCTCTCACACGTTGTCTCAAGCGTTGGGCATCTCTGTGACGTCGTTGTGGTGAATTTCTCGAAAAGATCTTGGCCTACATCCTTACAAGATCCGATTGACGCATGAACTGAAGCCGCTTGATCACCAGAAACAACTTGAAAATGATCCGGACTCGAAAATTACTCGAAAAATCATCTTCAGCGATGAGGCTCGTTTCTGGCTGAATGGCTTCGTCAATAAGCAAAATATGCGTTATTGGTCAGGCAGCAATCCACATGTGCTTCACGAGGCACCATTACATCCCGAAAAAATCACTGTTTGGTGCGGTTTACATGCTGGTGGTGTCATTGTGCCGTACTTCTTCCGTGATGATCAAGACCGGCACGTTACTGTGAATGGGAATCGCTACCGCTCAATGCTAACCGATTATTTTTGGAATGAATTGGATGATATGGACTTGGACGATACGTGGTTTCAACAGGACGGTGCCACATGTCACACAGCGGGCCAAACAATCGAATTATTGAGAACGAAGTTCGATGAGCGCATTATCTCCAGAAATGGACCTGTGAATTGGCCGCCTCGTTCATGCGATTTAACGCCGTTAGACTATTTCCTGTGGGGGCTACGTCAAATCTATGGTTTATGCCAACAAGTCAGCGACGATTGATGAACTTCGTACGAATATCGAACGTGAAATTGTAGCAGTATCGGCCGATTTATGCTTGAAAACCGTCGAAAATTGGGTTCAGCGTCTGGACTTCTGCAAGCGTGCCCGAGGTGGCCATGCAAAAGAAATCGAGTTCCATACATAGTGGCATCAAATGTACTTTTACAGGAATAAAGAATTTTATTGATATCCAAAACCGTTTTTGTTTTATTTAAAAAACTTTTGTAGCGTCCATATTGAAAAACCCTTTACGACCTCCACTGATTCTAAAATCGAAATATAATACACACGATAGGTTATTGGAACTTTTACCAAGGTAAAAACCATTTTCTGGGCACAGAACTTTTGAAAGACTTTGATCTACTTCAAATTATGACTTCAGTTCCGTTCAGATACAGATACTGAACAACTCACCCATCCACTGTTTAGGGCAAGTTGGAGTAACCGAATTTCCAATCTTTCCTGTTTTGAACCGCGTCTACAGAGGACTTACGCTGATAGAATAAAGCCCCTTAAGGGACGAATATCAACATATTCGTCAATCGGTCAAAAGTTCTAATCAAATTAGTCTTATCAGGTTTCTTATTTCCAGAAATATTGTGAAGTTGTTATCAGAGTTCAAGCTGCACGAAATATTGAGGAGATGTAGAATGCGATTTCAATGTTTTTAGTTATGTAGATGCGAATTGTCACTGATGGCGTACAGAAAAAGCATATTGTCGTCAAGCGGAAAACATGTTTCAGCAGCTGCGCAATGTCATCAAAAAAGCAAGGAAAGAAATTATTTGGTTACGCCAACAATGCCGACAGTTCTTGGTCTTGATAGATTAGGTTGGTTTAAGTGGCTGAATTTCTTCATATTTCATATCGAGTGAATCTAGGATGCTTTCTACACGTTGAACCATTTGGAGATTTTTACAAAGCAAAAAAGGCTTTTGATGTCTATGCTGGCCAGTTCACTGGTGTCATTCAAGTAAGGCTCCTATGTGAGGTGACGGCTCTTGATATAGAAACAGACCAAAATAATTGCCGGCCCCACTGCCACTATTATTTGTCCGGTCTCGCCAATTTCCCAATATCAATTTAAGAGTAGCATAGTTCCGAAATAAAACCATCACATATCAGTGCACATAAGATGATATTTTTATTAAACATTTGCCGGCATCATTCAAATTTGAAAACAATCAAGAAAACAAAACCTATTCACCTGCGGCTGCGGTTGTTGATGTTGGTGCTGCTGTAGTTGAACTTGTTGTTGTACTAGCTGCTGTTGTAGTTGTTGGTTCTGTTGTAGTGGAAGTGGTCGTTGCGGCTGTTGTTGTTGTTGTTTTCTTAAAGAAAAATCCCTCAGCATGTGGCAGAACAGCCAACAATCCCAGGACAACAATGAAGAATACAATTTTCATGTTCATGGTTAAAGCTTGGATTGAGACTTAGGACTTACTTAATAAGATTGCAAGAAGACTGGATGCTGTGTAGTTGGAGATGATAGCTTTTATACTTTGGAAACTTACAACATTCAATACAAAAGATGTTAATCAGTGTAACACTTGTGTTTACTTTATCTTGGTAATTTTATTTACAGAGTTTTGTTGTAAAGATTTTAATTTCTTTTGATGTGCCAACTATTTAGTTGGCTAGTTTCTTGTTTCTAGTTCTTTTTTTTTTAAGGATTTGAAAAGTTCTAAAAAAAAGAAATTTCTTACGCACAGCAATTAAAGTATTGATGAACTATTAAGAATTTCATACTCAAGACGAAATTGTATAGAAAAATTAATTAGTGGGTTAATATACAGAGGAAAGAACATAAGCGATCACGAAGCTGCAGTTGGGTTGTTGTTAGTTAATCAAGACGTTTACCAACAGCCTTCTTTCATATACGCCCCTTATAATTGGAAACTAACGGACTTGTTACATGATGAAGAGAAAAAATGCTTCTACAATCGGCTGATGCACCAACACAATACGCTAAGGGAGGCTTGAATGCCAAGGTACGACTTTGGTGGAATTGAACTAAGTATGTCCAATGACAATGGTGATAACTTCATTGAATTCTGTATTCAGCACAAAAGCTTTTCCACAGAATGAGTATTTTCCAAAAATTTTGATTAGAAGTTTTTTTTTTGTTAATAAGCACGCACGCAAGCAGAAACCAAGGGTTTTTTTCCCTTGTTTATGCCAAAGCACAGTGCGAGCGTTAAGGAAAATGGGATAGACGGAGAGCGTTTAGGCTGAGGAAGACAGAGTGTGGAAGAGAGTTCTACATTCTGGGCTCCAGAAAGATTCTCTGAATATGACCGTTCACCTGACCGGTGAACTGATGGGCATTCCTGGAAAAGCGGGTATTACGGTTGAATATCTAAAGGGGAGGAATAAGGCATGAGACATTACGTCGGTGTTCAAATGACGTATGTAAATGTCTCAACGATGTTATGGTCACCAATCATCTTGCTCTGCTCTGAATGCTGTCCAAAAGACTAAAGTACGTTTCTGGAGCACCAGCCCAAACGTGGGAATTGTACTCAAGCTTTGGAAGTATACATGTTTTATAGATGGTAGCCAGATTAGAAGGGGAAAACAAATTCTTGCATCTTCTTAAAAAACCTAAACATCTTGCGTCATTTCAGGCGACATCGCATATGTGATCATTCCATAAGAGATAGTCGGTGCTGCACATACCAAGAACTTCGAGATATTACGTTTTACTGATGCAAGTGCCAATCAACGATACAAGACAGCTTCGAGTTTTCGAAGCATTAAACTGTACGCGGTTTTTTTTATTCCCCATTGTGCAATGCTGTATATATAGTAGCTGTATTGAATAAGCTTATTGTTGCCGTTGCATAGAACGGTTAAAAAAAAGTTCTAATCCAACGAAGGAGGGACTCATCGCTACCGAAAGACGCATTTTCGATAAGAGAGCCCGGTGCCAAACTCTATAAAATGCCTTTGAAATATCAAGTGCAACAATCTTTCATCCAAACGATGTAAAGATTTGTTCCACTGTTCGGTGAGATATGCCATCAAATCACCAGTGGGCCTATTGCTCCGAAAGCCGTATACTGCCAATCATTAAGAAGCTTTCGTTTTCAAAATATTTCTTAAGCTGATAATTTATCAGCGTTTGCATGACCTTAGAAAGAAGGGGCATTAGTGCAATCGGACGATATTTGGAGAGTGAGGAGGATTCGTCTTTTTTGGGTATAAGGCTGGACAAATGCTGTGTTCCAACTACTCGGAACGAGCCCAGAGGAAAAGGATAGATTGAAAAGCTTATGAAAGGGTTTTGCCAGTGTTGAAGAACACCTCTTCAGAACAATAGCGGGGATTCCATCCGAGCCAGCGGAATTGTGTATGTTGAGATCCCTTAGGACCCCCCCCCCCCACATCACGAGTGCGAAAGAAGATTTGTCCCATGGAATCATTGATGCGCTCAAGAACTGGAGGAGTCAGGACACTCTCTGGTAGTAAAGAGTTGGAGGCGAATTGTCTAGCAAAAAGGTTAGCCTTCGCGAGAGAGCTAAGGACTAGAGTATCATCATCAACGAGCGTTGTGACCGAGGAAGAAGAAGAATTCTTCATGTATTTTTTGCCTTAGTTTTTGGTCATGTAAAAATTTGGTCCGTCAAATATGGACATTGCAGTAGCGTTATGGCTTTGTAACAACAGAAACTTACCTCTTTAACAGACATCTGTCTTCTGACCATGAGAAACAAAAGAGGCTTGAGTGTCACAAAGGTTAAGAGGTTAACACAACAAGTACGAAATAAAGAGGATCAGTATTAGGCCGTTGCATAGAAGAATGAATTAATATCTGAATCTCTACGACTTGGAGATGAGATTATTCAAGACGTGTGTGTGGTTTGGGACAACAAAGTTCATCCCATTAAAGTTAAGGAGCCGATTATGTTTCGCCGAATCAAATTTTAAAAAATCCTTCTATAAAGTAAAAGCTAGAAATTCACAAAATTTGTGGCAGTTTAATTGTTTCACAATAGGTTACAACAAAATTGAATATTGGTATTTGATAAAAAAAAACTTCAGTCAACAGATTTATGGTGCTGGTGTTGTTGTTGCTGTTGTTGTTGTTCTAATCGTTGTGCTAATTCTGGGTGTTGTCGGAGTTGAACTAGTTGTTTTGGGAGTTGTTGATGTGGTTGGACAGTTTGGTAAGAAGAATCGTGGAGATATTTTTCCATTTGCATCCTTGCAGACCTTATACCAGTAGAAAGGAATGTATTGAGGCCTATATTCAGGCTTGGATTCGGGGTGTACCAAGCCATAGAAACCCTCTGCAGAAGGAAGAACACACAGAATTCCCACGAAAAGGTAAAAGAAGATAAGTTTACAATTCATGATAACTTTTGGTTTAACTGATATGCTACAAGGCCGAAAACAGAATGATGAACAACCTCAAAATTTAAGCTTTTATACTTTCTAAATCTTTTTACAAAGAAAACGTACTTCGTTATCTATGATAATTATTGTTGAATAATTTTTATGATTATTTGTCAAGCAAGTGCTGTTAATTTATTTCAAACCTAATATCATAAATTTCGTCAAGTGTCGGAGCTGTTAAATTACATAGTAACTCAGATTCTCATTCGATAATTTGCGAATAAAATATATCTTTTTATTCTGAAGTAAGAAAGACGGTACGGAAAATAAAAGTCATCGATGAAAGTGCAATTTCTCTTTTACAAACTCAAGGCATCCGAATTGCCATATTCTAATAAATAAAGTCAACAAACCTGTGGTCGACTGTACTTTAATCACTTTCGCTTTGTGATATTTCTCGGAAATTTATTGATTTCTAAAGTTGCTGTAATTTTCCTAATGGAACGAATATAAGATTTTATACCGTTCATTACCGTTAATCTACAAATTTATTGCCGAAATTCTTTCCCTTCGAGCTCACACTGACGTTAATTGATTATACGTTTCCTCTACATTCCTTTGGAAGTACTTAAAATACCTATAAAAGAGTGTCCTTTGAGTCGAAGCATTCAAATGTGTTTCCTAATGGAGCTTATTAAGGACATTATGTCTTTTTTTGTCCATTTAGAAAATATCTACTTATGAAAGTTTTATTACCTTTAATGAGATTTTGATCATCGTTATGTGTTTTCATTGGTTCTTTGATTCTGGCGTATAAATTATTTTGAAGGGAATTCGAGTACTTACGTTTTCATTTATTGTAGGTATCATTAACACTCTAGATACCATATTGTTAGAAATTCTAAGAACGGGATTGGGATAAATATTCCTTTTTGGAGTTCAACTAAAAGTACAACAAGGCAATGGTATTGTCTGTCAAGTCAATGATACCAAAGCGAATAGAACTTATGTAGGTATGTATGAACTTATGCCGGCCGCCCGTCCTGTTGAAACCAAATGTTGCCAATATCCTCCTCTTCAATTTTTGTGAACAAAAATTCGTTCAACATGGCCCAATAACGATCACCATTGAGGCCACCTGTCAATTTCGAAGAAACATATAGCCCAATAATGCCACAGGACCAAAATCCGCACCAAACAGTGACACGTTTTGGGAGTATCAGCTTTTCAATGTATCTGTGCCCCTAATGCGACAATTTTGCTTGTTTACCTTCCCGCCAAGATCAGAATGGGCTTCATCTGAAAAGATGATTTTTTTTGGCAAAATCGGCATCTTCTCTAAGTCGATCGCATTCCCATTTAGCGAAGCGAAACGTATTGGATGGTCAGTTGGCTACATCTTCTGAACTTTGTTTGGCGTCATACCAAGGTCTTTATGTAAAATTCGTCTCAATGATGTCTCCGAAATGTTCAATTGTTGAAAAGGATGTCTCCGAAATGTTCAATTGTTGAAAAGGACGGTGAATTAATGTTGATGTCACGTCACGCAAACTTTCTGCCACAGCAGCAATATTCTCGGGTGTACATGTCCACACTGTTTTTTGGCTTTTCTCGCCTTGGTTTATCGATGAGGATGCCAGTTTCTTTCACTTGTCTCACAAGATAACGAACATGCGGCGCCGACGGTGCTTCTCTTCTTGCAAAAAACGTACGCAATTGTCGCACACATTCTGCAACATTACCATGATGTTCACAGTAATGTCGCAACATTTCCCAGCTTTGGTCAAGCGTATACACAACCATATTCGTTCAGCAGAATAATAAAACTAATTATCTGTCAAATAAGCACTAGTTGAAGAAAAAAAAACGTTAGATAACGGACCCTTTAGATCGCTGCGGTGATCGAGGACACTACCCTAAGCGGCTAAGATACGGTAGGTACGATGCCTATAGTGGCACGGATTTGCAGGTACATTGGCCCATATGGCACGGTTCAGCAGGTACCAAAGCTCTGGTGTTATTCTAACGGACCCAAATCGTCGCCTTAATGCAGAACTAGCCTAAGTCCACAATTTCCTGTTTTTGTTTTTTTTTAATGAAAAGAAAGCCAGTATCATTCTGCGCATTCCAATGTGATGATCGTGATCCTACTTGCAGTTGTTCGTTCACAGTTTTAAAATGTGCGATAAAATCCTATGTCCAAGTCTTTGTTTTTTTATAGTGCAGAACTAATCTATGTCCATTTTATGGACTTAGGTTTTTTAAGCTTTACGAAATGATACAGCCAATGTCCAAAATACGGACATAGTGTTAGTTCTACATAAAGAAAATAGATACATTTATTCCTTCTTGCATAATATTTCTAGTGACTTAGTATAGTTGTGCCATTGCGTGAAGTTTAAGTGCGTTATTCGATAAAATATCTAAAAGCATGTCAAGAGGCCAAAAGATGCTAAGCCTTGTCCTAAAACGACGGGGTGATACAGGTATGTATTACTTTTATTTAAATGAGAGTTTACTTATTTCTTTATAACGTTTTGTGAATAAAAATATAAAACAATTTTCTCGAAAGGTATAATGACATACAATTTCATAATTGATTTTTGTGTTCGTGCAAATCTATCAATGATAAGTCTGTATTCAAGTCCAAATCAAACATATATACAAAGTTCAAAAGAACTCTCATATTTTTCCAAATCCTATTTTATTTTCTACGTTTTTTATTCGGATTAATATCTCTTTTGGAAGTGTCCTTGGCTTGGTGGTTAGGTGCGTTGGTTGCTAAGCAGCACGTCGTGGGTTTGAGTTCTACTCGTGCCCATAAAGTTTTTATGTCATCTTTCACGAATCTGTCATGAATGAAAGGCAGTTCGGAATCGGCGTTTAAATTGTAGGTCCCCTCAATTCTTCACACGCACAGAATTTTTGATGAGACTAAGCCATTTAGGCCTTGGCTCTTCAGAGCTGTCGCGCCACTCCACTTTTATTAATATCTCTAGGACATTTTTGGGGATAGGAAACCAAGCTGTTAAACAACTTCCTACGGTAATTCAGAAGGCCAGTTCCACCTAAAAATATCTCACTGCGATCTCAAAGTCACTGAGCTGACTGAGCCAAAATCATTGTGTTGAAAATAATTCTCAGTTTTCATTGAGATAAAGTGGTTACCTTACAAATTAAGTCTGTTTAATGAATCTGTTCCGCACAGAAAAGTACAGAAAAGATCCAAAAAGTACACGTTTGTGTGTTCCATGAGTAAAAACCGTGCCCCAAAACTGTTCTACAATCTGTCATTTTGTGTTCCATGAAATTGTTGAGGTCAGTACAGTACCCATTTTTCTGCCCCTCCTTTTTTGTTGGTGTAGCTTTGTGAAAACTATCAAATGTCAAAATTACAAATTCCAAATTATTTTTATTTTTTTACAATCAAATAATTATTTGAAATTATCTCGAATGACGAGTTTTCCGAGGAGTAAAAATATTACTACTATAAAAAATTCCTCGAAAAAATCTAAAAAGCTATCAGAATCTTGTTTCCAACAAATTAAATTTTATTCAATTTGATTTGACCTGGAATATTTATTCAACAGCTGATTTTATTCTGTCAAAAGGATTAAACAGGGAGTTGATCTTTTCTGTTCTAACTTGTTCTGACAGTTTTCAGTTACTTGTGCTGTTCTGTGCTGCTCTGGTCTGGTTGTTCTTCATTAAACAGTACTATTGTTGTTCTGCATATGTCAGTCTCGTCAAAATAGCTGAGTGAGAAATCGAATCCAAAATAATTTCATCTCAGTGATCCCAGAAAAAAATCTCAGTTCTCAGCTGAGATTTTTTGTTCCACATATAAAATCTCTGAGATCTCAGCGAAATAGTGTTAGGTGGAATAGGCCTTATAAATTGAAGTTGATTTTATTAAAGGTATTATGTAAGCAATATTTTTATATTTTTATTTTCCCAGAGGAAGTTATTGTAAAGGGTGAATATAAAATGTGTGCATCAAACCATTTTATTTTATTTTAAGTTCTGACTAAGCGATAACGGCTTAGTGTTTTTTTAACTGGCATCTATGCATGAAAATTATGAATATCTCGCGAACCGCTCATGGTGCTGATATCAAATTGGTCTCGTTTGGCCCAAAATTACTTGATTGAGAACTGAATAAGTTTTCAGCGAAATCGGCTTAGCGGTTTTTTGTAAGGATTGAAAAAAAAAACTGAAAAAATCTAACAAAATCTGAATGTATTCATCATTTATTCATGAAAATTATGATGATTTCAGCATTAAATACAATAGTTATTAGTTCGAAAAACGTTTTTCATCAATGTTAGAAAATATATTATTTATACAATAATTTGTTTTAAACAATTGAAAATGAGATTAAGCGGATATATTTTTGTTCCTAGGAAAAGAAATTGGCAACAATTGAATATTGTTTTTTATTTTTTTCCGTCTGGGAAGTAAGTACTGTGGACCACAGGGGTCGCACTCATATTTAATTATTTTATTTTCACCTGAATATGATATTACCACGTGCCACGGTCGTGATGATGATGATTTATGTTTAACATTATTTTAAAACTATATTACTGCTTGTCAAATCACCAGACTTTAAGTGGCTCGGGGGGCAATCGCCCTATCGCCCCCCTCTGAATCCGCCCTTGCCTACTCATAATTCATTATTTAAGTTTAAAAAAATTAAACAAAATATTTAATATACTTATAATGCGAAGAAGAAATGCATAAATTTTGGTTTGTTTTTGTTAAAATTAAGACTGAGAATTGTAAAACTACTTTTATATCGTTTCATCCAGAATAAATTTGTTTAAACTCGATTTTTTTTCTTTTTTTAAAGTATTCAACTTTATTTTGTGCTATTGGTTCGATCCTATGTCCATTCAGAAGACGAAAAAAAGTAAAATTATTAGTCCTATGTCCACTTCCATGAGATAGGCTTTTTCTGCACTCAAAATATGAGTGCACGATAATGCTATGTCCAAAAACCACCAAAATACTAATGCGTATTAAAAAACCTTAGCTCTATTAAAATCTAATACAAAAAATAATATATATGTTTTTTACGCCAAGTTGTTTCATAAAGGAGCTTAGTAGTAAATACATTTTTCATTTTTAGAATCGCTCTCCTGAACATTTTTGAAATTGTGACTTAGACTAGTTCTGCATTAAGGTGACGAAATGACTGCAACATCGAAACCCCTTACGATAGTACTTGTCTAAATATAATATTTTCCGAAGGGAGTAATTTCAATTCTATATGGAATGGACTTGTAAGCATATTAAAGATTAACAAACGGCTTACAAATTTAACTTAAGATCTTTTTGTTTATCATTTCTAGGGTTATATTTGTACATATCTCCATTTGTTGACATTGGAAGCCCTGAAGCTTACTCAGTCAAGGTAAATCACAATTCATAACAGTATAAAAGGATCAAATCAAAGGTTGAAACATATTATTCGGACACACAACTTTAGACAGATAAGTTCTTTATTTGATTTTCTTTCAGCTATCTGCCCATCGACAGGTTTGATTTGGGACTTCTAAAGGAGCTGTAAAAAAAAGAAGGAGAGCAAACCATTCCATTTTTTTTCTCGACATGAACTGTAAGATTTTTGTTGTAGTCAGCATTTACACTTAAAATCTCACCTAATTCTGAGGATCTAAATGTAATTCCTCCATTCCAAGCCCGTTTTCCCACATACTCCTCTAGAACTTATTTTTGACCTTTAACAATTGATAATCTTACATCCTTTCATTAAACGTCCTGTTTTGTTTTTCGGAAATGCGATGAATCCTTCTTGAAGCCTTTTATAAATTCGCGAGTATCAAAGGTAATTAGTATTCGCGGTTTATTGTCTCTGTTTCCATTCCAGTCACAGTCACAGTCTACAAAAATATAACTTCACAGATGTCCGCTTTTGGCTGTCGGCTGTCATCTATCCGCCGACGACCACCAACTAACAAGGTTTACCGGCATCAAAAGGTACACAAGAACATAATTCTATTTTACGACCAACGTATGACTGGAATAGAAAACCAACCAAAGTCCCATAAATAAGCCCAAGGATTTTTGCATATTATATTTAGTAGACTGTTCCTCTTGTCGCCAACGTCACCGTCACCATTATCCGCCGAACACGGTTAAAACAATGCGATCACGTAGCAATCGGGGCGTCCAGTTGTTAGCGTTGTGGCGATAGCGCGATTCCAATGGTCTGAAAGGAGAGTAAAAGTCGCATCGCAGGAGGATTCGTGTCTAGCGGAAACCATAAAAACAGGTGTCGGTGAAATTTATTTAGAACTTTATGCGACATCCGTTGCATGGAATACCAAGTAGTGGCATCATCGTTCGTTTGCCATTATACCCAGCTCATTTCGTCCTTGCGCAGCGGATGGGAACACGAATCCTGGATTTTTTTTTAATGTAGTGTAAAATTCGCCGCAGCAACACCTCAATGCACATAAAATGAAGGCATCAGTGAACATAAATCTGGTGGCAACGAAGTGCAAAATCTTTAACGAAATATAAGTTGACTTTTACCATCCAATGAAATATAATCCTAATGGAGTTCTCGGATTCCATCATCGTCCTGTTGCAAAGCTCTGTGGAGAGTTAAAAAAAAGTGTATCCGTTAACCAAAGGGGTTTTCAGAGTGAGGGACTTGGATTCGCTAGGTGCATTCTGGAAGAAATCCACTTACTAGAGTAGTTTTCTGGGTAACGTTTTTCATGACGACGAAGATGATGATAAGATCGTCAAGTGAATCCCAGCAGTAAGAAATTACTTTTCTTTGCCTTGCATGAAGAAGTACTCCTTGAAGCTTTTGGAAATTGAATTTCTGTCCCTCCCTCTGGCTTTCCAAAAACATAATGCACTACCTACGAGAAATGTATAGACAATAAATTCTCTCGACTTGTATTAAACTACAATAAATCTCCACTTCTCGTAGACTTATTAAATTGAAGTCAATTTCTTTGAAATATTGCTCTTTACAGCCAATGCCAAATTCGTCCTACCACCATATTGTTCTATGAGCTCAAAACAAATCATGCTCGAGTTTACAAGTCAATTGTTATTATTGTCCTATGTCCTTATGCCAAAACATGACAAATAAATTCTCATCTTTTATTTAATTTGGTGTTGGCTGGGACCTTTTACATTGATTTGCCATATCAAATAAATTATGAAATTATTCGAACGGAAAAATACAAGGAAATTAGTTCTTCGGTATAACAGTTTGACAAATTAAATTAAACTGGTAACGAAAGTCTTACAAATTAGTAGGTATATAGTCATTGGAAAGAATAATCGGCTCTGTTTCTACGAGCGTGAGTTGTTATTAGTTTTACTTTGAATGTTGCCATGGCTCAGAGGAATGAGTATTTGACTTCTAGGCCAAACGCTGCGGGTTCAAGCCCCAGGTTGGGCAGCATTCTTTTTCTACAAAAATTGCGAACTTATCTGAAGCCTGTGCAATAACATGAAACAATATAACATCTATGTCTCCTCGTCTGGACCACGAAGGATTCTGTTATGTGTGTTTTCTATGTGTCTATCTGTCTCTCTTTCTGTGGCATTAATGTCTTCTTCTTGCCGGTTTATGTGTGTTGAGATGTTTTTAACTGTGGTCTGGTGTGATGTGTGAGCACTGATTTTGTAGTAAGATCCCTTAAGTGCAAACAAAAAAAGTTAAAGATTTTTTGTGTAGGTACCTCACGACATTCTGCATCAAGGCTAAATTCGGCAACACGCCCCCACAGAAGAGAAAGATGCCGACACCATAGACAAGTTCTATGAGCAATGCGCTAGCTAAGACTTTAGCATTTTCCAAGTAGATTCTAACGCAAAACTTGGCTCCTACCTTGGCTCTGATATCAACATGGACATGGAGTGACATCAGCGCCGAGATCAGAAGGAGAATAACTCTTACTAATTGCTGTTTCTTCGCAATTTAGTAGTAAAGCCCTCTCCCGAACAACTAAGGTGACGACCTATAAGACCCTCGTTCCCATCATCCCTGTCCTGTCAAAAACGGATAAGAGCACCCTAAGGTTGGTTCGGAAGATGTATGGTCCTGTCTGCATACACGGTGAATGGAGGAAAAGATTTAATCACAAACTGTACAGTGACACTGATCTAGTTAAAAGAGTGAAGGTCCAAAGACTCAGATGGCCTGGTCACGTGTTAAGGATGGACCAATTTTCCGGCCATAAAATGGAATCCACCACAGAGGGACGACGCAGTAGATGCTCAGGTGTCACGCTCATGTTGAAGATGACCTCAACCAACTCGGCGCGAGAAACTAAAGACAGATAGCTTGGAACCGAGCTGGCTGGAGAGGTTTTGTTGGTTGCGGCCTTAATACACTCCAGGCTGTAGCGAGATGTTAAGTAAGTAAGTAAGTCAGTAAGCCTGGATAACTTCAGGTAGGTATTATAGTTTGCTAGATGAATAACACCCCTAACAAATTTTACACATTGTCTGAATCATCACCACGAACACAAACCACTTCAACCAGCTTGTCAACGAAACAACTCGCCTTATAAACAACGAAAGTCAATCACCGCGACCCTGCCTACCGATCGAGCTGAAGGATTTATGCGAGCATTTCAAAAACCTCACAACGGACAAGTTTGCTACGAGTTTCCAATTTGCTATCCCTTTTCAGGTGGACGACGCGACGCCTTGGACGCTCCGTTCTGTATCTCAGAGGTAAAAGCAGTTTTGGATGAACTGAAATGCAACAAAGCTCCAGGTTCCAACGGAATACCGCCGGAATTTTACAAATTCAGCACACCTTCATTCATCGAACACTTTACTTTAGCGCTTAACCAGGCTTATGAACACGGATGCATACCAAATTATTTTAAGGATTCCATCGTCACACCCATATTCAAGAAAGGCGACCGCACTGATCCTGCAAACTACAGAGGAATATCCTTGCTGAACACATCCATGAAAATTCTTACAAGGCTTCTCTACAAAAGACTCTACAGTTGGGTACAAGTAAATCACCTCCTTGGTGAGTCTCAAGCCGGGTTCCGTAAGAATTACTCAACCATAGATCAAATCTACTCACTCACATCCATTGCTGACATTTTCATTAAAGACAAAAAGAAGTTGTATGCCTTCTTCATCGATTTTAAAGCGGCCTTCGACACCATCGACAGAAAAGCTCTGATGCTTAAACTATACAACAAGGGTGTTTCAACAAAATTTGGACGCATTTTGGATAAATTGTATGAATCTACAACATCTGCAATATCATTCAACAACGACGTAACGGAATCATATGAAGTGGAAATAGGAGTAAGACAAGGTTGCAACTTAAGCCCTCTTTTGTTCGCACTCTTCATAGACGACTTGGAGGACGATCTACAGGGTGGAGCAAAAGTTGCAACAAATCTTCTAGTGAAATCCTTAAAATTCGCCGATGACATTGTGATATTTGCTGAAACGCCTGAAAGTCTCCAGTTGATGATAAACAGAATAGCTGCATACTGCTACAAATGGAGGCTTCAGGTAAACCTCAGTAAATCCAAGGTTATGATTTTTCGTAACGGTGGAGGCCCAAACTGTCGCAATGAAAAGTGGAGATTTGATAGTAAGGAAATCGAAGTAGTAAGTGATTATAACTACCTAGGTGTAAAAATATCAAGAAATCTGAATATGAGAAACCACATTGTGGAAAAACTAGCCAAATCAAAAAATGCACTAAATGCAACGTGGAAGTCCATTATGCACAACAAAGACGTCAATTTCAATTCAAAGTTTCGAATTTTTGAAACAACGGCGAAGGCAGTTATGTGCTACGCCGCACAAGTATGGGGCCATAAAGAATTCAGTGAGGTGGAACAACTTTTGAGATATTTTCTAAAGAGAACCTTGAGGCTTCCAAACAGCACTCCAAATCACATTCTCATGCTCGAGACGGGTCTTCCTCCTCTATTCATTTCGACACTTAAAATGCAAGTAGACTACATATTGAAGACGTTAACCATGAACGAGAACAGGCTGCCCAGAAAAATAACTATGGTCATTTTAAGAAAGAAGTCATCTTGGTTCGAGAGTTGGAGTAACTTAGCTACTTTTTGTGATCGTCAACTTACTTTAAACGTAAACAGCCCAGAACAATGGAAAGCTGAACTTTATGATCTCATAAGTGCAGTTGATGCGAAGAAAAGAGAGGAATTCGTAACAAGAGCGAGAGAGTCAACAAGCAGAAGTATTTACGCAATGCTCGATTACAATCTCTCAACAAGAAGTTATTTCAAGGCAGAGTACTCATCCGACCTGATGTCACTGATTTTAAAAACAAGAGGAGAGCTGCTGCCACTCAACTTTATACCGCACAGAGAGGAACGCCCGGAAATCTGCAATCTGTGCAACCAAGGAGAAAGGGAAAACAACTACCACTTCCTTTGCAGATGCCCGATCTTAATGGAATCTCGGAGGAGTGTTTTCGGGAAGAGTTTACTCAATGAAGATGAAATGATAACCATTCTCAATGGAGCTGATTGGAAAGTTCTGTTTCAATTTGTCAAGCTTGCTCTTTCATACAGGAAAAAAATTATAGATGAACTTTTTTAAACTTCCTTAGATAAAAAAAAAAAAAACAAATTACTTAAATTTACTTTAAAGTTTATATTGTCAACTGGCATTTGTTAATCTAATCTAATCTAATCTAACGAAACAACTCGTATATTGGACATTTATGGACTAGCTGAGAACAGGTTTTTTATTATTTGAAGTTTCATGTTTTCTTCAATAAGACCTTGTTGGTGAGCTTAACTTCTGATTGAAAGCAAAGTGTACACCACATTGATAAGAAATTTTATTTCGTACCTCTCTTTGCCAGTTGTTTTATATAACGAAAACAGTTATTCGTTTTTTAGCCGTACGTTGAGGTTGAACATCTGAGCACACCCTGTCCCTCCAATTCATTACAATAGTCAGCAATCCGCAAATAATGTAGAGGGTTTTCCAATAAGAGGTGTTATTTTTATATTCAAAGACAAATGGGATTTTTGAGATAAATGATCGGATGTTTATTTCATTACAAAGAGAAAGGTATGCTGTTAATATTGGAACACAACATCAGCCAAATAGCCGCCACGACCACGCTTACAGGACCATATCTTTTTCATGTAATTTTCCATTCGCAAAGTGGCTGCCCTATGTCCTCGATAACCTCACGAATTTCATCTTTGAGGTCTTGAATCGACTCTGGGCTGTTGGCGTAGATCTTATCTTTCACGTGGTCCCAAAGGAAGAAGTCGTAAGGTGTTAAATCTCAAGATCTCGGTGGCCAATTGTGATCACGTCTTCGAGAGATAACACGGTCCGGAATCTTTTCCCGTAAAAGATCGATGGTTTCATTGCTTGTGTGGCACGTAGCGCCGTCTTGTTGAAATTTCAATGCGTTGTTGAAGCGTGTATCGTTCCATTTTTATGGCGTAGTTTCTACTTGTGAAATGTCAAAAAATTACAGCTCAAAAGTGACAGCTATCGAAATTGCGGGATATTCAAAATAACACCTCTTATTGGAAAATCCTTTACATTGTAACTTCCTTTACTCCTCTCCCTCTTTCCTGATCCTCGCAATGTGTGCTTGGCTCATGATTTCGTCGCTATTGTACAAAAATATAAAAAAAAAAACGTCCAAGGGCATTGTTTGGTTCCGTTTTCTGCTGGCGGGCTATGTCATCGGTCCATTTTGACAATTCGGAGGCGTGATGAAGCCTTAATGAGCAATTAAACGACGTTTATATTCACACACACTTTGTTTTAAGTGGAACTAAAGTGGAAGCTATTAATGAAAGACCCTGTATAACTTAAGAATACCGGAAACATCATGCCATCAATGAATGGATCAATATAATAATCACACCCCAAAAAGTGAGCTTAATTCTCCCGATAACTTCCCTCCAGATGTGTTTCGTAATTTTTTTCCTTTTGCAACATCCCATTTTCTGTGTAAAACAACGAAAACCACTCTGTCACACCTTTAATCGGATTTTTCGATGGCTGCAAAATAATCCTGCTCGTCCGTGGAATTGGAAATCCATTGTTTTAAAAAAGGACACAATTTTCATTCCAATTGCTGTTCGTAGTCGTCAAATAAATTATTTCACAATTGAATCAAAATGAATACCGCTCCGGTACCCAGTTTATATAGGTAAAGCCAAATGTACATTGTCAGTTCCTTATTTCCATAAATATACACAAATGCACGTTACACTGATACAACGATACCGAAACGGATACCTCCAGAGACAGATTCAGCAATCGGAATCAGAATCAGAATCACAATTGGATTAAATTTACAATTGGCCAATATGCCTGAATGAACAAATAACAAAACAATTGAAAATTGAATAAAGCTTTTTACTGACCACACCGCAGGACGAACGGTGGACATTCTCTCTCATATGGATGGATAAAGTTCGATACGGTTTGGTGGTTTGGTTGGTCTGCTGCTTTCACCAACAAAATGAACAAAAAAAAAAAGCAAGGTGGGATAAATCTGGTGACTGAATCGCTCGCTTGATCCTCCAAAACAAAATCCAAAATAAATAGAGACAAATTTATTTTAGCCATCATTATTTATGTGGCTTTCGCATGTAGACAATGTTGAAGCGATTTGTGGTACAAAGGAAATTGTGGTAAATCCATGGAAGCGCTTATATAGTTGTTGTTGAGCTTGAGCTCACTTTTATTTTAGCTTTGATTTCTTCTTTGTTAAATCAATTATGCACATGGGATCAAAAAATTCGTATCCGACTTTCGGATTTAATTCACGATTAAAGTAGGTAAATAAAAATAGTTGCCACTAGCAGCCATTTAATTTCCACTAATTTTATTCAGATCACTCTTAATTGACTCTAAAAATTTAACTTTTTTCTTACAGTCTTATCTGCGTAGACCATCTTATTATTTAAACAGGAAATAGTCAAGCGACGAAATTAAATCGCACAATCTTGGAGTCCAATTCACGGGTCCGTAACGTGAAACCAAAGACCATGTAACAAATTTTTAATTCCGTCGGTGTGGGTCGTGCTCGTGGCAGAGGACGACCACGGCTCAAGAACACAATTAGAAGAGGAACTGAAGACACATGAGAGTCATGAGGTGGGTCCAAATTCATAACGGATTGTGTGGCCACCTAAATTTAGTGCCAGGTCCCAATTCATGAAGGATCTCAGCCTGAGACACTGCAGCCTTCCATCGCATGCACTCTTCAGTCGCCAAAACCAAGCGCTCTGGCATCAGCAGTCACTTGGCAGACTTGTTATTTTTTAGCTTTTGGATCGTTCTATTTCTTCTGTGCTCGGCTACATGTTTATTATTTCGCGATATTGGCTATAAAAGGTGATTTTTTAAGAGGTTTAGAACCTTTTTTTTTTTTATCGATAGTTTGAACCTTGCAATTTAATGTTTAAAGATAATTTCATGCAAATGTTGACCGCGGCTGCGTCTCAGGTAGCCCATCCGCTGAGTCCAATTTTGGCATACTCTTTCACACATATCGGCCGGTATCTCACGAATGAATGCATGAATGATGTTGGCTTCCAGTGCGTCAATCGAAGCGGGCTTGTCCCTACAGACATTAGCCTTGACATACCCCCATAAAAAATAGTCTAATAGTGTCAAATCGCACGATCTAGGCGGCCAATTGACCGGCCCGATACGTGAAATTAACTGTTCACCAAACTCGCCTCGCAATTGCGCCATTGTTTCGCGTGCTGTGTGGCATGTGGCACCGTCTTGTTGAAACCACATATCATGCAAGTCAAGAACTTCCATTTCGGGCAAAAAAAGTTTGTTATCATCGCTCGGTAGCTTTCACCATTGACAGTAACGCTGCGATTCGCATCATCTTTGAAGAAATATGCCCCAATAATGTCGCCGGCTTGTAAACCGCACCAAACAGCTGCTGCTGTTGCAATGCTTCTGGCTGATCTTCACTCAAATGCGCAATTTGCTTATTTACGTACCCATTCACCAAAAATGAGCCTCATCGCTGAACACAATTTTCGATAAAAAGCGGATCCTCGGCAGCTTTCCAAGAGCCCATTCACCAAAATTCGGCGTTGTGGTAGGTCGGCTGGCTTTAGTTCTTGCACCAGCTGTATCTTAAAAGGCTGAACGCCAAATCCTTCCGCAAAATTTTCCACGTAGTGCTGCAACAAGGCTAACTGCTGGGAACGGCGGGCGCCGAATCGACATTTCGCGGTCTTCTGTCACACTAGCTGATACGGCCGCAATATTTTCTTCACTACGCACAGTACGTAAACGTGTTGGTGGTTTAATGTCCAACAAAGTAAATTTGGTGCGAAATTTGGTCACAATCTTCCGAATAGACTGCTCAGAAGGTCGAGAATGCCGACCATAAAATGGAAGCAGCGCGCGATGAACATTTCGAACCGAGCACGAATTTTGATAGTAAAATTCAATAATTTGCAAGCGTTGTTCATTTGTAAGACGATCCATGGTTAAATTGCAAACCAAACTGAAGCTGTTTGACAGTGACACAAGGTACTAAACACACGTCAGCTGTCAAAACCAGTGTTGCCAAAACCAAACCAGCTAAAAAATCACCCGTTACAAGGTATTTAATTTACATCTGTGATATTTGGGAGGACGGCCGGCGGAGAGTCGCCACTCAGACGCTTTGGCCATTATCCGGAGTGCTAAGGCAACCGATGTTGAACTTCTTTCTTTGGTCGCACGTTTTTTTTTTGTCGTTTGATAGTCGAGCACCTAGCAACTACCTGAAAGAGGTCAGATTCGACATTCAATCCTCGGAAAGTGCCCACGTCCAAGATGTTGGATGCGTGCCTTGCGCCGATAAGCAAATGGTCGATTTGATTGGTGGTTCGATCATCCAGAGATCGACAGGTTGCTTTGTAGATCTTTCGTCTTGGAAACCTAGTGGTACTAATCACCGTATTACGAGCTGCAGCAAATTTGATTAGTCGGAAGCCAATTATATGTTGTGACTTCTAATACTAACTAATTCACCAAAGATATCTCCTTCCGGATTTTTGTCATTGAAATCTCCGAGTACGATTTTGACGTCGTACTCTCGACAGGCTCCGTAGGCTCTAGACTCCTCAGCATCATCGGTAGGGGCGTATGTACATATTATATTGATGTTTTCTAGTGTGGCTTTGATGCAGATCACAGCGAGGCTATTTCAATTGCTTGAAATCCATGGCTTTCGATCTTAGTCGATTTCCCACGAAGAATCCGCATCTAAATATGTGCATTCTGTGATTACAACTTTTATAAATGTCGCAATTGTAGCTTCTCGTTGCCCCTGATTCTATCCAACGAATTTCCTGGATCGCAGTAATGTTGCCTTATACTGCGTGAGGACAGATTCAAGTTTCTCATTTCATATTCTGTTGTCGTGGGGAAGGGGGTTCATCATCCAAAGCTCTACCTGTCTTTCTCATAACTTTCAATTTTGTTTGCTGTTCAGGGGTTGTTAGCCCCTCGATATTACCTCCAAAATTTGCAGGGCCGTTGCTAAAGTGCTGCTGTTTCTCCTTTTGCATTCGCGCTTACAAGTTTTGCAAGTACCCGTTGGTTACCGCTTATAAAGTAAGCATTTGGTGCTTAGAAAAAGACACAGCATACGCCCCAGATCCTACAACACCCAACCACTAAGTAGGTATGTAGAGAAATTGATTTTACTATTTAACTCTAAACTAGATGTTGAGAACCAATGATAGGTAAGCGATTTGATGGACAAGCTCAAGACAGAACGTATATAGACAGAAGGGAGTAAACATTCATTTTTTCAACTTGGATTCACTCTAAGATGAACTCTTCGTCCTTATCATACCTCTTCATTCTGATAAGAGAAAATTCGACTCATGGAAAGTCGACATATTTTGTTAGACATACATCAAAGTATTTATCAAAATCATCATTCACCGTCCAATTCTTATAGTCCTTTTTTTTAATCCTCCAAAGTCTTCGAAACATTTTAAAATTGCCGCACATTCCTGTTGCATGGCCAAGTCGCATATATAGGATACGACTGAAGAGCATGTCCTTGTCATAAATCACTGGGAATATTGTCAGCCTCGTGGGGTGTTAAATGCTTTGATTTGTTGATACTCATGTGCCGTACAGTTTGGTTGTAAAAAGTACAAACTGTTGTCGCTGAGCCCCGTCGAAAAGCTAATGCCAACAGGAGCTATGTACGTCCAAAGCCGCAGTCACAGAGCCATCAACGATGAAGAATTCAGATTTTCAACGGTTACTTATGACATTATCTGCGTAGCAATTTGTGGAACCGCCTTCTTCTAGTCTCACGATGATTTTGAACGTTTCTCTGTGGCTGATGCCTGGATCAGATTTGTTTTTTTTTTTTTTTTTCAAGTAAGCAGTCCTCCCGTGTGTGTCCCAAGCTCATCAACATGCTTTGCAGGCAAAAATAGCCATGTGGGAAAGTTTCGCCTAAACTCACTCTTCTATACGCAGGAGTTTCCGTCAGCCAAAAAGGTGAATAATGTCTAAGGCTGGCAACAGAGAGTTTCAGTTTGGTCCACGAATACGTATACGAATCCTTGTAAAGTGACACGCACGAAGTTTTTGTTCGAGAAAATTTACTGGGATATCATAAATCAATTAGAGATAAGGAAGCCGAAGATAAATGCGAACGTGGCGATGGCGGAAGACGTGGACCGCATGATGTTTCTAGATGAAATATGATAGATTGGGAGTGAACATTTCTAAGGTGCAGAAATGGCTATTACACCAGCCAGAAGTGCTATGGCAGAGTGGAAGAAGGTTTAGAAGATCCTATACGAAAGATTGATAGTCAGTCAGTTTGATTTGTGAAATTTTTGAGTTATTTGACAAAAAGTCGTTAGCATTAGCAAGTGTTTGATTAAGATTCACACAGTAAATTAACAAGTTGACAGGAGAAACAAGGGTGTTGAACAGGCAGTGGCGAAAAGTTAAGGAAACACAGGCAATTTGAAAATAAAAATATTGAAAATGCATTATTATTTATTTAGTCTATTAGAGTATTAGATCCCTTTCGTGATTGAATAAAGCAGGTGACTATCAGACATTGAATAAGAAGTACATGAATCGATGTTAGCATGTACAGTGTACGTGAGTGAAGCAACAAAAATGTCTGATGACATCAATTCTTGGGGCCTGTGCTGTCAAACTTTGACTGTGTTGTCAGTCGAGTTCAGGGGTGTATTATTTTTGTTGGTGATGGTAAGGCGCTGCAATTCGTTGAGTGCCCGTGCACGGTTGTTTTGAATAGTTCTTAGATCGTGTTTCGAAACGTTTTTGTTTGTTGATTGTATTACAATCTATATTTCCCCATTATCAATTTTTGAGTCTATGTCTATTGTGAATTGCATCTTCAAGAATTTGAATGCTCTAAAAACCATATCTTGACAATTTTGGATGGAATAAATTCTAAGTCCGTTGTTTGTTCAAAACACTTTAATGAAGCTGATTTTATACTTGATGGTGCAAGAAAAAAAGAAGTTTACTTCCTTCCGCAATGCCAAATGTCTGACCATGAACGCCCCTTGCCACTGTCCATGAGTTGCACTTGCATCAATAAGTCCGTATATCTCGAGATTCTTGGTATCACTGACCACCTCTTGTGGACCGAGAACATACGCGATGTCGCCAAAAATGCCGCAAGATGTTTGGGTTTCTTAAGACGGTGCCAGGAATTTTTCTCCCCGTCTGATCTGGCTGTTATCTACAAAACCTTTCTGCCTAACCTACCTTACATAAGCCTCTTGGATGGTATACAATGAACCAGAAGAATGATCGGTGATAGAGACATTATGATTCATTCACTCCTTTAGACCACCGTCGTAACGTTTCGTCTCTCTCTCTGTTTTATCGTAACTTCTACGGTAAGTGCTCTAGAGAAATAGTCAGTTGCATTCCTCCCCTTAAACAATTCAACCGTAATACCCGCGCTTCCAGGTATTCCCATCAGTTTACCCTCGTACTCTTAAGTAAAGATAATCGTTCCTTAGCCGTACTACGCGAATGTGGAATTCCCTTCCACACTCTGTCTTTCCCAGTCATTGCAATGTTGATGTATTTAAAACCAATGTACACCGACACTTACTTTTAAGCCACTTCATCTCTTCTGATGGTAGAAGGGTATCAAAAGCCCCTTTAGTGTGTGCAAATTATAAAAAAAAACGCTTGTTCAAGTTGTTCATAGAATTTGCTTTTGAAAACAATCAAAATAGGCTTAATAAACGTGATGAATTACGGATGAAAAATGAAGAAAATGTACTGGAAAATAATAAAGTGCATGTACACCTTTAGTGTTAAAACACCATGCGTCTTAAAAAAAGAATTGAGATTGAAGAAAAAAGTTGAAGCAAAATTGATGAAATCTTGATCCAATAAAATTTCGCTTGGCGCCCCTGAGATTAACCATTCAACTGCAGATCAGCCCTGTTGTAATGCGTTTGTGTTTGTGAAACTCACACTACTTAGAAAAATGCTTCACTTCTTTTTCATAAGACCCCTTCCTGTACTTGTTATTCAATGCTATCAGACTATACCCCAATATTAAGTACACTACTTTTACTTAGTAGGAAAGGTAGTATACAGGATGTCTAGTAATTTGTCTGCCATACTGTGGGATATAATTTTTGCTCATATTCTAAGAATTCTTTGTTTTTTGTGGAAAAGGCAGATTTTGAACTTCGACATCACTTTTTGACGATTTGAAAATTGGCTAACTTTGGTGTACCCTGACCCATATTAAGATTATTATAGGGACCTCATTTCGTACTTTTTTAGGGTGAAATAATACCCTTAAAAGTACGTTTAATTAAGCTGATGTATTTTAAAGGGTGTTCACTTTTTCTTGGCCGTGCAAAATTTTGATTGGTGTTTATTTTTTTTTTTTCAAAAAAAAAATGCGTAATAACCATAAGGTTTTCTTATTTGTATATGATGAACATAACAATAGTAAAAAAAAAAACTCATATAGTACGTCGGGAATACTAATCCAATAGTCTGGAGTAACAAAGACTATTTGTGATTACTAGTTAGTTACTAGTTGACCTTGAAAACGCTGTTGTTCTATGTAAATGATAATCTTCCGTTATTCTAGTTTTATGTAGTTTGACTTTGAAAACCAACGTCTATGTTCAGCGAATTTTCCAAGACAATTAATCGGCTTTGGAATCGGGCGAATGCAAATTGATGAATCATAGCCACATATCACAGAAAGCATAGCCGAGTTGGAAAAAAGTTTTCCTAAACATTGCACGGAACTTCAAAAATCATCATTGGCTCAGTAATACGTTAAAAGGCCACAAGCTTCAATATGTACCAGGAACTTTACTACTTAGAATAGAATGCACGTCGAAACAACAACAGTAATGGGGTACTTGGTAACAGGCTTAAGAGGTAGATATTGGTGTAATGAGGTTTCGATTTCGGGAAGGATTATTATAAAAACAATTCATATGGGAAAATTAAACACCCAAGTTTAAGTTAACACTAACAATAATTGCTTTAGAGCGGGTACAACATCCCGGTGTTCGCTAGTAGAATATA
Source organism: Sphaerophoria rueppellii (assembly GCA_920937365.1). Classification (NCBI taxonomy): domain Eukaryota; kingdom Metazoa; phylum Arthropoda; class Insecta; order Diptera; family Syrphidae; genus Sphaerophoria; species Sphaerophoria rueppellii. The sequence continues at coordinate 69,092,629 of CAKKXW010000003.1, read as the reverse complement.
TGGCAAGTATTGAATTATCCGTCTGTCTTAGAGGTTTGATCAGATAAGTGTGGGTTGTTTTTTGATCAAAATTTAGGGTAGCCACTATACAATATTTATTGGGCAAAAACCAAAAGTTTAAATTTTCTCCAAAACTGCTTATACAATTTTTTTAAAACTTCCTTGAATATTTTTTTTGTATTTTATGTAAAAAATTTGTATTGCTTGCTCCAAAACGGTACCTCAGAAAAAATTATTCTTTTTTTTTTTTTTGTAATAGTCCGATCACCGTAATTTTTTTTTTTTTGTATGCGTATGTAACGCATACAAATTTTGATACGAAATCCAGTGTTGCCGATCCCATACCTTTAATGGTTTCCATTAGAGCTCTTGATTCTGACCGGGTACCCGAAACAATACTCGGGTAACCGGGAATTCGAATTATTCCAAATTACCCGGGTACCCGGGTACTCGAAACATAACGATCGTGTATCCGAGTAGCCGGGTACTCGTACTATTACACAATAAAACTGAAATTGTTTGAACAAATGGATGCTTTTATGAAGGATTTGCAGGTTGGGGGTGGATTACTATGATTATGTAGTTTATAAGGATGGTATTGGTTTGTTTGTGTTGTTTATTTGTAATTCATAAAAAATGCCATTTGTTAGATGGGTTGTGATTTTATTGGTGGTTGAAAAATGAAAAGTTATAAACCGATCTTGGCCGTCGTCGTCGTGGTGGTCGTGGTGGTGGTCGGTCGTCGTGTCGGGTTCGTCGTGATCGTTATCGTCGTAGTCGTAAATGAAGAAGGAAGCAAAGCTGTTGGCAAGTGTTTGTTGATTTTGTTATTGTTGTAATGTACGAAAGAGAAATGCAAGTTGTGAGTGGATAGTGCTAATTGAAAGGGATGATTTTATTATGTTGGTTAATCACTGTCCTGCATTTATCTATGTATGGCCTTCGTCAAACAGGTAGTTGGTGCGATTTCCTTTGTTTTGGGATTCATAGAAAATATTTGGTTGAAAATATTAGTTGGATTATTGTTTTATTAGAGGTTGAAAATTAAGATAACCGATTTGGTGTGTTTGGTTTGTTGTCGTCGGTTACCTTTTTATGATGGGTTATTGGTCTTTTTCTTAATCACAGGTCAATAAAAACAGGAAACAATCATTTGGTAAGTGTTTGTAAGGACGAAATAAATAGTAGCTCGGAGACGGTTCTATTTTGTACTCGAATTATCTTTTAAAATTCAGGTGCGACGATCATAGCAATGTTTTTATTTGTTTCCTTAAAATCTCAAAAAAGAGAAAAAAAAATAACACAAAACTAGCAATAAAAATCCCATACAAGTACACATTATGCGTTACCATTCATCGTTATTGTTGAAAATGCGCTAGTATCTACAAGCGGGACATGTAGAGAAACCCAAACATTAATTCGTTATGACATGCAAAAACCCAAATTAACAATCCTGCAAATGAGGTCTGTCTACGAAATACTATTTATATCGTCCTTACAAACACTTACCAAATGATTGTTTTCTTTTTTTAATTGACCTGTGGTAAAGAAAAAGACCAATAACCCATCATAAAAAGATAACCGACGACAACACACCAAACACACCAAAACGTTTATCTTAATTTTCAACCCCTAATAAAACAATAATCCATCTAATATTTTCAACCAAATATTTTTTATGAATCACCAAAACAAAAGAAATCGCACTTACTACCTGTTTGACGAAGGCCATACATAGATAAATGCAGGACAGTGATTAACCAACATAATAAAATCATCCCTTTCAATTATCACTATCCACACACAACTTGCATTTCTCTTTCGTACATAACCAACAATAACAAAATCAACAAACACTTGCCAACAGCTTTGTTTCCTTCTTTATTTACGACTACGACGACCACGATCACGAACGACCACCACGACGACGACGGCCAAGATCGGTTTATAACATTTTTCAACCACTAATAAAATGAAAATCCATCCATCAAATTGCATTTTTTATGAATTACAAACAAACCACACAAACAATCAAAACTATCCTTATAAACTACATAATCATAGTAATCCACCCCCAACCTGCAAATCCTTATTTCAAACAACTTAGCTTCATTGTGTAAGAGTTCCAAATACCCGGGTACCCGGGTACTCGGATATACGATCCTTATGTTTCGAGTACCCGGGTACCCGAACACCATGCAAATACCCGGGTATTTGCTACCCGAGCTCTAGTTTCCATTCACTCCATGACAACCAAACATTCCGATGAACCCGGTGTTATGCTCAATACATCATCGCTTACCTTTTCCTCTATTCTGGTTCTATTATTCTTACCCGCACTGAATATCATCAATATTCAATTTTGGTTCAAATTTCAAGAAACTTATCACAAAAAAACTTTGAGTATTTTTAAAATCAAACATAATTCAAAGGAAAAATAATTTTCTTTAAGGCCGTGTCCGAATTGGGTTAAACAGTGGTTAAAACTTGACGTTTGGTTAAATTTTGACATTTAGTATTGAATGAAATGTGTTAAAAATTAGACTAGCTGTGGAGGAGGTTAAATATGACAGTAGTGGTTAAAAATTCATCCACCTTTTAACACAATTCATCGAATTCGGACACGGCCTAAGATTAATGTATATTACTCATGTGAACGTGCCTTATAATACAAAAGACAATTAAAAAGCAAAACATTATAAGCTTCAAAGAACTTTCATGTGATGCGTCAAAAAAATAAGACTGTGCGGCTGTAGCCTTTCGGTGAGACATGAGACAATCCTTTTGAGCTTTTCTGCGAGTGTGGCAAACAATGTAAAACAAACATGCGAGTAATCAACAGGAACAAAATAGATTCAAAAATTGGTGTCTTCGTATTCATCTTTGACATTTGAGATATCAGCAACTGTCGAACTGTCAACCGACACCGACCCTGGCTCCGGTTCTCTGTTATTTATCGACGAATTTAGTTTTCGTGTCCTTGTTTTTAGATTGAAATATTTAAAATAGAGTTTTCCCCGTGGATTCTTGTTATTTTTTCTTGGTATGAAATAGAATTCCTATATTAAACAAAAAATTGTATCAGTAATTGTAATTGATAGGAGTACGATTATTGTTTTACTAACTCTGTTGGATTTTTCGCTAGGAAAGACTGTGATAATCTCGTTGACAATTATTTTAAAATCGTCAGGCCGCAGTCTGGTACCTTTGGCAATAAAGTCCTCAACGATAATTTGAATCAAATCGTCACGATGGACTTTCGACAAAACTGAATTTCTCGCATAATAAGTGAGAATGTTGTTTCCCTTTGTACTTGCTTTCAACAATTTCACAAGGAAATGCTAAAGATATGTTTTCGATAAGCTTTAATTTGGATAGCAACTAAATAACACTTACTACCTCGACTCTCGCCAATCCCAACCCTTCAATGCCAAACGCAGGTTTTGAAGATGAAGGCAAGTCATCCACCTGTTCCTTTTCAAGCCAATTCGCAACTTTCGAGTTGTTGCTTATGGTTTCGTCATCAAGAGGGTTCTAGAAATATTTAATGAAAGTGTTATCACTACCAAAAGATCCTTGGTAAAAGCCTCCAGTACCTGTTGTCTCAAATATGCAAACAGCTTCTCACGAAACTCAGCTCGCAGACCGATTGGTTTGATGATTTCCTTGATGTCTTCCTGGTTAAGATATTTCAAGCTCTTAAAAGTAATCCGTGCATCTACAAGAATTAAAGTTTTACAATCTAAACAATCGAAAACAAATTTTATTTCAACGACATCGACATCCATTTAAATACACTGAATCCAACCCTGTTGCTTTGTATTTCAAGCACCGACCAGCTGTGCTTCTTAACGTTTTTTTCTTTATTTTGTATGGTCGTGTCGTTGCGATATCACATTCGTACACAGAGATAAAAACAAAACAAATAAAAACAACAACAAAACCACATTTAAATCGGGTTTGTGTTCATGTTCACGTTCGAACAGAAAATTTATCATGAAAGTCGTGAATAACCCTCGAAACCATTTCGATTCAACAACAAAACAAAAAAAAATGTGTATCTATCATGAAACTTACTCTTTAAAGTTGGGTACAGTTCTTCCAGGTCAAAATTTAGCAGCAATCTTTGCAATTTCATGTCGTCGGTAATTTGCTCTTCGTCTGCTTCATTTCGTTTTCGCTTGCCAAAACCTTGAAGAGATTCATTTAATAATAAAAACCTTATCACAATGTTAATAATAACATACTTCTTGTTTGTTGATTCATTACAATATTTTTAGCACAAAACACTTTCTAGTAAAATTAACTTTGACTTTAATGCGAACACTTTTCGATTCACAGTGCTGTCATGCGCGTCTACACCAAATGCCGCTCTAGAAACAACTGAGAAAATGAGAAGCGAAATAGTGTGTTGAAATTGTTGTTGTAGAATATAGAATTAAACAGATGCATTGCAACGGCAACGACAACCGCGCGCTACGTGACGACAAACGGCAGCTTGGTTTGTTTTGTTTGGTTCTCTTTTCTTTCGTATTTCAAAGTGTTTTAAATCGCTTTGCCAGTAATCGTTGTGGAATTTACAATATGGTTTCATTTATTTTGAAGTATTTGTATCTAATGTTTGTTTCAAAGGTAAAATATGTGCATACGTTTAATTTCAATGGAAATAAATACAAACATTTTGAATGTTAATGCATGACATTGTTGTCTCATTTTATTTCATAGACAAAAAGGTTGAATATAAAAGTTGTTTACTTGCTATGCTGTATTGCTGTCACTCTTCTTTTCGCTTGAGCGTTGCATAACAAGAAATTGTTTCTTCTATCTGTCCTTTACTCTCAGGTGAGAGTAATATGCCCTGTTGTGGCTGTTCTGTGCCATGCCGTGTCGTATGAGAATTGCATGTATAGCATTCGTATTGCTGAAATAGCATTTGGTGGTGGCGTCATCTCTTGAGGCAGCAAAAAATGTTTATTGAGAATGCGATAATACGTAATAGAAGTATGTATTGTGATTGAACGAGTCTTTTTTGATAAATAATAATGCAGGTTCATACTTTCTTTTCAACGTTGAATTTAAAAGTGGAAAAGAGTTGCAAAACGAACCATTCCAATGTTCCACAAAAGTCATGGCACAGCATATGATTTAGTCTTAACCATAGTGCTTATTAAAATCCGAAAAAAAAAATATAAATTTTTCATTTTATATCAACTCATTTTTTAGTCGCATGTTATTTTAAGAACAAGGAAAGGAACCATGATTAGAACATTAAAATGAAAAAAATAAAAAATAAATAAAAAAATGTCCAAGTAGTGTGAGTTTCACGCTTTACAACAGGACTGGTCTGCAGTTGAATGGTTAATCTCAGGGGCGCCGAGCGAAATTTGATTGAATCAAGATTTCATCGATTTTGATTCAATTTTTTTCTTCAATCTCAATTCTTTTTTTAAGACGCATGGTGTTTTAACACTAAAGGTGTACATGCACGGTTTTTAATGTTTAATTTTATTATTTTCCAGTACATTTTCTTCATTTTTCATCCGTAATTTATCACGTTTATTAAGCCTATTTTGATTGTTTTCAAAAGCAAATATATGAACAACTTGAACAAGCGTTTTTTTTTATAATTTGCACACACTAAAGGGGCTTTTGATCACCTTACTATCCAGAGACACAGTGACGCATTAAGAAAGATGAAGGGGTTTAAAAGTAAGTGTCGGTGTACATTGGTTTTAAATACATCAACATTGCAATGACTGGGAAAGACAGAGTGTGGAAGGGAATTCCACATTCGCGTAGTACGGCTTAGGAACGATTATCTTTACTTAAGAGTACGAGGGTAAACTGATGGGAATACCTGGAAGCGTGGGTATTACGGTTGAATTGTTTAAGGGAGGAATGCATCTGACTATTTCTCTAGAGCACTTAACGTAGAAGTAACGATAAAACAGAGAGAGAGACACGAAACGTTACGACGGTGGTCTAAAGGAGTGAATGAATCAGTGATGTCTCTATCACCGATCATTCTTACGGCTGTTCTTTGTATACCATCCAAGAGGCTTAAGTAAGGTAGGTTAGGCAGAAAGGTTTTGTACATAACAGCCAGATCAGACGAGGAGAAAAATTTCTAGCACCGTCTTAAGAAACCCAAACATCTTGTGGCATTTTTGGCGACATCGCGTATGTGCTCGGTCCACAAGAGGTGGTCAGTGATGCACATTCCAAGAATCTCGAGATGTTCGGACTTATTGAAGCAAGTGCAACTCATGGACAGTGGCAAGGGGAGTTCATGGTCAGACATATGGCATTGCGGAAGGAAATAAACTTCTTTTTTTGTCTTGCACTATCAAGTATAAAATCAGCTTCATGAAAGTGTTTTGAACAAAGAAGAATTTTTTTCCACTTTTCTTTATTCCATTCAGCTTTCAGAAATCTACAAAATTGTCAAGTGTGAATTTTAGAGAATTCAAATTCATGAAGATTATGACTCAAATATTGACAAGGGAAAAATATAGAAGTATTTTCTAGTTGGTTGTAATACAATCAACAAATAATAATGTTTCAAAGCACGGGAACTCAACGAATTGCAGCGCCTTACCTTCACCAACAGAAATAATACACCCCTGAACTCGACTGACGACACAGTCAAAGTGTGACAGCACAGGCCCCAAAAATTGACAGCACAGGTCCCAAAAATTGACATAATCAGACATTTTTGTTGCTTCACTCATGTACACTGTTGTACATGTAGCTAATACCGGTTCTTGTACTTCCCCAGCAAACATTTTGGTGAAGGTTCAGATTTCCTTCAGACAATGTGAAGAATATTTGTTCAAAAAATTTTAATTTATCTGATTGAATTCTGATGATAGACAAAAAAGCTACAATCTTTTACTTGCAAGACAAACGAGTATGTTGACATTTGGTTATCATTCATTTATGTGAGCTAAATATAAATGTACATAGGCAAATCTCAAAAAAAGGTTCTGTTATATAAATGAAGAAGAACGAACTTGCGTAGTATTTGTTTTCCTTAATTTCCTTAATGTCTCGAAAAGAGTGAAACATTTTTAATGTTTACATTCGTGACTTCATCAAAGATTTCGTTAAGAACTAACGAGTTTATGTAAGTACAAATACTTTAAAAATAATATTAAATGTTCAATTATTTTCAGAAAACAAATACGTAAATTATTCATTATTATTCCTTTTCTTTTGCAGATAACACGAAGGTGAAGAAATTTGAAAAAAAATTTAAGTTATGATATGGTTAAATGAAATTGAAATTTAAATGATTCAGACAAGATTCATGAAGTAATCACTTAAATGAATATATAGATCTCTATATACGTTCATTTAAATAAAGATTTTTGCAATCATAAATAATTCACTAAAATGAATTCAAGTCTTATTCAATGGCACAAACGCATGAATTTCCTTCCACAAAAGTCATCGTAAGTAGGGTAATGGCACCAGTCTCCGGTAGGATAACTTTTTCTTGACTTTCAATGCAAATATCTTTATTTCTATTAGTATTTCATTCAAATCTTAATAATTTGCAAAGATTATAAATGTTTCTCAGGAGTTTGGTGTACAAATGAATTGAAAGTAACTTTAAACAATGATTTAATAGGATGAATTCTAAATAGGGCGATTTTCTGGAGCCTCCGAACAATTATTCTAGTCTCCGGAAGATCTTAAAAACAGTCTCCGAACAGTTCCACTTAAAAACTCAATATCCTTTTTTTCTCCAGTGTTGAGTATAGAGCAACTCATTTTCTGCATTGATAATTATTTCCTGATTGTTTGGCATTTAAAAAATATTTCCCAGTTATTGTAATTTTAGAGGAATTATAAAAAAAAACAAAATCGAGACTGGTAATCTCCGGACGATTTTGAAACTTCTTCGTCATACTTGATGGCTGCCTGCCTAATTTTTTCGCTGTAATGTCGTGTATTTAAGTCTAACTTTAAGTTCCATTCATCCTCAAAAAAAAAAAAAAAAATTGCTCAAAATAATTGAACTTTAATCACATCCTACCTACCTACGCAGTACGCTACACAACTAAACCATGGTAATTTAACCCAGCAAACATTTTCATTCAGAAATGAATCACAATAAAATCAAAAAAGTGAACAAATCGACCGAAAAAGAATACAGAAAAGAATCATTTTGAGTTCTTTTACCTGGGCTCTTAGACACCGATTTGAATCATTAAAGGGAATCATTTAGGATTTTAAAAGCCTTCATTTAAGTGAACGTATATAATGTTCTATATATTCGTTTCAATGATTACTTCATGAACCTTTTCTGAATCATAAAAATGATTCCAATATGATAATTAAATGAAGGTATATACTCAGAATTCCCTCACTTAAATGAATTATATTGGAATCATTTTTATGATTCAAAAAAGGTTCAAGAAGTAATCATTTAAATGAAGAATTTTAAAATTCTAAATGATTCACTTATTGATTCAAATCAGTGTCCAAGAGCCCAGGTAAAAGAACTCAAAATGAATCATAAATGAGTTTTTTTTTAATCAATTAAAGAAGTTAAAATGTTTGCTGACACGGTGACAGAAAAATGTTTTTCCAACATTTTTAAACCATTCTCCTTAAGTTAAGAAACTTTTTGTTTACTTTTTTCTTAATTCAGACACTTTAATCAAATCTCTAATTAAAATAAAAGTCCTTGGCCTGTTAACACATTAGTTTAAAGAATTTTCTGCTCCTCAGAGAAGAAAATCAGGTCTTGCTCTGTCTGGTCCGAATTCAAAAAACTGCAAAGACTCTCCTTCTACTACCAAAATGTAAGAGGACTTCGTAGTAAAACTACAACTATTTTTCAAAATTCCCAATCTTTGTCATACGATCTTTCGCTCTTACCGAGACTTGGCTTAATGCCACAATTTTAGACTCAGAACTCTTTGATAATGAGTTTGTAGTTTTCCGTAAAGATCGTCATGACGATGTCATTAATTCGGTTGGTGGGGGAGTGCTCATTGCTGTAAGAAATAGTTTTGTTCAACCAAAATAGTTTTCCCACTGAATCTGTCTATAGAACTTGTCTGTGTAAAAATATCTAAACAATCTTTAGTAATACATGTATTAAATGTTTACATCCCACCAAAGAGCCCGATGTCTTCGTTCTCTGAACTCTCTCTTGCAATTGATTTTATTATCAACTTAGCAAGCTTGACAGTATTATATTATTATTGGGTGATTTTAATCTTCCCAACATTGACTGGGTTCCTTCCAAAGACGATTCTTATTTTGAAGCTTCAACTAACTTCGTCCCAACTACAGCTTCAATTGGTAGATAATATTATATCTTCGGATTTACACCAAGTTAGTTGCATACAAAATTATAGAAACAGAATGCTGGATCTTGTTTTTTCATCTGACGCCGTTAATACTGTAGTGGTTGAATCCTCCTCTGCTTTATGTAACATAGATAACTACCATCCACCTCTCGACATTTTTCTTGACACGAGCGGTCATTTACTAGAAAATAGTAATCCTCATGACTGCTCACATGCTTTTGATTTTCGCAAAGCTGATTTTGAAAAGCTTTTGGATTGTTTAAATAAATCGGTATAGAAAACTTACCGATCTCTAATGATATTGACGAAACAATTTCGAGTTTTTATTCAGTTTTGTTAAATTGCATAAAAGAAGCAGTTCCAATTAAAAGGACGATTCCCTCAAATACCCCTTTCCATCCCTGGTATACTAAGGACCTTAAACATCTTCGCAACAAAAGAAATAAGGCCTGGAAGAAATACATTAAGCATATGACGGTGGAAAATCAAGTCATTTATATCTCCTTGTTTGAAGAGTTTAAGAAACTCTCTTACGAACTTTATAATAAATACCTAGAGTCGATGGGGGCTTCTTTAAAATCAGACCCAAAGAACTTTTGGAAATTTATTAACTCAAAGAAAAAGTGTGACGGTTATCCTATTAACTTCACTTATAATAACGTAACCTTGACTACTACTTCTGACATTTGTGGACAGTTTTGCAAAAAATTTTAGTCAATCTTTCATTGATTCTCCTGTCGTTGTGGACGAAAATCTATTCCATTATTTGCAAAACTGCTCCCAAGTGTCTTTTAATAGTATTACAATAGAATATAATTAAATCTTAGAATTTATGTCTCATCTTAAAGAAGACTATTCTGTTGGACCAGATGGAATACCACCCGTAGTTCTTAAAAAGAGTAGGTCAGTTTTAGCACTTCCCTTGCGTAATATTTTTGATCTTTCATTGAAATCAAGTAAATTTCCTGCAGTATGGAAGAGTGCCTTTATAACTCCCGTTTATAAAAAAGGTGACAAAAACAATATCTGTAATTACAGGCCGATTTCTAAACTCTCATGTATTCCAAAGTTGTTTGAGCAATTAGTGTGTGACAATTTGGCCTTCAACTGTAGGAATATTATATGCAATCAACAGCATGGCTTTATGCAGAAACGATCCACGGTGACTAATCTGGTTATTTTTTTAAATAAATGTCTAGATGCTTTGGAATGTGGCCAAGAAGTAGATTGTGTTTACACGGACTTTTCGAAGGCTTTTGATCGACTATCTCATGAAATCATTAAGTTTAAATTGAACTCTTACGGCTTCCACTTTTTTTAATTTCATGGATTGTCTCTTACCTTGAGAATAGATCTTATCAAGTTAAATTCAGAAATACTTACTCTAAATCATACTTGGCTAAAATCAGGTGTTCCGCAGGGGAGCCATCTGGGGCCCCTTCTCTTTATATTAGCTATCAATGATGCACCGTTATGTGTAAATAATAGTGAAATTCTCATCTTTGCTGATGATATGAAAATATATAAAAATATAACTTCCGCAAATGATCACATTTTACTTCAGAATGATATAAACCGCTTTACATTATGGTGTGAAAAGAACAGTTTAAATCTTAGCCCGATAAAGTGTCAAACAATGACCTTCTCTAAAAAACGTTCACCTTCATCTTATGACTATGTCATTTCAAACCACACTTTAGCTCGCGTTTTTACTGTTAAGGACCTAGGAGTTCTTTTACACATAATGTAGATTTTTCTGAGCATATTAACGGCATAGTCAATAAAGCTAATTCTATGTAAGGTTTTATTAAGCGATGGGCAAAGGAATTACGGGATCCTAATGTCACCTGTGTTTTGTTCAACAGTTTGGTTCGTCCCCATCTAGAGTATGCATCGCAGGTGTGGTCTCCTTTATATGATGTTCATATTGAAAGACTGGAATCTGTGCATCGGAATTTTACCCGTTTTTTGTTAAAAGGGTTGCAGTGGATTGATCCCCTAAATACCCTTCCATACGAAAATCGTTTGTCAATCCTTAACATGCAAACACTACAACAGAGAAGAAATAATAATGATATTGTATTTTTCCATCAAATTATAACTGGAGTCACTGATGCTCCTGACCTTCTCTGTAAAATATTGTTTTGCTCTCGAGGGGGAGGTTATAATCTCCGTAGTCAGGATCTGATTAAGATCCCTATTCACCGTACTAATTATGGAATGCATGAGCCTTTGACACGTATGGGTAAACTTATAAACTGGAACTCAAAACTTTTTGACTTTAATTTAAGTAAAATTCAACTCAAATTAATTTTGAAAACCAGTGTTCCACTTTCTTAATGTTTTATGTTGATTTTGTAATGTTTTTTTTGTCTCTATTTTATGTTAATTATTTATGTGTGTTGTGTTATTTGTTTTAGTTTCGTTATGTGCTTACTAACAAACTAACACCACACTAAGTGATGAGCCGGTGGTATAACACAGTCCCTGTGTTGGCAAACCATTGGTCGTAATATGGTGCTTGCTATAAGCCTATACGACCAATTCTGATAGTGTGTGAAAAAAAAAACGTCATAAGGTTTAGTTATATTTTTATATTTGACTTCATTTCAGAAAAAAAGAAAAAAGAATCCGTTTCATACGAACAATAACATATTATGCAAAACTTATTAAATTATTATTGATTTAGATATTTTTATTCAACTCTTTTATAAATTATTTGCACTGTTTGCACATCAAAAACTTTTGCCAAATGATAATTCACGATTTCACGTTCAAAACGATAAACGAAACTTTTGTCGCGACAATGACCCGTTATCCTTACTCCTTTGTAAGGAAAATAAATAAGGGCGAACAAAAAATCCGCATAAGGATACACAAAGATTGGCTCTTCAAGAGCTGTCGCGCCACTCTATTTTTTTTTTTCTTATGATTTATCACTTATTAATTTTCACTTTTATTCGCAATAAATAACGTCTTCACTCCACGCAAACTTGAACAAAAAGAATATTTTAGCTCTAGATTTGGAGATTTGGTTTTGACCAGCTTCATTCAAATAAAATATGTTATAAGTAACAGGTTTTATTATTCTCATATTCAGGTTCCGGTAAAAAGGAAAATATTCCCTTCAGCAATGGATATTTCACGATCGATTTACACCACATAGATTTCAAAATTCATAATATTATGTTTGTGTGACAGAGAAATGAGAGTATAAAATTGATAATAAGCGACGACATACGTCAGCAAATCGATAATAATAGTCACAACTCTGGTTCTCCTTGATTTTTCTAAGGCGTTCGACACTGTTTCACATAAAATTCTTTTGAAAAAACTGAAATATTACTTTTTCTTTGAAAACTCAGCCTTAACCCTCGTAGCACAGTATTTAAGCCATCGAACACAGGCTGTTTTTGCTAACTCTAGTCTGTCTGATTTCCTCCCTACTCCTAACGGTGTGCCCTAGGGATCGATTTTAGGACCACTCTTATTCACACTCTTCAATAATGATCTTCCATCTGTACTCAAGCATTGCAAAATTCATATGTAGGTATGCTGACGACGGACGTTCAAATTCACTTGAGCTACAAAATCGGAATGGTTGAAGACGCAACTGCCAGAATAAATGAAGATTTGATGTGTATAAATCAGTGGTCCAGGGAGAATAACCTTAAAAAATGCCAGGCAACTGTTATCAGTAACACTGCAATAGATACTTCTTATTTCCATAGTATTGCACTTGAACGGAAAACGTTAAGCTATGTTAGAACAGTTAAGGACCTTGGGTTTGTTTTTAACCAGAAACTTACATGGGACGATCACTTGACGTGTTCTATTGGTCGAATGTATGCTGCTTTGCGGGTTTTATATATATCTGCCAGTTGTCTTCCAGTTTCAACAAAAATGACTATAGCAAAATCTCTTGTCTTGTCAACAAATTTCTATGGCAGCCCCATTTTCTGTGCCCTTGACAGCGCTAATAAATGAAAATTTCAAGCCGTGTTTAATAATGTTGTTCGTTTTATTTATGACTTGCGACGGTTCGATCATGTTTCGATGCAAGCAAGAAATGTTTTCAACATGACCTTTAACAAATACGTAAACTATCAAACTTTGATATTTATTTTTAGACTTATTCATACTAGATCTCCTGAATATCTTACGAAAAGCTTAGGTTCCCAGTGTCACAAAGAAGTAATGTTCTAATTGTCCCTACTTTCAAATTCAGAAACTCAAAACAAAAGTTCCTTGTACACGCTGTTGCCCTTTGGAACTCCTTGCCTGCTAACCTGAGGGGGATACAGAGCAGCACTCGTTTTGAGAACTCCTTAAAGAACTTATACAAATGTTGAAAATGTTTCCAAAATAAAAATCAATCTGTCTTAGAAATTAAAAATTATATTATTTTATTTATTTTTGTGTACATAATATATATAAAGGATCATGTCATCATGACCATTTATCTTATTTCTTAACTTCAAGCCAAATTGTAAACCTAACATAATAATTTGATTCTTCTTTCAATTTTGTCTAATTTGATTAAATTTAAATCTGGAGATAATAAGTATTAAAAATAAGACAATATGTTTTAAAATGCTAAATGATTATAAATAAATACAAATACAAATAAAAGAATGTTTAAGGTTTTTTTCTTTTTCATTTTTAATCCAACAGAGGGATGATAATTCAAAATATTTGTTCTGGAAACGTTTTGTCCGCTTCAGTTTATTTTTAGCCTAAGACTAGCTGACCCGACAGACTTCATACTGCCTCAATCGATATTAAATGAGTCAGGCTTTTGTAGCCCGGTACCCTCTCCCCGCTTCTCTACTACCGTCTGCGTGCTACCCCGTTATACATAGTTACCCAGTTACCCGCTACCCAATACATACACACTCTACCCCCATACCCGGTAATCGCTTCCTACTAACCGTTACCCCACTACCCTCTACACGCTATCCCGTTATAACCAGCTTACTTGTTAGCCACTACCCCACTTCCCATTACCCAATACTTCTATATACGCTACCCGCTACACCAATTAACTGCTACCCACTAGCCACTACCCCGCTTCAAAGTCAAAAACCAAATGTGAACTATACCTAGGGCGAAGTTGAAAATTACATTGTCAATGAAGTTTTCTTTCATCTCCATAATGATGTGCATAGGCTTTGGCCTAGTTTGATTGAGTGTGAACTCTATACTCGGCGTAGTGCAATGTTGCTTTTGTGAATGAATTTGTAATGCATCAATACGCTTAAATATTGCTATCTGCACTTCTTCAATGTCGGGTGGTTGGAATATGAAACGTCTTAAACGATATCACATTGTAAAATCTAGCAGCAGTCCCAGTTTAATTTTCTGTCGTTAAAAAAAAAAACAGAATCACCTCCTAAACGTGTCAACCGAATGCAAAGTCAACACCCACCGGCCTCTCAATATTATTTTCATTTTAATAATAATAATATTTAAGTGCAACTGACACATTAACATCCACCGATAGAAGAAAAAACTCTCTAAGGACTTCAAAAATAGATTTTTTTTTGGTATCCTGAATACCTCCGGGAAATAAAATTACAAACAAAAAATAATATTCGCTCTCCTGATTGTGATGGAGATTGGAGGAGGGTTGCATTTAATTTTATGAAAACAAACATAATTTTTTGTTTATGATTTATTTTGGACGCAGGCTTTAGAGGCAGTGCTTGGATTCGGATTAATTATTACACTTTGACACGTGTCGAATCCATCAGGTCGATGCGCTTACGCTTACCTAAGTGTTAAGTGAATTTGTGTATCGCGATGAATTAACAGAAGAAAAATGTAAATTAGATGAGTTTCATTTTTCCGAAGTGCAAAGGACATGTCCATTTACACGCTGCTTCAGGGTTTATTTTTTTAAATTGTTTTTAAGGAGTTTTAATGCTCGCAGACACACTTCGGGCTTGTGTCAAAGGAATTCAAGGTATAACGCAATTAAACTATGAATTATATTCAGCGACCCAGGATATTGATCCTTGAGTATTTTAGATGAATAGAATCCATCAGTGATATTTAAAAAAAAGTTCAAAGCATTCAAGGTAAGGTACCAAGCCCCCCTCCACTGCTAAATTGATTCCTTTGGAAAAAGATTTATTTCCACTATTTTGTATTTTTTTAAGACTCTGCAATAATTTGTCCAATCAATAAAGATAAAAGAGAAATAAAATAAGTATCTCCCATGGAAGTGTAATAAAATAGGACGATAAGAATGATAGTGTTTCCTCCTCGAGCCTGAACCAACCACCCCCCTACCCTCTGAGCATCGCACCGGATCGAGTTTACGTTGTAATTTTAAAGCGGCAATTTGAAGATTTTTCAGCCCCCTTTTTCGGATTATATCAACTGAGCTTATGGGTGGAGACGTTGGGATGGGGTTGGAATTCTAGTTCGGGGACTATCGGATTTGGATTTGTTAGGTCTAAAGTTTAAGGTTTCTATTTCGCTTGGTGTGCGAAACAGTGTGGCGCCATTTGAAATACTTTGCTTAGGATTTTTTGTTTTAAATTGCGTGTCTGCGCGTATCACCTCGGTCTACGTTTTCAATGTCCAATGTGTCCTTGAGGACGAAAAACTTTTCTGAATTACTACTTGCAGATTTTTGCCCGAAATATATTTTCTTGAGGGGCGCGGTGGTGTGGGTAGATATGCTTCTTTTTTATCTGAATAGGAATGTGTTTAAGAATTTTATTTCTTGATTGTAGAACTTGGTTTTATTTACGGGATTTATGGGAATTGCTTTAACCTAGATTAAAATTCAGGAGCACTTTTGGTTTCTCTTATATTTTTTAATGTAAAAAATTGCTGGAAAGTTCAGGATGAATGTGATTGGGGTGATATAAGAAATTTAAGGGATTTAGAATTGGTTCTGGTGTGTTCCTCTGACTGTGATGGATGGGATATGATAAGGAAGTTAAAACCATATGTAAGTACATATCAAATTCGTATTCGGCATGAAATAAGAGTAAAAATTAAAAACTTATCATTATCGGCGTAGTGTCCATAGCTTAGTGGTGAGGTTCGTTGGCTGCTAAGCAGAACGTGAGTCGTGGGTTCGAGTCCTACTCGTGCCCATAGTTTTTATTCCATCTTTCGCGGGCACTGCCTGTGTAAGTGTGCAATGGAACACTTACACCCTTACCACTTCACGCCAGTTCAGGAACTCACAGCAAACGACAGGTTATTGAGAGCAGAATTTTGTCGGTCATCGCTGCTTAGAGATGAAACTGAACGCAACTATTTTGAAAGGATTTTCTGGACGGATGAGGCACAGTTTACCAGGGATGGAGTCACATACTTTCACAATTTACATCACTGGAGTGAATCCAATCCACACAACAAAAGGCGGAACAAATCGCAACACCGCTTTAGCTGTAACGTCTGGCTTGCTATTGTTGGACACACCGTGATCGGAGCCCGATTTCTGAATTCCGTTATTAATGGAGAATAATACCTTGAGTTCTTAAGAGACCTTTTGCCCGATTTGTTGGATAACGTTCCATTGGCTATAACCGATAGTTTAATCTATCAAGAAGGTGGTGCTCCAGCACACTATAGCTTACAAGTGAGAAACTGGCTGGATGATCATTTAAGTGACCGATGGATTGGGAGAAGAGGCCAAACAGAATGGCCTCCTAGATCACCAGATTTAACTCCCTAAGCATAGGGATTCATGAAGAATTATGTGTACGAAGTGGAAATCGTTTCTTTGGAACAGCTTAAAGAACGAATTGAAGTCGCTGGAGTAAAATTGCGGGAAAATTTATCAAATACAGGTCAGTTTTCAGTCGCTATCAATGAACAAAATGATTAATCCAGGGAAAATCCAATACTTTTCTACTTTATTGAAGCCTCATAAAATTCCAATTACAAAACAAATATTAAAAGAAAGGTTAATGTTTCATAAATAAATAAAACTAAAAGTCGACATAGGTAAAAATAAAAACAAAGATTTTCTTAGAAAAAAGTGGTTCTGGTTTTTTTTTTATTTCTCAAAAACGTAAAGACATTTTTGCATCTGGTGTTCTGTTTTCGACTAAAAATAAACAATGGCATTGAATTTTTAAAACAAAATTAGTACTTAATTTAATACTAAATTTTGAAAAAACTTAGTTAAAAAAATGATTTTTTTGTTGTTTTTTTTTTTGAAAATTTTGAGTTTGAAAATTAATATTTTTTAAACTATTCGTTAAAACAATTTAATTTGAAAACAAAATGAAAGAAGATGTTTCTGGCTTTCCAAAAAGGTACAACACGGTGTTGTAAACGAAGCCGTTTATTTTTAATATTCTTTTTTTTATAAAATAAGTCAATTTTTCAGAAAATTGCGCCTCCCGGCTAAACGGGCAGCAATAGACCCCCCTCCCATACGATTATTTTCTTGTCTCAACTCAACCTACACGCTCAAGCTTTTTGGCACATCGCTCGTGAATCACCTGTATAAAGTCAAACTTTAGTTTGTTTGTCGGTTGTATGTTTGTAGTCGATAAACTCATAAACAAACAAAAGTCTTACTTTATAGGTGTTGCAAAACTGTTCTACTATGCACTGGAAGGAGGTTCTGAAAAGAAAAGAATAATAATAATTATAATAAAATAAATTGGTTTTAAGTTACCTACCCCTTCCAATTCATTCTTCTTTATTATTTTATTTAAGGCTGAACTCTTACTTAGCTGTTGGACCAACACAATGTTTACACGCGAACTCTTGGGCACGATTTTCTCATCAAAAAAAGCAAGCGGTCAAAACTGAAAGTAAAGTAAAGGACTGTTCACAAGAGCAGGAACAACGACCAACAAATCACCGAATATTCGTCGATTTTGACGAACGAATGTAATTGTAAGTGCATTGGTTTTCAAATGAAAACCTGGAATATTTCAAAATTTGTTTTCGAATGGAAAATAGAAAGTTCTTGATGAAAAACTCGGAAAACTCATTGGTTTTTAAAGGGAAAATTGCATGTAATTGCAGTTGCATTGGTTTTCAAATGGAAAACTGGAAAATTGCAGAATAGTTTTTTTTTTTTTGTTTTTAAAGTACTCATTATGTACCAAAAGCTTGAACCGGTGAATGCACCGAAAGGCATCACAATGGTCTTCCTTGCGAGCTTCAAGACTGTTGCCTAAAAAAGCCATAACAGACGCTTCATGGTAACCAACACTTTTTTTTTATAGTGCATGGAGCAAACATATTTTTTTCGCCTGTAGACGAGTAGTAATATACGTTTTACGCGGGTTACGTCGAAGCTTCTGGTTATGTAGGTACTCATGGCCAAAAGGTTATGTGCGTTGACATCAACATAGATGGTGTGGGATAAAAAATAAATTTTGCACTTAATAAGGAATTTAAGAGAAACTAATAACTAACTAAAACAATTTGCGAACAATAACAAAAAAAAAATATTAAGTAACATTTCTCAGCCCTCAATAAAGCCATGGTGGGCTGCTGAACTAGAAATACTAAGGAAGGGTTGTAGAAGGCTTTTCAATCGTGCAAAAAAGTCTAGACATCCCCAAGATTGGGATTCCTTTAAGGAATCACTCAGAAAGTATAAACATGAATTGAGAATAGCCAAAAGATCCTCGTGGAGATCCTTCTGTAGCTCAATAGAAGAATCCTCGGAGGCATCGAGGTTAAGGAAGATTCTCTCTACAAATTCAACCATGCCTAGTTGTCTGCTATTAGATACCCACTTCCCGGATAGCTCCAAATCCGTTAATACCACAAACCATAATGGATCGGGTATTATTTTAACTTTTCCTTAAGGTCTTGTTACAATGGAAAAATTGACATGGGCTTTGAATAACTTCAAACCTTATAAATCTCCAGGTCCAGATCAAATCATACCAGCTGAGCTACAATATACCATAGATATAACTTTGCCCATCATTGATATGATCTTCAAAAGTTGTCTAGATCTGGTCTATATACCTCAGCGATGGAGAGAAGTAAAGGTAGTATTCATTCCCAAGGCGGGCAAAGGCTCGCATGTCAACCCTAAAGATCTAAGACCTATTAGCCTATCATCATTCATTCTCAAAACGCTGGAACGGTTGATTGATATCCATATACGTAATAGGTATCCATATACGTAATAGATAAGAGACTAGCGATGTCTCAGCATGCTTACTGCAAAGGGAAATCGGTAGAAACAGCCTTGCATACTCTGGTAAGAACTATCGAATACTCCGTAGAGTAAAAGGAATATGCTATGGTTGCCTTCCTGGATATTGAAGGTGCTTTCAACAACGTTGGCACATCTGCTATCACTTCTGCTATGACGACCCTAAACGTCGAATACTCACTCTGTGAGTTGATTAATCTAATGCTAAAAAGCAGGATCATCAACTCTAAGATGTGGGATTTTTGTACGATAAGGTCTGTCAGTAGAGGCACTCCGCAAGGTGGTGTTCTGTCGCCTCTCCTGTGGAACATAGTAGTTAACGAACTGCTAATATCCCTCGAGGATGAAGGGTACAGAGTGATTGCGTATGCCGATGATGTTGCTATCGCCGTCACAGGAAAACATCCTAATACACTGAGAGACCTCCTTCAAAACGCACTTAATATGCTCACTAGATGGGCTGATCAATGTGGACTTAGTATTAATCACCAAAAAACAGACCTCGTCCTTTTCACACGGAAGTACAAGATCCCATTAATTGTACCTCCTTCAATAAAATGTGTACCACTAATTTTTTTCTGTTGCCATAGGAAGCAAATGGGGTTTTCAACCTAGCATAACCTATTAGCTATACACATCGGTCATCCGACCAATACTCATGTACGGGGTTGCAGTATGGTGGACTGCGCTGGAGAAAGTCACTTACTGCGACAAACTCAGCATAGTCCAACGCATGTCTCTGCATAAGCGGGGCATTGAGAGCCACACCCTCAGCAGCGTTAGACACTCTCCTTCATTTGACACCCCTCGAAATCTTTAGCAAACAAATGGCAGCGAGTACAGCTATAAGGCTCAATGCCTCATCTTAATGGACCAACAGTAATGTGGGACATTCCATCATTTTGAACTTCTTCGGTTCTATACCTAAGTACATAGACTATGTAAAAAAAAAAAAAAAATAGAGTGGCGCGACAGCTCTTGAAGAGCCAAAGCCTAAGTGGCTTACTCTCATCAACAATTCTCTGGGTGCGTGTGAAGAATTGAGGGGACCTACAATTTTACGCCGATTCCGAACGGCCAAGCTGAGAAGCACTTTTTCATAAGAGACGATACTCTGGGAAATTTTGTCAATTCTTCGCAAGAGGCAGTGTCCGTGAAAGATGAAATAAAAACTTTGGGCCCAGTAGGATTCGAACCCACGACGTTCTGCTTAGCAGCCAACGCACCTAACCACTAAGCTACGGACACTACTAGTACATAGACTATACCATTCCAACACCCCAATTTGGTAAAAACTTCCATATATCCATTCCATCCAGAGATGAATAGGAAGACAATAAACTTCTGAATGAGAAAAGCATTCATTTTTATACAGATGGATCCAAGACAATTGATGGAGTTTGTAGTGGTGTATACTCAGAAAAGCTTGATCTAAGCATCTCATTCCGCCTCCCTTATCACTGTAGCATCTTCCAAGGGGACATTTTTCACAGAGACATCACAGGAAATTGTAGAGCCGATGAACTCGCTAAAAATGGAACCGTCATACCTATTTCACCTGAAAGGGCAAAGATAGGTATACCTACCGATAGCTATACATGTAAACTTCTGCTAAAAGAAACAGCCTTAAAGATAACAAACTCTAGGTGGCTCAATTTACCAACGTGCGCAGCCACAAAACTCATTTGGCCTTCACTGGACCTAAAGCGCTCGAAAGACTTGTTATCTCAAAGCAGACTTCATATTAGCTCCCTAATAGGTGTCCTTACGAGACACTGTCTTATAGGCAGACACGCAACACAACTTGGTGTAGCCTCAAATGACTTCTGCAGGAGCTGTATGGACGAGGAAGAAGAGGAAACAATCTCTCACCTTCTCTGCACTTGCCCTGCTCTTTCACTAAGACGCAAACTTCATCTGGGAGAGTACTTCTATGATAATCCCAGTGAACTAGCTAATAAGGATATCAAATATCTTCTTCGCTTTATAAAAAGCTCAAAATGGTTCAACTAGTAAAAAGTAATTCTCTAGATTCATGTGGTATCACTATGGGCCTTTTCTTTTGGCCTAAGAGTGTGGGTTCTGTATTCACAGCCACTTTAACCTAACCTAACCTAACATTTTTCACATACACATACGAAGTTTCAACCCGATCGAAGGTAAAGAGAAAAAGATATGATCGTTTAAGCAGCAGCCGCTGCTATTTTGATATTTCTTAGAAAAAATATACCTTTGAAAAATATACGGGAAATAGTTTTGCTATCTTTCTTATCAAATGGAGTTTGCTTCAATGAAAATATAATGAACTTCCAAAAACTAAAGAAAAATATTAATTTTTGCTCATTTTTTAATCTTTTTTTTTCAATGTCCGGGGCACTGGTCCCAAATATAATGAAAATCTAGGCCCCGGATAGCTCCAATGATTATTTTATTATTTTGTCTTGTCTATGTTTAAATTCTTTTTGAAAGGTTTTTTTCCTTGGCAAAAGTGCTGTTTTGTATCCACAGTACAAATTTTCCACTTATCATTACTCTAATGGACTTAAAGCAAAAAACAACAAATTTGCTTTCGATTGTCCGTAGACTGGCCAGAATTTTGTTCGAATATTAAAATTTTATTATCATTATTTATATTTTTTCAGACAATATTTTGAAATTATTTGGGTGCAATCGATGGAGAAATATCAACAATTTGAGAAAATATTTTCCTTTTCACAGAAATCTGAACATGGGAATATTTATTTGAAAATAACGTTTTTCTATATTGGCATGCAAACAAAAATACACAAAAAGGAACCAAACAACGGTGAAACGTATAAGGTCATGCTGATTATGACTTTTACGTTTCACCCCTATCAAAGGATTATGTGCACAAGAAGCAGTATACACCTGTTATGTGTTGAAGGCTTCGTTCATTTTCAGGTAAATTTTTGAAACAAGAAACACAAACTAGTTGACCTTGGAACATGTAAGTGTTATTCATACAAATTCAGATAGAAAATAGGAGAGTTATGTGCCGTTTAAGCGACGAGTGGTGAAATAGGATCAAAATCGTCCGGAGACTTTGTTTTGATCGTCCGGAGACTGGTCCCAATTTGTTTTTTTTTATATTTCGTCTGAATTATAAAAACTTGGAATTATTTTTTAAATTATTTGGATGCCAAACAATTAGGAAATAACTACCGATGCAGAAAATGGTTTTGTCTATACTCAAGACTTAACAGAAAAAATTTATTGAGTTTTTAATACCGACACTCGATTTTCAGTCATCCGGAGTCTAGAACTATCCTGCGGAGACTCCGGAAAATTATTTTTCTTAGAATTCATAATTTTAAATTAATGATATGTATAAACTTCTTTCAAAATGAATGAATAAATGAATTACAAAAAAAAAAAAGTAATCTGTCCGGATCCGGAGACTAGCGCCATTACCCAATAAGAAAACAGGAACAAAATTCCTGACGAATACGACAAAAGGAAACGATTTCTTGTGCACAGGTCATCAATTTGTTTTTAAAAATGTCTGTACTATTTCGGCACAAAGGGGAACTTAAAGTGTGTGAAGAAATAAAAATGCATTTCCATGAAGTGTCTTCTCCCATGTCTAATGAAATCATCTCTATATTCCCTTCAATTTGGAACACAATCAATTTAAGTACTTGCACACATTTACCAACCCCTCATATGTGGCGTCATCACCCTTCCTCATCTTGTCAACAAAAAAACAACTCGAGATTTTTAAGTTCAACGACATCAATATTTCAATTGAAAATGCAAGTTATTTTCCGTCTCTATTTTTGTGTGTGTTTTGTCATTGTCAGGAATGTCAATCTCACTTAAAGTTTATTACTTTTTCGTGACGTTGCACTATAGCCATTTACTTAAATAGTTTAACCACCATAAGCTTACTCCCACGACACACTGTACCCGAAATTGTGATGAGTCCTTGTGTATTAAGACATTTGCCTATTTTTTTTTTTCGCTTTTAGTCATAAAAATATTTTGCTGTTCATTACTTTTATTTTTATTACTTCGAGGAACACCGTTAATGGGATATTACAGGGATAATCATAAAAATGAAATTTGCATACCTTGGCGATTTAGTTTAAGTGAGATATTTTTTCGTAACCAAAAACGTGTTTTGAATGCATATTGCTCTCAAAGGAACACTTAAAAAGGAGTTTTTAATGAACTTCTATTAATAGATCCGAACTAGTTCTTGCTTTTAGAAGCAAATATAATCTAAGTGGTTGTCCTGGGGCTACATTTTTAAAAATTGCATAAAATTGTTATTGAATTTATTCAAGAAGTCAAGATTTGAGGCCTGTTAACAACAGAACTTTACGTTTTATTGGTTCTGAAGAGAATGCTTGCAAGAGAAGATATCAATTAGTTGAACAACTAAAGACCTATCATTCAAATCTTACGAAATGCTACTGGTTCAAAAGCATAAAACCTGTAAAAAGGGAAGGAGATGCTTTCTATAAGTGGACAAAATTGGTCCAGCTAGTAAAATTTTCCATACCTCATAATTGGAAGGAAGACTGCATCTAAGGTATTGCGTCCTGAATATATAGCTATATTAGTTCTATGTTATAACCACTCTTAAGGGCCTTGACAAAGTTCGGTTGGCTGCTGGCTGAGGTACTTCTAGTTTATAAGAAAAGGTGTGATAGAGCTTTGCATAATGACAGTGGAAGTTAGCAGTGGATTAACGCTCGTCTTCAACACCACTTTTTAGGTCGAAAGAAGTCTTCCTTGTGCGACTTAGTACTCAATATTCCGAGAAACATTTTAATATTAATAACAAAGGCATTGCTCAAGTCTTGTTGGAAAATTCTTCATAATTGTTCAAAGACGATTACTTACTTACTTAAGGTGGCGCTACAGTCCGTTGTGGACTTGGGCCTCAATCAACAGTCTCCGCCAGCTAGCTCGATCCTTAGCTAGTCGTCTCCAGTTTTGCACTCCAAGTTGATTGAGGTCCTCTTCCACTTGAGTGCGCCACCTGAGTTGCGGTCTTCCTCTCCTCCTACGTCCCTCGGGAATAGTGTCGAAGGCTTTCCGGGCCGGAGCATAGGTGTCCATTCGCTCTTAATGACCGAGCCATCTGAGCCTCTGGACCTTGACCTACTTCTGGCTAGGTCCATGTCGTTGTACAACCCGTAAAGTTCGCTGTTGTATCTTCTTCGCCATTCCCCTTCAATGCACACGGGGCCAAAGATGACCCGAAGAACTTTCCTCTCGAAACAGCCTAAGGCACTTTCATCCGATTTTTTCAGGGTCCATGCTTCTGCACCATACAGCAGGACTGGGATGATGAGTGTGTTGTACAGTTTTACCTTAGTTGCTCGAGAGAGGGCTTTTCCACTCAATTGCTTTCTTAGCCCAAAGAAACAGCGATTAGCAAGAGTTATTCTTCGTCTGATCTCGGCGCTGGTGTTATTGCCCGTGTTTATAGCGGAGCCTAGGTAGACAAACTCCTCTACTACCTCGAAGTTATACGTGTCTATTGTGACGTTCTGCCCGAGCCGTCGGTGTTGGGTGTCCTTCCTCGAAGACAGCATATACTTCGTTTTTCCCTCATTTACCGCTAACCCATTTTTGCCGCTTCTGTCTCAATTCTCACAAAGGCGCCATTGACATCACGCTGTGTTCTTCCCATTATATCAATATCATCGGCGTACGCGAGAAGTTGAACAGATTTTTGGAAGATAGTGCCTCTGGTGTTGACGTTGGAGTTCTGCACTATCTTCTCAAGAACGATGTTAAAGAAATCGCATGACAGTGCATCGCCTTGTCTGAATCCTTTTTTGACGTCGAAAGATTCCGTGAGCTCGTTGCCAACCTTGATGGAGCAGCGTGAGTTCTCCATCGTCATTTTGCACAAGCGAACGAGCTTGGCAGGGACGCCAAAACTAGACATAGCTTTGTACAGTTCGTCTCTGTAGATGCTGTCATACGCGGCCTTAAAATCGATGAAAAGGTGGTGGGTATCGATTTGGAGTTCATAGGTCTTTTCCAGGATCTGCCGCAACGTGAAAATTTGGTCGACGGTTGACTTTCCTGGCCTGAAGCCACATTGATAAGGACCAATCAGATTGTTGACGAAAGGCTTCAGACGTTCACATATTACGGCAGAGAGGATCTTGTAGGCGATGTTTAGTAGACTTATTCCTCTATAGTTGGCGCAGTTTAGAGGATCTCCCTTTTTCAGGATCGGGCAAACAATGCTGAGGTTCCATTCATCGGGCATGCATTCCTCTGACCATATCTTACAGATGATTTGGTGCATGCTCCTATCTAGCTCGTCGCCTGCTGCTTTGAACAACTCAGCAGCTACTCCATCTGCTCCAGCGGCTTTGTTGGATTTCAGCCGTGATATTGCGGTTTTCACTTCTTCTAGGTCGGGTTCACGGAATTGTTGGCTATCATCGTGTCCGATGAAAGGCTCCTGTCTGACGGCGGTATTTTGTTCGTCGTCGCCGTTATACAATCTACAGAAGTGGTCTTTCCAAATCCCAGCATTGACTGCGATTCTACTATGATGTTCCCTTGTTTATCTCTGCAGGCATCAGTTCTTGCTCGATGACCTTGAGCCAGCTGTTTAACCTTTCGGTAAAACCTCCGAACTTCATTCCTGCTGTTGGCTCTCTCAACATCCTCGATCTGACGCTTTTCAGCTCTCTCTTTTTCCTCCTGAGAAGCTGGCGTTCCTCTCTCCTCCCCAAGAGCAGCTCTTGGCCGTTGTCGGGATATTCGTAGCACTACCTTGGCTACGACGAAGTACTGGTCCGAGTCGATATTAGCTCCTCGGAAAGTTCGAACATCTAAAATGCTGGACAAGTGCCTTCCGTCGATCGCAATGTGATCAATCTGGTTGACGGTTGATTGATCAGGAGATCTCCATGTACCTTTATGGATGTTGAGATGAGGGAACCAGGTGCTTGCTACCACAACATTTCGCCCCGCAGCAAAATCGATCAGCCTGAATCCGTTATCGGATGTGGTGTCGTGCAGGCTGTGCTTTCCGACCGTTCCACCAAAGATGTCCTCTTTTCCCAGCTTTGCGTTAAAATCGCCGAGGACAATTTTAATGTCATAACTAGGACATTGCTCGTATGTTTTGTCAAGGAGCTCGTAGAACTCGTCTTTGGTGTCGTCCTTTTTCTCTTCTGTGGGAGCATGCGCACATATTAGGCTAATGTTGCTGAATTTAGCCTTGATTCGGATTGTCGTGATGCGTTCGCTCACGCATTTGAAGCTCAAGACTTTTTGCCTGAGTCTGCTTCCCACGACGAATCCGCATCCAAATAGTCGCTGTTGTTGCTCTCGGTAACAATTACCATAGTAGATGTCGCAGTTTTCTCATCCTCCTTTTGCCCGGTCCATCCCATCGCATTTCCTGGATAGCGGTAATATCTGCTTTGTAGCAGTTGAGGGTCTCCGCTAACTGTTCGGCAGCACGCGGTCTATTAAGGGACCTAACATTCCACGTGCATATCCGAAAATCGTTGTCCTTTGTACATTTGCTTGGGTCGTCATCAGTGTATCCGTCCGTTTCCGAGGCCTGTTGTTGCTTCGCAACTAAGATTTTTTCTACGTGGTCGGGAAGTCACCCCAACGCACAATCCCTAACCTGGAGTACCAGGCACTTGATGTGACTCCAATCGCAAGAGCGCTCCTTTTACGGCCTGGGCTTCAAATAAGTCGAAGTAGCCCGTAAAGGTGTTCACCAAGTAGTTCGGCCTAACTGGAACTGGAGACGCCACCGTTGATTCCAAAGAAGAAATTCATTCGCTGCCGTCCCTCGGTGGGAGTGCCTTGGTGGGAACACTCCTTCGTTGTGGGGTAATTGGTAGTAACAGCCTACTCCCCTTCGACCTGTCGACCATGGGAGGCCCTTCTACGAAATCAAGTTTCGCGATCGCATAGCTCTAAGCTTCATAGTAGTAGTTACCTCCGCCACGTCAAGGCTTACCCCATGGAGGGGTTCAAAGACGATTGCTGAAACTTTAAGTTCTTCTGGCATTTAAAAATTGTATCTAAACCAGGAGCGTATAGGTTCAATTCTTAAGAACATTACAAATACGTTATATTACTAGAGTCTGGCGCTCGCCGTTAAATAAAATCATTATCCCAGAAACATTATCTTTCGATGATATTGGTAAGCTCTTATCACGTATCAGTGGGACCTGGATGTCTTTCCCCTTAAACTAACAAACGTAAAAGCCATTTTCGTCATTCCGTCCTCCAATACTTCAAAATGTAAACAAACATTTCCTCTTGAGGTTTTTCCGTTTAAACATGTCTTCCAGGCCTCCCCTCAATTTTAGATTGGAATCAAATCCGTAAAGCAAACACGAGGTAATGGCCCAAGAAACCACATTTTCCTCAAAACTGTTGTTCATTTTTTTTTACCCTACTTACCCATACCTACACTATTATGTTGAAGGTAAGCAATACTCGAATTTCTTGTGTAATGTAATTATGTTTCTAGATTTCTGTCTGCAATCCCCAACAGCCGACACATAATATACAAGACCGAAAGGAATTTGATTGATATTGCACTTGACAAATCACATGGATGGCAAAAAAAAACTTGACGTTTCAAATTTCCGAATGTGTGCCATTTCAAGGATATGGCACAACAATTAAGTTTGTTTAGGTGAACAAACTGTGTGCCGGAGGAAGTTCCACAAAGGTTTCGAGGGTGGGCTCGTCGTCATCGGCATGGAATTAAAGTTTACGTGAACCGTTTGCGTTGTCTCCGTTATCGGTCTTGTTAAACGGTATCCTTGTATTGTGCTTATGACATTTAAGTTAAACGATACGTTGACATGTTTGCTTTTTTTCATCATTGTCGTTGTCCATTCGTTAAAGGGGAGTTTGGTTTTTCAAAAATGATTGATTTCAGTTTTAGCCTTTTGTCATTATAGAAAGTAAATATATACGAGAGAGCAAACAAACGGTAGAATGGCTTGCATTGAGTTACCTTTAACATGATAAATCGTTTTGCTGTTATTTTTTGATTTGCCATCACTGATGGAAAAATCTTGAGGGGATGGTGGAAGCATTTAAGTGACTGCAGATTTAGGACTTTGAATTTGAAGGCCGTTGCCTTCACTGATCTCTTGTAGAATTTAACTTTTTTTTCAAGTATCGGGACTAATCTTGATATGTGTGCCTCATAATGCATCCTACCCTTTGAACTAAATTCCTGCTTTAGAGGATAGTAATTGAATCACGGTGATATCCATTAATTACCCTACCAAATCAAGCACATGGTGCAGTGGAATGGGCTTGTACGTGCAATTAAATAACCCTTTTTGGCAGGTACTTATAATGTGCGAAAGCGTATAACTTACCAACATGTCAGGCAGTTTAGGCTAATGTTTATTGCAGTCACCTGTTTTGTGTTTCTAAATTGCGAAAGAGGATAATTTTAGCACCTCGTTTATAAACATTTAGTAAGTTATCGATTCTAAAATGATAGTTTGGTAATGAGAGCTATTATTTGTACTGGCACATGTTTTGGTTGTAGATTACCACTTCATGCAAATGTCAACAAATTATTTTCATAGTTGTGAGTTTTCATTCAAACTAGATTTGGGTTCAGTTTCTATTTTTTCTTAATTTCATATATAAAATTCTCGTGTCACAATGTTCGATTCTCATGAAACTTTGTGAGCATATTGAGTAGGTTTGAGAATCGGCTAACATCTATTTTTCATCCCCCTATAAGGTGGTCCACCCTAAAATTTTGTTTTATTTTCTTGGACAATAG
The DNA here is from genome assembly GCA_920937365.1 of Sphaerophoria rueppellii. Lineage (NCBI taxonomy): Eukaryota > Metazoa > Arthropoda > Insecta > Diptera > Syrphidae > Sphaerophoria > Sphaerophoria rueppellii. Next base: position 69,063,354 of record CAKKXW010000003.1, on the reverse strand, counting down.
TTTTTGTTTTTATTTCCATGAGTTTTACACGCAAAAAAGTCCCGTTTTCGTACTGCTATACGTTTGATTTTTGTCCATTGAGTAAGGTTTCTGTCTTTTCTGACTTAGGTGTAGTTCTTGACCCAAAACTAACATTTATTGACCATATTAATTATACAATTAAAAAAGCAAATAGGGTTCTTGGATTCATTAAAAGATTCGGTCGTGATTTCCACGACCCTTATGTTCTCAAGCTTTTATTTGTTTCATTTGTAAGACCGATACTAGAATACGCATGTGTTGTGTGGTCACCATATTACTCAATACACATAACAAGAATTGAGTCAATCCAAAAAAAGTTTCTACGTTATTGTCTTCGATCTCTTCCTTGGTTTAGAGGGATTCTACTTCCCCCTTATTCTGATAGACTAACTTTTATCAACCTTCCATCTTTGACTAATCACAGAAAATATATTCAATTTTGTTTTGTTGCTGGAATTATTAATGGGTCGATATCTTCAACGTCAGTTCTTAGTCAATTAAATTTCAGTTTTAGTCGCTCAAGTTTAAGACGGCAGCAACCTTTAAATCAAATATTTTGTAGATCAAACTATGGTGTAAATAGCCCGCTTAATCAATTATTAACAATTTATAATGAATTTTATGTTTTTTTAGAATCCGCTAATGATAACTTAAAATGCAAAAAGTTTAAAGATTCATTTTTCAATAGTTTTATATAATATATAATATAGATTATAAGAATTAGATTAAGCACTGTCACGTTAGATATTAACGAATTTGAATAAATAAATAAATAAATAAATAACTCATTAAGACATCAAGGGTCCATGGTGAAACAACTAAAGAAAGTTATTCACGTGATTGAAATGAATTTGAACAAACCTGGAATTACCATTTTAAGAAAGTGGGCGGCAAACACGCCCCTATAATGAAATAGTAATTTTATACTTATATTTTCTCTTATAAAATAAATCGAGTGGCGCGACAGTTCTTGAAGAGCCAAGGCGTAAGTGGCTTACTCTCATCAACAATTCTTTAGGTACGTGAAACCTTACAAGTATTCCGAATTTCACCATCCTACGAACGGTTTAAGATAGTGGGTGGAAACCATGCCCCCCTAAATGAAACAAAAAGAAATAGAGTGGCGCGACAGCTCTTGAAGAGCCAAGGCCTAAGAGGCTTACTCTCATCAACAGTTCTCTAGGTGCGTGTGAAGAATTGGAGGGACCTACAATTTAACGCCGATTCCTTTTTCGTGACACGACGTTCGGCTTAGCAACCAACAATATGTTACTTATATTTTTCCTCATTTTCAATTAAAACCCTTTTGAATATTTTGGTTCCTTTCCTCTGTATACAAACGTAAACCTACCATTATACCAAGTTTCAACAATAGCAGAATTGTTAGAAGTACTTGTTAGTGAAAAAACCAAGACGAACAGTTTTTAACAGGATTTATTGAATATAATAAATAGTTGTGAACAATTAGAAAATCGAGAAAAGACTGACAAATAATTTTTACAAAAACTCAATATACAAATCAAACGCTAACAAGTTATTTTATAATTCAATCAACAAAGTGGAATATATCAAAGTAAATCTAACATGTAAAAGGAACTGTATTGCCAATGGTAACAATTCAATATACTAACAATTAAATTCAATACTACCTCTCAAAACAGTGCCTTTAAATAATATAATTTTAATTTGATAATCCAAGTTTCAAAGATAAATATTCATGTTTTGATTTCAATAAAATTTTTGTTAAAATGTCTGCAACCATATCATTAGATGGGACAAAATTTAATGTAATTAACGACTTGTTATAAATTTCTCTTATATAATGATATTTAATATCAATATGTTTTGAACGTGAATGAAAAATAGGATTTTTAACTAAGTTCTGTGCACTCAAATTATCACCATTTAGTACAGTAGGACCTCCCAATGCAGAACTAAATCCAACTTCTTCAATCAGACGCCTCAAGTATACTGCTTCTTTTGTAGCTGCTCCCAACGCCATGTATTCAGCCTCAGTACTACTGAGGGCCACTGTATGTTGCTTTCGAGACTCCCATGAAATAGAGCCGCCAGCAAGCATGAACACATACCCCGTGTATGATTTGCGATCGTTAACACAATTAGCCCAGTCTGCATCTGCGAACCCACAAAGCGCTTGACCAGTTTTTCTAAATAAGAGCTTATAGTTAATTGTATTAAAAAGGTATCTTAAGAGATGCTTAGCAGCTGCCATATGCTCTTGACATGGTTCAATATTAAATTGAGCTAATTTGCTCACTGCATGTTGAATATCAGGCCTAGTTGAAACGGCCAAGTAAATTAAGGACCCAATAAGTGACTGATATTGTTTCTCGTTAACCCTTTTGCTGTTTGAATTATTTTCACATTTGCTCAGAACTTGTCCTGGATCTAACGGAGTACTGCATTTTCTTGTAGACATCATATTGTGGTTTGCCAAAAGATTCCGGATGTATTGTTCTTGAGAAAGACTTATATCACCTGTCTTCTTATCCCGTTCAATGCCTATACCCAAGAAAAAATCTACAGGACCTTTGTCGACGATATCAAAAGCTAAGCCTATTGCATGTTTTATGTTAGCTACATGGTTTTTATTTGAACATGCTATCATTAGATCGTCAACATAAACCGCTATAATATTTATTGATCCATTTTCATTCTTCGTATACACACACGTATCTGTAGAGCAACGTTTGAAGCCGAGAGACTTCAGTGTTTCATCCAACTTGCTATTCCATTCGCGCCCGGATTGTTTCAGCCCGTAAATAGCCTTCTTTAATTTACAAACTTGTTTGGTATTTGGAACACCTTCAAAACTCTCTGGCTGCTCCATGTATATCTCCTCCTTAACTTCACCATTCAAATATGCCGACGAAACGTCAACATGATGAACTTCGAGGTCATTTTCCACAGCTAATGCTAAAATTATACGAATGGTGGAGTATCTTACTACAGGCGAGAATGTTTCCGTATAGTCAAGACCGAAACGTTGACTACAACCCTTTGCAACTAGTCTTGCTTTATATCGAATAGGTTTTCCGTCCTTATCGCGTTTTATTGTAAACACCCACTTAGATTTAATAGCATGTCGGTTAAATGGTAGATCGACGAGATCCCATGTTTTATTGTTTTGTAGAGATGTGAGTTCATTTTCCATAGCTGTTTTCCAATTATGAGCATCAGATCTAGTTAGGGCTTCTGTAACTGTTAAAGGACTGTCCGACAATTTTAAATCATTCATGAAATAGTTATATTTAACTTCCTTCAATCGTGGCCTTAGCGATCTTGCGTCTTTTGCTACCTCTTCTATAACACACTCGTCATTCTCTGCAACATTACCATCAATGCCATCAACATCGTCTTCAACCTCAGCAGCATCGACATCACGACCTTCATCATCTCCATAATCCGTTTCAAAAGAGTCTTCACTATCACTTGAGCAATTATTCTTTATATTTTTAGAAGTATCTTCCTTTTTTAACTCATTATCTTCAAAATTCAAAAGCATCAAATCTTCATTCTTCTTTTGCCCAATGTTTATGGAATTTTCTAAAAATTTTACATCCCTACTCTTACATACACTCCTAGTTTTCGGATCATAGAGCCTGTATGCTTTCGACTCACTAGAGTAGCCAACCATAACGCATTCTACACCTCTGGCTTGAAATTTGGACTTTCCCGGGCGTTTATCTAATTTGTATGCCTTACATCCAAAAACGCGAAGATGTTCAACATTTGGTTTCACACCATACCAAGTTTCATATGGAGTCTTAGAATTAAGCAATTTGGTTGGAGAACGATTACGAAGATACACAGCAGTGTTGACTGATTCTGCCCATAAGAAATCTGGTAAGTTACTATCCAGGAGAAGACACCTTGCCATCTCTATCATAGTTCTGTTTGCGCGTTCAGCAATACCATTTTGTTGTGGAGTGTACTCCACACTTAACTGTCTCTTGATTCCTTCCGAGGCTAAATACTTTGAGAATTCGGAGTTGACATACTCTCGTCCGTTATCGCTTCTAAGTATTTTTATTTTATGAGAAGTTTCACGCTCAACTTCAGCTTTAAATCTTTTAAATGCATTTAAAACATCAGACTTCGCTTTCAGAAAGTAAACAAACACCATTCTACTGAAGTCATCTATAAAAAGAGTGAAATATCTCGCACCTCCTAGTGAATTGTTCCTCATTGGTCCACAAATGTCAGTGTGAACAATTTCCAAGATCTGTTGACTTCTTATCTCATTATATTTTGGGAAAACTGAACTACATAACTTTCCTTTATAGCAAACTTCACAATCAAATTGTCGAGGAGCACTATCCAAATGTAATCCTCTAACCATTTCATGTTTATATAAATCGTTCAAACTCTTTAAGTTAAGATGGCCAAAACGTGCGTGCCATAGCAAATAATTGTTCTCTACTTTATTCATGCAACAAACTTTCGAATTATATTTTATATTTAACAAATATAAATCATCGCACTTGTCTGCATGCAAAATGATGTTATTTTCATCATCATAAATGTCTGCACCGTCCTTACAGAACTGAACGAAATGATTATTCTCAGCTGCCTTACATATTGAAATGAAATTAGTTTGCAATTGCGGAACAAAAAGTACATTTTTCAATTCGATCGATCGATCATCTGTCGCAATTAAAACGTTTCCAATTCCCTTTGATTCTATGGAAAAATCTGCTGCTAACTGAACTTTCTCTCTATGCGAACGAATCGACGTGAAGAAACTTTCATTGCAGCTCATATGACAAGTTGAACCGCTATCCAAAACCCAGTTGTTCTTATTAAGAACAGAAGAACTGCACATATTAAGCATGCCAAACGATGACGTCACATTTTTATTAGGAGAGCTTTTAGGTGCTCTACATGCTGATGCAAAGTGCCCCCGTCTATTGCAATTGTAGCATTTACCTTTCACTACACGCTTATGTTTCTTATCATGTGAATTTGGCTGCCGTTGCATTAGAAATGCAGACTCACTTGTCTCTTGTGGATTCTCATGCCTTCGCTTCCCTTCTTCCAATAGCTTTGTTTTTAGCACGCTTATAGAGGGCAACAAATCCCTGGATTCAATTGCAACCACAAAATTCTCAAAGCTTTTTGGTAGACTTGATAGTAAAATGATAGCGAGCAACTCATCCTGAATCTTAATATCAATTTCTATCAATTTATCGGCCGTATCGAAAAACTTAATCAAATGATCGGAGACTGAACTATTTTCTTCTAATTTTAATGCCAAGAGATTTTTAAAAAGTGTTACCTTCCTAGCGGGGCCGCTAGGTTGATGTACCTCCGATAACTTCAGCCATGCATCCCTTGCCGATGTCGAATTTTTGATGTGACTCAACTGTGTTGACTGTACACACAGCAAAATTGTTGCAAGAGCCTTCTCATCCCTCTGCGTCCAGTTGGAAATCTCATCTGCATTCGCACCATTTGCTTGAGCCTCAGGTTTAGGGCTGCTTCCAGAAACATGTGACCAAAGACCAGAATGTATGAGGACCGACCTCATTTGAATCTTCCAGCAATCGAAGTTTTCGTTAGAAAGTTTATCGATTTGGTATAAAGACGAACTCATTTTTTCTCGAAATTAACTAATGACTTATTTTTTATTATTACTGATATTCAAAAACGTAATCCTGGGCCCATAACCTTTGTTAGTGAAAAAACCAAGACGAACAGTTTTAACAGGATTTATTGAATATAATAAATAGTTATGAACAATTAGAGAATCGAGAAAAGACAGACAAATAATTTTTACAAAAACTCAATATACAAATCAAACGCTAACAAGTTATTTTATAATTCAATCAACAAAGTGGAATATATCAAAGTAAATCTAACATGTAAAAGGAACTGTATTGCCAATGGTAACAATTCA
>CAKKXW010000003.1:69035671-69056913 GCA_920937365.1 Sphaerophoria rueppellii | reverse complement strand
AGAATGAAAATTTTGTTTAAGAAAAATTTGAAACGATAAAAAACTATGATTGCTCAAAATATTAATTGAAATTAAAATACAAAAGTGTATAAAGTTTAAGTGAATTAAATCTACTTCACAACAATTATATTCTGATCTAAAATGAAGAAAAGACTTTTAACTAAAGTTTCATACATTCCTTAGTAACATCCTGGACATACCGACGAGCTAAGCCTCAGCCTTTGATCCAAAGTACATCACAACTTACGGTGGGGCTTCAGTCCGTTGTGGACTTGGGTCTCAATCAACATTCTCCGTCAATAACCCGGTCCCCTTAAATATGTCATAAAGTTTCGAAGAATTAAGTTTACATTTTTCAATAATGGCTCAAAACGCAAACAACATCCCAGTTTCAAATACTTTCACTGACAAATCCTCCTCCACGGACGACCTTGAAACGCCACCTACGTTAAGCTCCCTGACCCTTAAGTCCACAGCCGAAAATTCTAAAAAAAAATAAAAAAAAGAGGCCAAGAACAAGCTTCTTCATCAATTAATGCAGGTCCAGCTCCAAAAAAGCTAAATTTGAGGAGTAACAAAGTAGTAGTTGAGCCTGAAAATAATCCATCAAATGATTTGAACAGTGGAAATAATGATGCCCAATCTCTTTCAATAATTGCTATTGCCCAAAATGGTGTATGTGACCGTCCTTCAACCAGCCTTGCATCTGTTCAAACTTCATTTACTTAGCAAAAATCCCTTGCGTCTGTACCTAGGCCCAAAACAATATTTGTATCACGCTTATTGCCCAATACTGAACCAGATGACGTATTGAATCATCTAGTAGAATGTAAGGTTTTATCTAATACTCTTCAGGCAAAATGTCAAAAAATAAGTAAACCAAATAGTTTTGTGGCATCTTTCAAAATAACCGCGCCAAACTCTCTTTTCGAAAGCATTTTAAATTGTCCATAGCCACCAAACACTCTGGTAAAAGAATTTATTATTACCAACAGACCGAAAAATTTACTTCCCCTTACTGAAGAGGACCCAAAAAACTGCAAGGGATCTTCCTCTACTACCAAAACGTAAGAGGACTTCGAAGTAAAACTACTTCAATTTTTAAAAATTCTCAAGCGTGTTTGTATTTACGGAAACTTGGCTTAATGCCGCTATACTTGATTCTGAACTCTTTGATAAGGAATTCTTAGTTTATAGGAAAGACCGTCATGTGGATGCTATGAATTTGGTTGGTGGGGGAGTTCTTATTGCTGTTAGAAACCGATTTTGTTCATCACAAATTATATCCCTTTTAATCTCTCTATTGAACTGTTATGCATTAAAGTGACCATACAATCAATAGTCTTTTTTATTTTAAATGTGTATATTCCACCAAAAAGTCCTGTTTCAGTGTTTAATGAACTCTCGTCAGCAGTTGACTATGTCATAGAAATTGCTGGTTTTGAAAATAATATTCTCCTGTTAGGTGATTTTAATCTCCCAAACGTAGACTGGGTCCCTTCAGACGACGAGTCTTATCTTGAAGCCTCCGCAGTTTCATTGCAACAAGAACTTCAATTTTTGGACAATATTACTTCAGCTGACTTGCAACAAGTAAGCTGTATAAAGAACTCTATGAATCGGTTACTTGATTAAGTATTCTCATCAAATGCTGTTAGCACAGTAGTTGTTGGATCATCCTCTGCTATATCTAATATAGACAAATATCACCCACCTCTTGACATTTTCTTTGACTTGAGCGATCATTTACTAGAAAGTAGTAATTCTCACTACTGTTCGTATAAATATGACTTCCGCAGAGCTAATTTTCAACAGCTTTCGGATAGTTTAAGTAGTTTCGGTATTGAGAAAATTCCACTCTTAAATGACATCGACGCAACTATCTCAAGCTTTTATACTGTTATGATGAGATCCATTGACGAAATAGTACCCAAAAAAAGAAGTTTCAACTCAAATAACTTCAGTCATCCTTGGTATACGAAAGAACTGAGGAGCCTTCGTAATAGAAGGAATAAGGCTTGGAAAAATTATATCAGTTTTATGACAATGGAGAACCAAGTAGTTTATATCTCCCTATTCGAAGAGTTCAAAAGACTCTCTTTAGATCTTTACAATGAATATCTCATAAATATGGGAAATTCACTTCAACAGGACCCTAAAAGTTTTTGGAATTTTGTCAATTCTAAAAAGAAATGTGATGTTTATCCGTTAAACTTCAAATACAACAATATTGCTTTGAACTGTAACTCTGAAATCTGTGATGCTTTTGCAAGTTATTTTAGTCAGTCTTTCATCGATACTCCCATTTCTGTGGATACTGATTTCTTTGATTATCTGCGAAACTGTCCCCAAGTAACTTTCAACAATGTTCTTATCGACTTTGAAAAACTTGTTCATTGTATATGCCTCCTTAAGGAAGACTATTCTTTTGGTCCGGATGGTATTCCACCCATTGTTTTAAACAAATTTAGGATGGTTTTGGCCTTGCCTCTACGTAATATTTTTGAATTGTCATTAGAACTAGGAAAATTTCCTAGCATGTGGAAAACTGCTTACATAACACCTGTTTTCAAGAAAGGAGACAAGTCTGATAATACAAATTATAGGCTTATATCTAAACTGTCTTGCATTCCAAAGCTTTTCGAGCAAGTTGTTTGTGATAATTTAGTCTTCTACACCAAAAATGTCATATGCTTTGAACAGCATGGCTTTATGCAGAAACGTTCAACGGTGACAATCCTTCTTGAATTTTTGCATAAATGTTTAAATTTTGTAGAAAGTGGAAAGGAAGTTGATTGCGTTTACACTGATTTTTCCAAAGCGTTTGATCAACTTTCTCATACTATTATCAAGTTTAAATTGAATTCATATGGCTTTCCTTCAGGATTCGTCAAATGGATTTCTTCTTATCTTGATAATAGATCTTACCAAGTAAAGTTCAGAAACTCTTACTCAAAACCTTTCATCGCCAAGTCGGGTGTACCACAAGGTAGTCATATAGGGCCCCTTTTATTTATTTTAGCTATTAACGATGCTCCGTTAAGTGTTCGAAATAGTAAAATTCTTATCTTTGCTGATGATATGAAGATCTTCAAAAATATTTAATGTAATGAAGATCGCGTTCAACTGCAAGATGATATTAATAGGTTTGTTGTCTGGTGTGAAAAGAATAATTTAAATCTTAATCCAGGAAAATTTCAGACAATGACAATTTCAAAAAAGCGAAATCCTTCATCATATGATTATGTTATCTCCCAACACATCAAATCCCGTGTTTTTAAGGACTTAGGAGTTCTTTTCACATCCAATTTAGATTTTTCAGAACACATTAACAGCATCGTCAACAAAGCTAACTCAATGTTAGGATTTATTAAGCGTTGGTCCAAGGAATTTCTTGACCCTAACGTTACCTTTAGCTTATGTATAACAGTTTAGATCGACCCCATCTCGAATATGCATCACAAGTTTGGTCTCCTCATTATGAGATACATATTGAGAGACTTGAATCAGTTCAACGCAATTTTACACTTTTCGCCTTTAAAGGGCTTCAGTGGATTGACCCCAATAATATCCCTTCTTATGATGATCGACTTACATTTTTTCAGATGCAAAAACTTTGTCAAAGGAGAACAAATAATGATATTGTTTTCCTTCATCAAATAATTACTGGTGTCACTGATGCTCCAGACATTCTAAATTCTATCCTCTTTAATTATCGAGGTGGAGATTATGTTTTGCGTTCTCATAGTTTTATTAAAGTTCCTAAACATAGAACAAACTACGGAATGCATGAGCCACTGACAAGAATGAGTAAACTTTTGAATGCGAACGAAAACTTATTTGATTTTCATATCAATAAATATATACTTTAAAACAAATTCTTAAGACCAGTGTACCATGTTCTTAAATGTTTTCTGTATTTGTTTGTACACCGAAAAGAAAACCTTGGTAAAATCAAACAATAATCTTGTTTGTTTTTGCGTCAAGCACGAATATGTTTAATTTGAACATGCTGGCATTGTTATTTTTTTTTTTATTTAAATGATACAATGTTCATTGTTCAAAACAATAACGTCATTGTCAAATTCATTGTTAACCAATCACGTTTGTAGTAAAACAAACATGAAAATGGTGTTCACATAAATATTATAAGCATTCTTGACTGACAATCATTGTGCGAAAATAATCAATATCGTTGTTGATCAACAACGATTTAGTGTTTCTTTAACTATGAGATATTATAGTGTTACAATTTTTGTGCTTGAATTAATACGAATTTGGTCAAGCTCGTTGTTGATCAAAAACGTTTATAGTTATATCAACATCTAAACCTCGTTTCCTTGTGTAATGCTCATAACTTTTGATGGATGCTTAACTTAAAAAGAGAGATATGGTGTTCTATGTTGATGCATACCGTTTGTGGTATTAGAAAACAATTAAGTGTTCAATGAAAGTGGCTAGAAAAACATTTTCTTTGTCGATATAAGAATACTTAAAGTTTTTTTTTTTACCTGAGAAATCCAAGGAAATGAAAAACCATCACAATCAATTTTTCTAAAACATATTTTATTGAAATAATTACCAAAAAAACTTAAATAATATATTAAAATTTAACGTGTTTAATGTTTGTGTTTCGAATAGATATCTGTACTTATAAATTCATCAGTTTCATTAAGTACTTTGAATAATATGTTTCGGAAATACATTAATTTGATGATGATATGCGATACTTTCTAAAAATATATTTAAAGGAAAAACTACTTTTTTTTACAAATAAGGAATGCAAGATTTACCAATCTTTTCCTGGCTGAGCGTTTAAAAAGCAGCCAATAAATTAACATCTTCCCTTCTTAGGTCATAAAAATGTTCTTACTCCTCAGGATAACCTCGTTCCGCGACTTGATTCCGTAGACTTGATTTATTTCTTTAACAAAATTGTTTTAGAGTTTCAGAGTGTCGTGTTCATTTATAGTTTAATAATATAATAGAACAAAAACTTACCTTAGAAATTAAACTTCTGGTGCTGGTGTTATTTTGATTCTATTTGTTAAGCAATTAATAAACAAACTCATATTCACTTAATAAACACGTCTTGTTCACCAAAAAAAAACTAAACTAATGAACAACGAACGAATGCATTTAAACTCAAATATGCAAGATTATTGCAGGCCAAACAATACAAATATTCTATTGAACATACACGTGATACTTCAATTTCGAAAAATATTCTAATTGAAAATGATTGCGACACTTTAAAAATGTTTGCGTTGCCTCAACCATTATGGTGGATTCGTTAAATATGAACACTGTTGATCGAGCATATCCGTGAGAATTCAATAGGATTTTTATTTTTTCGACAGTTTTTTTTTGCAAACATCAGAATTGTGATTCCGTTGTATGGCGTATATATATATCCGTTTTATATATATCCGTTATATTGCGTAGCGTTTTTTGTGATCTTTATATTAAAGTATTCAAATTGAACATTTTAGTGAAACTTTAACGACCTTTGTGTAGCTTCTTGTGGTTGGTTAAATACTTTCATTGTTGATCAAACATTAGTGATACTTCAATATGATACGTTGTTAATCATTGTCACTTTTCATAAAATTAAGTTGAATTGATAATTAAACACTTTTGCTGTTAATCAAGTATAAATTCAACAATGATATTCTTGCTGTAGTATAAGAGAATATTCAAATCAACTAGTAACATGCTTAATTTGAACATTTTAATGTTACTCACCAAAATAAAAATTGATCACAGCTGCATTGTTGATTTAAACATGCGATCTTATTTGTTTCAATCACAAAGTTTGTTTAATTTCACAACTATCGTCAAAGTGTTGATTAACAATGAAGTGTGTTCAAATCAACCAATGATTTTTCTTTCGGTGTACTTTGTTTATTATGTACAATTGTTTGTTATCTATTTATAACTCTTTTTTATTTTTTTATTTTTTACGAACTTGACAAGTGTCTTCTACACGCGTATTTACTTTGTTTCTTTGTTTTTTTTTTCATGTTTTTAATTTTTTTTTTTATTTCAAAATTTTTCATTTTTGTTTTTTTTTTTATTTCTTACAATATTTTAATTTAAAACTTTAAATTATTTTGTTTTTCCTTTTATACCTGCTTGCATTAAGCAGTCCCAAACTCTTATCTTCCTTAAATTCATATGGCCATCACTTTTTTAATTTATCTATTCCAAATAATTTCTAATTAAGTGCCGATACGATTAACAACCGTAACTGAAATCGTACTCGGTGAAAATGGACCCCAGCGCGCGCGGTATCTGGGGGGGAAAGAGGCGTGGGATTATTATTATTTTTTATCAAATCGCTTTGGATAAGCAACTAGAACGTTAATCCAGAACCACATTAAATCTTTATGAAACGAAAGCAAAATGTTTAATCTCAAGTGAATCGGCTCGTCATTATGATACAATGTAGATACACTTTTGTGTCATTGCTTTGATTCATATCAAATAGGTGCTCTGCTTGTCGGAGAAGTTTCATAAGTGCTTCATCGAAAGTCATCAAGAAGGAATTAGAGCGTTTAAATGAATCAATTGGATTTAAATAAATTCCATTGCATTTTCAATCTTTGTTATAAATATTATTATTCTGGGGTTGATCTAAGGGGAGGCGAAGTGTAGTTCGCGGGGTCAGCTAGTATATTTGTAAATATTGAATATTAAGTAATAAAAAATATCGTAATAACTAAGGTATTAGGAATAAAATAAAGGAACCATATGAACCCTCAAATAACAAAAGTTTTGTTGTTTCTTAAGTCAGACCATGGAGGCCGCTGCGTTCTACCTCAGCCTTTGATAAAACAAAGACAAAAAACAATTTTAAACTATTGAATATTCAATTACTTTCAAAATGTATTGAAGACTGAAACCAATATCAAAAGTCTATCAAATTTGATGTTTATGAATGGTGTATTTTTTTTTACATTTATTTTTTGTGTTCAAATAATTCTCTTACTCTAAGAGTATCAAATCACATGAAATCCTCAACCTGATAATCAATTTTTATTCGATTCCCTTCCAAACACACATTTCTTCCTTGCTGTATTCAGCCATTTTACAATTACAACTCATCCCAACTGAATGAATAAATTATTTAAGTTGTAATCAAGGATCAGGGCACCATTGTGTGTCATACCTTTTAATTAAAATTCATTGCAATTATTCAATCCACTCCCACAGCTACACCCCACAACCTTTACAATTTCCACTGCATAGCATTTTATCATAAGTCAGAACGTAAAATTTATAAACAACAAAATATATTCCTATTTTCTTAACGACATCTTCCAGTTGAACGAAAAACAAATAAGAAAAATAACCCAATCTGATGCTCAAGGACTCTCTGCCTTGAAATCGAAACCAACTTCAACAAATTTATATTTGTTTGAGCAAAAAACAAATATTGATGATGTTGCGTTGTCCCGTTCGCACTGGAGTGCAGGAAAGTGCATATTCAAATACACTCTCACTCGAATGCAATTTCCAGGTGAGATGGCTGTGGGTTTTTGTTGGAATAGCATTGCATAATCTTCTTTTTCAATTTAAATCCCAGAGAGAGCTATCCACACGCCTCATAGATTAATTTGCAGTACCAATAGCATTCGGTTCGTATTTGCGTAATTGCACAGAACACAACTCGATACCCGACAACAGGTAGGCGACACGGCAGACGTATAATGACGACACGGGACGGAACAGGTCAGGGTACGTAGACGCAACGCACCAAACCACCAAATACATATCTCTATCTCTACCATCTGCCATATCTTCAATATTGTTTCAGTATCTACATAATGAAATGAACAACTATCAGGGTACACTCTAGTTCATTGAATTGTTGCCATTAGCATATTATATTATGAATTTGGGGATAACTTTTGGATTGCAAGAAACTTTTTTAAAAAGGAGTTAACAGCCATCATGCGAAACCAAAAATATAAATTGTGTTTGCTTTGGGGTAAGTAAGATCATCAAAGGGTTAGAGTTGACCTAGCAAACGATTGTCCATCAAGATTTTATACCCAGAACGAATGGGGACTTTTATCAGAATTTTCAGAGGATGAATTCGTACTCACAAACAATTTAATTATTCACAATTTAGTGAGAATAAGTATCTTAGGAGTGAAGAAATTATATTGAAGAGTCAGAAATCTGAGTCAATATAAAAACAAGACACGTCTACTACGAGTGCCTTAGTATGTTCTACTAAGGCACTCGTAGTAAGTAAGTAAAGTAAGAATTGAGTATTTTGTTGCTGAGTCGTTGCTGAACAAAATACTCACAACTTTTCGGTGCCAGCTTAAATCTGCTAGTCAAAGCCACAGTCGTTTCATCATTCGTGAAACAACGATTATGAGTCTACACATCACTTAAAATATTAAAATATAGAAGATATTTAAAAAAAAAACGACTTTGTACCTAAAAAACTGGAAAGGGATGGCGAAGGAACAATCGTGACTGAGAAGCTGGCTCCGTATCTTTAAAATTTTTAATAATGGTTCTAAAATTCCAACTTGCGTGTGAAGAACTTTTATCGAAGGCAGGTCTTTCTGAGGTATACTTGTCTTTCTAACCTCAGTAGGTATTTTAAGTTATAGTCATACATAAACCAAATGGACCACCAATTACACTCTGCAAGCATTCATCCTGAAAAAGGAAGAGGAATCAGTCTACTTAACATCGCCTACAAAATCCTCTCTGCCATAATATGTGAACTTCTGGAGCCTTTCGTCAACAATCTGATTGGTCCTCATCAATAAAGCTTCAGGATAGAAGCTGGATAAAATCTATGAACTCCAAAGGTGGCTATCCACCACCTTTTCATCGATTTTAAAGCCACGTATGACAGCATCTACAGAGACGAACTGTAAAAAGATGTCTAGTTTTGGCATCCCTGCCAAGCTCGTTCGCTTCTGTAAAATTACGATGGAGAACTCACACTGCGCGATCGAGTTTGTCAACAAGCTTACGGAATTTTTCAATGCAAATCTCCACCTTCGACACCAGACGCACTATCTTCAAAAAGTCTGTTCAACTACTCGCGTACTCTGGCGATATTGATATAATGGGAAGAACACAGCGCGATGTCAATGGCGACTTTGTGAGAATTGAGACAGACACCGACGGCTCTGACAGAACGTCGAAATAGACGCATATAACTTCGAGGTAGTATAGGAGTTTGTCTACCTAGGCTCCGCTCTTAACACGGGCAATAACACCAGCGCTAATAATATTTCTTTGGGCTAAGAAAGCAATTGAGTGGAAAAGTCCTCCCTCAAGCAGCTAAGGTAAGACTGTAGAACACCCTCATCATCACAGTCCTGCTGTATGGTGCAGAAACATGGACCTTGACAAAATCGGATGAATGTGCCTTAGGTTGTTTCGAGAACCAGAATGACAAAAAAGATATAGATATAACAGCAAACTTTACGGGTTATACAACGACATGGACCTAGCCAGAACAGTCAAAGTCCAGAGACTCAGATGGCTCGGTCATTTAGAGCGGATAGACACCAATGCTCCGGCCTGGAAGCATTTGACAATATTCTCGAGGGAAGTGGAAGGAGTGGAAGTACGACTCAGGTAGCACACACAAGTCGAAAAGAACCTCAATCAACTGCGTAAATCAGGAGTTCAAAACCGGAGACAGAGCTATAGGGCTGGCTGCCGGAGACTGTTGATTGAGGCCTAGTCTACAACAGACTGTAGCTAAGTAGGTAAGTAAGCATACAAATTGTCCGTACATTCTGAAGGGCAATTATTGTTTCAAACCACTGCAATGGCTATACCGATTAAAGAAAACACAAAAAAAATGCTAAAAGATCATTTGACGTGAAATTTCTTCAGTCACGATGCTTTTAGAAAAGCCAATGTTATATTTATTTACGAAGTAAGTTCCAAGTTTAATGAGCCTACAGAAAAACCACACAATAACAAAACCCTTGTAGAACCCAAAGCGAAATTTTATGGGACACTTGGGAGAACGTCGAGAAGAAGAAATTTGAGACGAATTCCAGTGGTTCTTTGGTGCTTTTTGAATAAGACGATGCAGGCTTACATTTCCACCTACGAAACCTTCCCAAAGTAAGGATTATGATCTTCAAGATCTGACTTCAGTCTGACAAGGCCGCTGAAGAACGCAGCTTATTTGCCGAATTATTGTACAAAGGAGATGAAGATGATCTGTGATTGAATGACAATTTAAGGAACGCCTCTAGCGTTTTGTTCTTATAAGTGAGGCTTCAATTCAAAAATATTCAACATCGGGCAAATATTCAATCGAGAGCAGATCTTTCGAGGCTCACGCTGCTTAAGGTCAAGCAACTACTTAAGCGTAAACAGTGGAAAAATTGATCAAAACTCACAACACACAACAGAAGTAGAATCAAATCCCGAGGTTAAGGACGTCTGTCGGTCTTAGTTCCATTCTTCCTTTCCTTGCAAATTTTGTTTGCCACGCCCTGGCTGCTTCCTCTTTACTCTACGAGCTGAACATTTCTCCCGAACGCACGTTCAGAGTGCTTTTAGCTTAGTAGCCAGGTCATACAGCCGTAGGTGCGTACTACAGCAGCATTTTCGAAGCCATGGATAGATTTTCTTTAACTAGCCGTCCGTGTTTCCATATTGTAATCCGCTGCTACTTCTGATCCAAGGTACTTCAAGGACCGCACTTATTCGTACAAGTACTTTTCTATGTTTTTCTTCTCCCAAATTCTATGCAGATGGAACTACCATGAACTCAGTTTCTCACACGCATTTGTGAATGTGTAGTCCCATTGTTCGATATCGATGAAAGACGTTTGTAAGGTTTGGGATTTCCTTCCAAAGATGTCAATATCGTCTTGTTAACGATAGTCCTTCTTGAGCTTTTCTACGAGGTGAATATTCGTGGAGCGCGGGAATAGCTGAAATTTCAGTGATAATTCTAGTAACGAGGGTTTGAAGCATTCAAAAGACGAAGAGGCTCAACTATACTACTCGTTATATTAATCATATTAAATTAGAAAAATGTTAATTGGGTCTAGCTATAGTATTCGCAATTGTACAAACAAAGATTTCTCTTCTGTAAAACTTGTTTGCAAGACAACGTTTGTCGTGTCCACCAATAAATTGTGAGCATTCATCGTTTTTCAATGAATATATCGGTAGTGTCCGTAGCTTAGTGGTTAGGTGCGTTGGCTGCTAAGCAGAACGTCGTGAGTTGGAGTCCTACTCGTGCCATAGTTTTTATTTCATATTTCAAGGGCACTGCCTCTTGCGAAGACAAAATTTCCAATAGTATCATCTGTCATGAAAAAGTGCTTCTCAACTTTGACGTTCGGAATCGGCGTTTAAAATTGTAGGTCCCTTCAATTCTACACACGCACCTAGAGAATGGTTGATGACACATAAAGTTCTATCGTATTCGCTACAGCCAGCTTTTTGTATGAAGTTCACATGCACGCTCACACATTCATAGTTTTATAGAAAAAATTTCGAATACCAAATTCTCCAAATGGGAAATAAACCAATAACCACAATCAGCGAATCCGGAGTGTTTTTGTTTATTTTATCTCTGCACACAGATCAATGGTTTTCGAAACAAAGGCTAGTGAGTCGACCGAGCGTAAGCATTCCGAAAAAATCCGACCGTGGGTGATGACCTCAGGAACGTGGAAAATATTTTTCAGCTAACACGAATTTCCTAATAGTCAGATTGTGTTCACGTTCGGGCAAAGTGGCTTCCTATTCTCCATCGGCATCGTTTAAGCGAACAATATTAGTGTTGAATAGAGTTTTCATTACAAAACCGCAAACATCCAACTAAAGTGTTACTCACATCCCTCTTGTCAGTTAAGAAAAAATAACAGAGAATGTAAATTTCAAAAACAGGATCTGTGAATCTTCAGTGTAGTGCCCATTGAATTATCTAAATTGCTAATTAGGATTTTTTTAATTTAATCCAGTTTCCGCCCGCCTGGTTAAAAATTTGACTTCAGCAGAATGAACTTCACCGAACACAGTTTCGCCTTCGACAATGAAAGCTACTTCAATATGACCGATATAGACGAAATGCAAATGGAGAAACTTGTCACAGTGATAGTGCCGATATTTTTTGGTCTAATTGCAATCACAGGATTCTTGGGCAATAGTTTGGTGATATTTGTTGTTTTGGCCAATCCGCAAATGCGGTCGACAACAAATTTGCTAATTATGAATTTAGCAGTGGCCGATTTGCTGTTTGTGATATTTTGCATACCGTTTACGGCAAGTGATTATATGTTTTATGTTTGGCCATTTGGGGAGCCCTGGTGTTGTTTTGTTCAGTATATGATTGTGGTAACGGTGATGGTTAGTATTTATACGCTGGTGTTGATGTCGGCGGACCGATTTTTAGCGGTGGTTCTTCCGATTTGGTCGCGGGCGATTCGCACAGAGAGGACAACGAAAATTGCAATATTCAGTGTGTGGATGGTGACAGTTGTGGCAGCGGTGCCGGTGTTTTTTGCGCACCAATTAGCGGTGAGTATTGTTTTTTTTGTTTATGTAATTTATTTTGCCTTGAGTTGAGTATTGCTCATTTATTCAAATAATCTTTGTTTTCATAATTTGACTAACCATTTCTTAAAGCACTTCATGCTTGACAATTATTGTTTGTGTTCTTTTTTGTTTTGTTGAATTCTTCTGTTGACATGTTTATGTTGAAGAATCTTTTAAGAAGTAGGTTTGCCAATAAAATTAAATCTTTTGTTAATGCGAATGGGACTAGATTATTTCCAAGCGGCTGAACAGATTTTGTTTTAATTTATGAGATCAAAAAGATGCGATGTCAATATGACGAAAATGGTAAAAATTTCGTACAAAAAAAAAAAGTGAACTCCATATTTGTATGATAAGATAAATTGCGACTTACGTTTGAAATTTTTCATTCAGCTACACAACTAATTAAAAAACTAATTAAAAAAATTGAGCACAACCGGGTTGTTCGAACTTTTTCCTATTGATTAAAAACTTAAAAAAATCAAAAATTCTAGTATGAAATATTTTTAATATGCAAGATACCTTTTTGTTTTAAAAATATTTTCTGTTCAAAAGGATTTCAAAAAATATTTTTGTTATTTAAGGTACCATCAGCATTTGCCACATTTTTGAAAGCAAAATCCGACCAAAAACATTCTGTAAAAAATTTACCAAGTCTCGATGGAGCTGCTTGCTTGCTTATCTCTTAAAAGTAATGAAATCTAGGCAAAGTGATACCAAGTCTAAGGTTCTTTACTGGGATTTGTTTATTATTATTATAGTTTATGTTGTGTGACTTGGCTCCCGCATGCACTCTCCAAACCAAAGCACTCTTGCACCCACTGTTATCTCCTTGTTCCATAGTTTCGATCTTCCTTGTCGTCCCGAACCTTGTGGCTGCGATGAGAAGACTTTCTGAGCTGGAGCGTTGTCGTCCATTCACTCGATGTGAATGAGCCAATGAAGTCGTCTTTTCTTGGCTTTCTGAACTACATCAACATCTTGGTATAGCTCGTACAGTACAGTAGGGACCGAAAATCCGTCGATGAATTTTTCTTTCGAAAGCGCCAAGTGTCAATTTTCCATTTTTACTTATCGTCCAATAGCCATAGAGAAGGACTGGTAAAATCAAAGTTTTGTGTAGCAGACACTTTTTCTTTCGAGTGAGGAGTTTAAGCCAGGTTGTTATTCCGAAGTAGCAGCGGTTCGCTAGGACAATTCTTCGTTAGATCTCCACTAAGGTGTCGTTTGTGGGAATGATTCACCTTGAAAGGTAGGTGAACTCCGTAACTACCTTGAAGTTGTTCTAGGCGATTGATAGATGTTCTTTTGTTTGTTAGTATTATGTTCTTTGTTCACTTCAAGGCCAAAGACTTTCGGCTTTTCATAAATCGCTGTGAAGGCAAGCACAGCTCTCCTGGTGCTGGGTGGATTTGTTGAAAATAGTGTTTTCCGTGCTCACACCTGCCTTGCGCACTATTTGCTACATGACCGCGCATCACCTTGTCTAAACCGATCCCGAAATCAGACATCGCCATCATAAGCTCTTGGCAGATGCTATCATAAGCAGCTTTGAAGTCGATGAAAAGAAGGTGGTTTTAGAATTGACTGGTCTTTTCCAGGGTCTGTCTCAGTAAGAATATTTTGTATATCGTTGCTCTACCTTGCCGACACTTTAACGTGACGATTAAATTGTTAAAGTATGGTTGTTAACTCCAACACAATATCTACATAGATTGGATAGGATTAAGTATGCAACCATAAGCAGGGATATGTCTCGTTAGTTTTTGTTCGACATTTTTTAAAGAGGCGGGATATTTCCACACTTTGTTGATGACCTGGTGGATGCGCTTCATCACAACACCTCCTTAATATTTAAAGAGCTCCACAGGTTTGCCATCCGAACTGGTGTACTTGTTATTTTTTTTAGTTTTTTCTTCACAATATTGCTGTTATCTGAGTCCCCTTTTATTTGCACTATTTTTAGATGCTATAGTGGATTGGTTACCGTGTGGAATTGAAGTTGGAATTTCAAAAATAAAAACAAAAATGTACGCAGACGATATAGTTATACTCGCAGAGACTCCATGCTCTCTTCAAATGATGATCAATAAACTGTTTGAATATTGCAATCTATGGGGCCTAGAAGTTAATGTCGCAAAATCGAAAGTGATGATTTTTCAAAAAGGAGCTGGCAGATTAGCAAGAGGTGAAAAATGGAAATTTGGAGAACAAACACTGGAAGTTGTTAAAAAATACTCATATCTTGGTATGGATCTGACATTTCATTTAAAAATGGAAAAACACCTTAAAGCTAAACTGGAAAAAGCTAAGATAGCAATCTGCTCGAATTGGAAAAAGATCTTTTGCAACAAACTGATAACTTTTAGTTCAAAGTTTAAAGTCTTTAATGCTACGGCTCAATCCATTCTCTTTTATGGAGCACAGGTGTGGGGTGCACAGAAATTCGAAATCGTAGAATATCTATTACGTTTTTTTCTAAGAAAAGTTTTTTACCTACCAATTAATACTCCAAAGTATATGTATAATTTAGAATCTGGTCTGCCGCAACAATGTTCATTTCAACTCTAAAATTGAATGTTGACTATCTATTAAGGGTGGTAAAAATGAGTAACTCCAGGCTGCCTAAGTTGATAATGCGCCATGCAATACAACATAAAACTTTTTTATCAAAGAATGGACAAAAATAGCGGCCGATTGTGGTGTTACGATGAACTGGGAAGTGAGCAACATACTTAACTTGAAAAAGGATTTATACGAACTCATCATGCTCACTGACGAAAATGAAAGGTATGCCTTTATAGAAAAAGCTCGTGCGTCGACCGAAAGAGTGTATTACTCAAGGGCTAACCTTAATCTTAAAGAGCTCAACTATTTCAACAGTCGTTATTCCTGTTATGTCATTGGGATGATTTTCAAAATCAGAGGTGAGCTTATCAAGCTGAATGCCATGCCGCATCGAAACGAGGGTCCAGATCTTTGCAACTTGTGTAATCTACAAGCACGGGAAGATGTGTATCACTTCATCGGAATCTGTGTAATTCTAAAGGAAATAAGGCGCGTCTACTTCGGAAAAAATGTTTTAGAGGAGGAAGAGGTGCATGTTTTACTCAATGACGGTGATTGGAAGCTACTATTTGATTATTATACTGACGCCAGCACTTACAGATCCAAAATAATTAATGAAGCCTTTTGAAAAATCTAAGAAAGAATCAATTTGAAATGAAAAAAAAGTCTTACAAATCTCAAGATGCATATAAAGTTACTCTCAATTTTGTTTTAACTAAACTAAAAGTCCTATTAACTATTCAAAAAAAAAAAGAAATCTGTAAAAGATTTAAGCAAATTTGCCACTCGGGCAGACGACAGATATGTCATGCCTTTAAATATTCAAGTTTTTCTCAATGACTTTATGTACTAGTTTTTATATTGAATAAAGATCTATCATATTTATTTCACACTTCCAATGAATTTTCCCAAGCTAGATGGTGCTTAGACAGTGGATGCACTTCACATGTTTGTAGGGATGCATCACTTCTTCAAAACCAAATACCCACGAGAGCTTGCAACATCCGCGTCACCTTCAATCACTGCTAAATGAGACGTGAAGATATTGACATGGAATGGAAATGAGCACATTGATGTAAAGTTTAATAATACGCTATTTGTCCCTGACTTACGCACCGACCTGACATCTGTTGCCAAGATTGTAGATACAGGTGGACAAAGCTTTAATACAAGTTAAAGATAAAGACACCAAAATCATAGCCGAACGCGACGGCGACTTGTTTTACGTTTGTTCACAACTTCAGGAAAGTCACCTCGCAACCAACAAACAAGCAAGAGATCCTGAATCATGCCACAGAAAACTTGGCCATTTGAATTCACATGATCTTTTACTAATGTCGAAAAAACAACTCATTCCTGAATTAAAAGAAGGTCCGAAAACTTGCGAAGCATGCATAACTTCAAAGCGCGACAGCTCTTGAAGAGCCAAGGCCTAAGTGGCTTACTCTCATCAACAATTTTCTAGGTGCGTGTGAAGAATTGAGGGGACCTACAATTTTATGCCGATTCCGAACGGCAAAGTTGAGAAGCACTTTTTCATGACAGATGATACTCTTGGAAGTTTTGTCAGTTCTTCGCAAGGGCAGTGCCCGTGAAAGATGAAATAAAAACTTTGGGCCCGAGGTAGCTATACTTGATTACCTTTTCAAAATCGAAGTGAACGTTCTGGTGAATTGTTGGAAATTATACACAGTGACGTATGTGGCCCCATGCGCACTGAGTCTCACGGCAGATCTCGCTATTTCCTAACATTCATCAATGACTATAGTCGGTATTACAATTTAGAAGATACGAATGCTATAACGACAATTGAATTTGAAAATAAACCTAAGAGTGCATATAACGATACTGAAAGCTTTGAAAGAACAAATATAAATGAGAATGGTACACCCGAAGTAGCGAAAACCTACAGAAACGCTCCTGGAAGATCCTCAAAACTGAAAACAGGACGACGAGAGCGACCAAGAAAAATCTTTAATTAAGTCGAAGTCACAGAAGAGAAAGAAGCCATTTACACAGAATTTCGGTATTTAGTAAAAAACAACACATGGTAAACTGTGAATAAGTCCGAGAAAAAGAAAACAATTGGCTGTAGAATAGTTTTGCGAAATAAATGGGGTGCAGATGGTACACTCGAGGGAAGAAAAGCCAGGTTAGTAGCGAAAGGGTCAATGAAACATTCACCCCAGTCGCAAGGCTAAGTTCGTTGAGATTACTGATTGCTCTGGCAGCTAAGGAAAATTTTAAGATTTCTCAATTGGACATCACATCAGCTTGTCGAAGATATCCTTATGGACATACCACAGTTTTTGAAAGTCATGTTGCACAGAATGTCCACTAGCGATGGCGATGAGAATCTTAGAGTTCTTGCACATAAAATGCTGAGAGAACTTCAAGACGTATCCAACAACGCTTGTAAACTCGAAAAAGCATTATATGGACTCCGACAGTCAGGATGTCAATGGAACATAGAGATTGACGGCACACTTAAGAAAACGGGATTGTTCCCAACAGACTCCGACCCGTGTGTTTATCATGACAAGCATAAGAAAACATTTGTCCTTCTATACGTCGTCGATGATATCCTCGTGTTCTCCAGTGACCAAATCATGGAAAATAACATCAAGCAAACATTTGCCAAACACTTTTCTGTGCGAGACCTTTGTACGTCCCCACACAAAATACAACTATCACAAGGTGGACATATCGAAGACGTCTTGAAAAAATTTGGGATGGAAAACAGTAAACCAGTCGCCACTCCAATGGTCACTGATCGCAAACGTTTAAAGGACAGTACAAAATCTGAGGATGACCACTGGGAGAAACTATATCGGGAGCTTCTGAGAGCATTGATGTATCTTGCCCTAGCGACACGCCCAGACATTGCATTCTCGGTAAGTGCACAGAGAAGCACATTGGGTCGCAGCGAAACGAGTGTTGCGCTATCTAAGAGGTACAACTCAACTGAGACTTAAATTTCAAAAGGATGATAAAGTACACATTTGCTTCGTCGACGCAGATTGGGTAAATTGTTCACTTGATCGCCGATCTTATACTGGTTCAACTTTTGTGTTCGGAAAAGCTTCAGTATCTTGGGAATCACGTAAGCAACGTACCTGTGGCTCTTCGACTGAAGCCGATTAAATGGCTATCATTGATGCAAGTAGAGAAGCAGTATACTTGTCAACATTTTTAAAGGAGTTAGGGTAAAATCATCATAGCCAAATAAAAATGTACAATGACAATCAAGGAGCAGAAGAGCTGGCCGAAAATCCTGTGTATCACTCTCGATCTAAACACATCGACATTAGATACCATTCCGTCCGTGAAGTCATCAGAAATCCCTCTATAACACTCGACTACATGCCGACGGAGGAAATGGTCGAGAACATTTTGACCAAACCTTTCACCAAGGCAAATCAGGAAAAATGCTTAATCGCACATGGCCAACAAATTGAGAGGAGGTGTTGGACTTTGGTAATTCATTATCCTCCTAACAACTTTGTTTTTCAGTACCTTGCGTACACTTTTCTTATTTAATCTAATAATCTGTATAAATATTTTATTCAGAATCGTTTGTTGTCAAATTAATTGTTCACTTCACTTTGTATTTTCAAACATATTAAACATATTTCTGCTTTTACTCTAACACCTACATTTCTTATAGATAAGAACATTTATGAAACCTCTCTTTCTCTATGAACGATTATGAAAATTTCTTTTTCTTTTTTTATCCTGATATTTCTTACCGAAACCTACAAGGTGACTTAGCAGCTCCGTACAGACGAGATATCACATTATCAGATAAAAACAATTATGCATGAACTTAGACACAAAACAAGAAACCAATTTAAGTTCGTACAAAAGTATTTTTGTTGTCGCAGGCTAGATCGCCAAAGGAAATTGTTGTCTTGAAAATTTGCCAAAGTATTTTGTTTTGTTCTTATTTATTACTCCGCCAACCATCATCCAAATATTATTATTCTAAGGACATTGTATTCAGTAATCAAATGTGTAGTTTCGTTGTAAGCAAATTGCTGTCATTTGTTCGACCACATTTATCACATCCTACAACGAGGCATTGGTCTCAATTCCTATACTACCAACACAATACAATATCAACTGGAAAATAACGTTTTTTCCCTAATTACCTCCCAAATAACAATGTCGAAAGAACAATCTCGTATGAATATTTGTCCACATATTAAAATATGTATACGAAAAGGATATGAATCCATAAAGAACAATTTATTGTTCCGTTATATGCCAAAAAGGACAACTATCATCTTCCGCCTTTTGTATGATCCACTTTGTGCGATTATGGCTAAGATATTCTACATATCCGTTTTAATATTAGCGCCAAAGACTTTGGTATTAGTTCAAAACATAAGTCCAACAAAAAGAACAACAAAACGAAGAAAGGACGAAGGAAAAAAATGATTACACTAATAACAGACAGTAAACTGTGTAATGTTATGTAGTGAAAAATATGACAAGAGTCCTTCGCAAAGGATGTGCCAAATGAATACAAAATGACACAACAATCTCGATATGGTGTAGGCAGGGTTAGGTTTTGTTTTGTTTCAGCTCAAGTTTCATCCTTTTTGGATTCATAATTTTGTTGCAAGGATATAATAATAGATGATTAAGTTTATTATTTCCGCCCATCTTCATTATAAAATATAAAATATTATTTTCTTCGTGATGATGTGGACGCTAATAACTGCATTGGTCTTTTGGTTTAATTTTTGTGAAGTAGAAAGAAGAATAGCAAACAAAATGTATAGCACTTGTATACTGCCTGATCCTGGATAATGGTCTTCTAAGTGCAAGATGACGATGACGATAGCTTTGTCTGTTCTTGAGGATGCATGTGAAGAAAAGTTTGGTTTTATGATAATAGACCTCGATTATGTTGACAATGTTATGGCCACAGGATGTTAATATTATTTTCAATTTACATCCACTATACAGCCATAAAGGATATGATTCATGCTAAGCATGAGCAGTTTGGGTTACGTTATATGACAATATCTTAGCAATCCCGTTTTAATAAGTAAGAAGAAACGGAATTTCTTCGGGTACATTTTGTAATAAAGTCTTTGTTGTATCTCATGCTGAGCCTCGGATGCTTTCAAGTAGACCCTAGAATACTGGTGATCGCAATGTAAGGCCTACGACTGACTTTGTCGCTATGGCCGACGTTAAGCTCATGAAGGCCAGGACGTGCCATTGGTTATTTTGATATTGACAGCTATTTCTCCTCTCAAAAACCTTTGCTAAATCATATTACCCATCTAAATGTTGTGTAGTTACGCCCAAACAGAGTGTTTTTGAAGTTTTTGAAGAAAAAAGACCAAATCGCGTTCAGCTCCCTTGGTAATGTCGATAAGTCGACATCAATCAAAACATGAGGTAGGCGCTATCTGTAAGCGCCCGCATTTGGATAATCCAAACAATATGAAGTAAGAAGGTACACCTTTACACCATTTCCAAAATCACACCCAAAACGTGACTGAATAAAAGAAAATCTAGCGCCTCCTGGCGTTATCCTTATCAAAAAGAAAACAATAAGAACCATACCCATTTGCCAAACAAAAGAAAAAAATTGCCTTTCCATTCACCTTCAAAATAGTTAGGCAGGTAGGAACTTGCCCTTCCTTGGTCTTCATTGAAATTTTGAAATAAATAAGCTGCAGATTTGAGCAAGGACCGTTGAATGACTAATGTCTGGACCAAATCAATTCACACCTTCCAATGAGACCTTAGCAAAATCATTCACATCGCAAATACAACATTTGGTCAACACATGTTGAATGAAAAGGATAAGGTCCTTGCCTCTGCATGATTGCCAGGACAAGCATCATGTGGGTTCTGTTGTTCATGTCCATTATAGTGTCTCAATGATGACACTGATTTATGATACCAAGGATCCCGTTTGAAGATTTAGATATACCTAAGGAAGGTAGCCAGCCATTCATAAGACTAACAGACTTAAGGGCTCAAAAGCAAATAAGGTAAATGAACCCCTGCCACGTTGAGTGATTTGAATTTTATTTCGCTAGACATCTTACAGCGGAACACAATCACATCCAAAAGTGAATAACCATATAAAGAGG
>CAKKXW010000003.1:69014659-69035171 GCA_920937365.1 Sphaerophoria rueppellii | reverse complement strand
CTCCGCAGAATCTCTACTTTGGCTCAATATAAATGCCATTTCTTCTTCATGCGCTCTTTTTTTCTCATTACATACCCGTTTGTACTCTTTATTTGCTGTAACATACTCCATTTTAATGTATTTCGTGTCGTACGAGTATAATCTCAATAAATTCAACAGCGCAAGGGATCTCTTCCTTAGACTTTCGCATTCATAATCATACCAAATAGATTTTCTACGAAAATTTGTTTTTGTATTGGGAGAATTTGCTATTTCTAAAATTAATGATTCCAGGTCATATAACGGAATATAGTTGACTTTAGCAACAGTTTCCTTAAGGCAAAGTTTAGTATCCATCATGCCTGATAATTCGTTTTTATAATTGTTTTTCCATCTCAAGCAACTCCTTTCTATTTGTTTTTCGCTATAAGGTAAATTCTGAATGATCTTCTTACAAATAGTGATAGTTATTGGAAGATGCTCAGAATAAGTAGCATCCCCAACCATAAAGTCTTCAAATACAGCATACCAGTCTCCACTTATCAAACCATAATCGATTGTTGAGCATCCTTGCTTTCCAATAAAAGTAAATTCTCCGTTCTTGTCCCCATTTGCTGTTCCATTTAAAATACTTAGTCCGAAATCGTGATATAGTTCAATTAATTTTTTTTTCTTCTGCATTACACTTTAAATCTTTGCTCCTGTGCTTTTCAGTCATATAATGCATCATAATCTTGTTGCCAATAGTTGCAATTAAGGTAAACGGGTACTATATAATAGAGGCTATTTGTGTTTTTAATTTCTACATAGAGAATCTCTTCTTCAATTTTAATTTTACATACAGGGAAAATGTTTTTTTATAGCAGTAAGTATTCCGCCACTTGCTCTACCTCTGTTGGATGTTCTGTTAGCTGGTATCCAAAAACATTCGTACGAAGTAAAATACTTTTCAAAATTTTTACATTTGTGTTCTTCTGTGTGTGTTTCAAGCAAAAAGATAATATCAAAATTAAATAAGTACGTAAAAAAACCAGGAAACATTATTTTACTATTCAGTCCACCAACATTATACGATACGATTTTACAATTAAAACAAATATTTACTTCATTGCTAAGTTCCTCAATGACTTCCCTGTCCTATTGACTAGAACTACTCGTTAGACTTATATGGTTCTGACCTTTGCTGCTATTAGAGGCGACGTTTGTAGTTGTCAAAGGGTTGTCATCCGCTTGATACTCCGGTAAACAAACTTTGAATAGATCAGCGTGGAAATTGAAAGTATCGCAAATTTTTTTAAAACCACAGCTATTTCCATATCTGAAACCTTCCGCTTCTAACCAAGTAAACTCCATACTTTCGACGAGAAGCTTATCATCTTTTACAACAGCCTTCAAGTTTGGTTGCTTGCGCTTTATAATTTTTCTTACATGCAACAGATTTGCTCTTCTTCTCCTGTGTGGATAATCTTTTTGTATTGAGATATTGGTGTTTTTTTTAGTTTGTTAGTGTTTTTTAATATTTTGTACAACAATAAAGTTTTTAAATTTAGAGTTCCAAGATTTAATTTCTTTAATTTCATCGATGCAGTGATTGTTTAAGTCGTTTGACAATTTGTTGCATATATCTACGACTTGTGCAGTTTGTTGTTCATCTTTTGCTTCGACATTGACAATAAGATTTTTTTCCCACGCCTCCAAGTGAATATGTTCTAATTGTTTTTCTAGTAGAACTACTTTGGTTTGAAGTGCACTCAAATGATGTTTTAAGCTATCGTTTTCGCTTTTGAGAGCACTGATGTCTACACGTACCTCTTCTACATCGGCTTTGGTTGCGAGATTTTGAAGCTTGGTATCAAGAAGCGTACTTAAGTCTGCTATCGCCATGTTTGAGACCAAATTCGAGTCACTTTTACCCATTTTGGAAGGTGAATTTGCCTTATTTGGTGAAAGGTCTGAATATAGGCGCTTTTGAGAATTCATATAAAATGACTGGATCCTAGATCTCCTTTGTTTTTGGGCGGACTTATTTTCTTTTTTTTTTTATAATTTGATAATTAGATGATATTAAGTGAAAACTTGCCTATAAATTCCAATGAGATGTGAAATTCTTCGTGTTTCTCACTTGGTAACAATTTCCTTAATTTAACTATTTGTTTTAAGTAAATAATTCAATTTTTCAACAGAGCGATAAATTTTTAGTTTCTTTCACTTTAGCACCAGTGTTGCCACTCCAATAAATAAATATGATTTGTGGGAATGTTCTGCGCTGTTTTACTTTTCTTTTTTCTTGAAACAATCCGCTGCCTTGTGTCCTTTCTTGCCGCAGTAGTTGCAGCTGTACTTGAATGGTTGATGTTTTGCTTTCTCATTGTAGTTTTCTTTGGACCCAAGGTAATTGTTGTTAAACTTAGCGAGGAGTGCTCCAGGTCGATCATTATTTTTGCGAATTCTTGCATCGTGTTCGTCGATGATTTTGACTTTTAGTGATTCAATGTCAGGAAGATTATCTCTTGACTTGATGGCACACCTAAAAATTTCAAAGGAGTTAGGCAGACTGTACAACAACATAACAGATAGTAAGTCATCATTTATGTTGACTTCCATGTTTTGGAGTCTGTCAACTACCTCGAAGAATTTGGATAAATACTCCCTTATGTCGTCTCCTTCCATCATCTTATTTTGCGTCAGCTGTTTTTACAAATTCGCCTTTCTTGCAGGCCCTTTAGATGCATATGTGGCTTCCAGTTTGAGGAAGATATCTCTAGAAGTTGAGCATCCTCTGATTTGACTTAGTTCAGGTGGACTTATAGCCAATATAAGATTCGATTTGGCCTTTCGATCTTCTAGTATTCATGCATCTACATGATTTTGTGATGCGGCCTGTTCTGCTGCATCAGCTCCCGTTACTTCCGGTTCTGGATTTTCTCCACTGACATAAATCTATGTCTCAGTATTAATGAGAACAGCTTCCATTTGTATTTTCCATGTCTCAACATTACTTTTGGACAAGGTTTCGCTACGTACGGCATTTGCCATTAAAAGTTAAATTTATTTTTCTTTTAGGTATCTTTTGGGTCTGGGCCCATAACCTATAAGAGTTAAAGCAAAAACATGTTTAATATTTTTGAAAATACAAAGTGAAGTGTAAAATTTATTTAACAACAAACGATTCTGAATAAAATATGTATACAGATAATTAGATAAATAAGTAAAGTGTACGCAAGGATCTGAAAAACGAAGTTGTTAAGAGGAAAATGAATTGCCAAAGTCCAACAAAATGTCTGACATGTAACTATTTTTTCTGATGGGTAATTTGATAGGCTATTTGAACCATCCTAGGCTCACCGTAATCTTTCGTCAATACGACAATTTAAACAATTTTTTATTGACAACTTATGAACGAACAGTATTAAGAGCATATACCTTTAGGTACCCAAACTATAACTCAAAATTTTATTATAAACAAGACTCGCTTTGCAGTGACATCAATTAAATGTCGAGCGATCGACAAGAAAGTTAAACAAAAATTAAAATTATTACCATTCCCATCGACCGACTGACGGACGCCAACAATCCGAAAGAAAAAAAAAACTATCTGTCGCATGCTCCAACGGTTTTTCCTATGAAATGGTAGATTCCCTGAGATTACCCTTCCCGCAACTATTGAGGTCTTGTGTTTCCCAGGCACTTTAATAACACTTTGCACTCGGCCTGGCCGTTTCACTTAACCCCGTGAACGCTTCAAATGGAATTGATATGTTGCTGGCGTAAAGATTACTAAGCAAGCAACGTGGATTAATGCTCTCGTTGCTGTAGCCGTCCGCGACGCACGGACGGTCGTCGTCTTCATATTCAAAAACAAGAATCTTGTACGTTCTGGTTACGCGATGTATTTTTAAACTCGCAATTGGAATTGAAATACCGCGCTTCTTTGTGCTACATCACGGAAATTACATCCACCAATTAGATGACACTCTCACCAACACACACAGTTTTAAGTACACACTGTACTCGAAGGGCGTTAATTAGTCCCTGGATCTCTAAGCATGGGAATTAACAACGGTGAATTGAAGTAGAGGAATGCCGCGCTCGGGTTAATAAACTCGAGCTTGGTTACGATTATGAGCGATGACAGTCGGGCTATTTTTAGAACTGAGCTGTCATGCAAATAGTACTACAAGCTACAAGTCATGGCAGGCAATATGAAAAATGTAAGCGAGAAATAAAAATTTGTTTGCAAAAATGTGTGCGAATTAATTGCTTATCTGTTGCAATTTTAGCGTGAGAGGAATTGTTTTACGACCGGGGTTTTGTTTGAGCAAACGGTCTGGTTGGATGTTGATAATAAATTGATGTGAATTCCTGAGGCACGGTAGAAGATAGAGTTACTTGACAATTTGAACGGAGAATTGCACAGTTTGTAGTCACTTAAAGTTAAAAAGAGGTTCCCTTTTGTGATGGAGTTCAAAGTTTGAATAAGAGGAAAGTTTTTAAACATTAATAATACTGAAGGGCTTACTTTAACAAATTTAGTTGCTTCTAGTACAAAAAATCATACTATTCTATTCTTTTTCAGAAAGATTTTGGGGTAAAGTTACGTTTTGCATTCAAAGCTTTAACAGAAACATTACGGCCGGACCAAAATATGGGTACCGGAAAAGTGACGCGATTAGTCTTCATTCGAAGTCGAACTATAAAAAGTCCCAAATGGCTCTAGTAGGTAACAAAAACCGAAAAACGAATCCCTTAGGAACTACGAGGAACAGTTAAAAGCTTATCCAGCCAGCTCGGTCCCTAGCTATCTGTCTCCAGTTTTTCACGCCAAGTTGGTTCCTGTGTGTCGCGGTCTTTCTCTTCTGCGACGTCCTTCCGGGTTGGATTCGAGAACTCTACGAGCCAGAGCAATATTTTCCGTTCGCTCTGCATAACCCAACCATCTAAGTCGTTGGCCCCTCTGGCTAGGTCAGTATCGCTGCACAGCTCGTACAATTCTTGGTTGAATCTTCGTCTCCATTCTCCAGACAGGACCAAAAATCACTCGAAACATTTTTCTGTCAAAGCAGCCCAAAGCGTTTTCATCGGATGTTTTCATGGTCCATGTCTCTGCACCATACAGGACCGGGATGATTCAAATTAGGGTTTTGTAGAGCGTCACTGTAGTTGCTCGGGAGTGGACTTTACTACTTCTAATACCAAAGAAGTAGCGATTGGCAAGAGTGATTCTTTGTTTGATTTCAACGCTGGTGTTGTTGTCTGAGTTAATAGCGGATCCTATAGAATCTGCCTATGTTGACGTTTGCTCCAAGACGTCGATGTTGGTTGTCCTTTCTTGTTGACAGTATTAACTTGGTCTTGCCGTCGTTAACCGCTAGACTCATCTACCGTGCTCCCGCCTCAAGACTCACGAACGCTCCACTAACATCACGCTGTGTTCTTCCAACTATGTCAATGTCTTCTGCGTATACTAGTAGCTGGGCGGACTTTTGAAAGTTTGTTGACGTTAGTTAGTCTTGGTGAGCTAGCTAGCTATCTCCAAGGTTACACACCAAGTTGTTGGAGGTCCTCTACAACGACTCAGGCGTCTTTATCGTTGGGCTTTAACTTTCTTGATTGAATCTTTACCTACCACTTTACAGCCCGGACTCAACCTTCGTCTCCATTCTCCATATAATGCGGACAAGACGAAAAATGAATTCCAAATTCTGACGTTTGTTTCAAAGGATGATGGATGTTCTACCTTGTTGACAGTTTAAACGCGGTCTTGCCCTCATTGACCAATAGACCCATCTTCATAGTCTCCGACTCAATGCTGACAAGCACTCCACTGACATTACGTTGTGATCTTCCGACTACGTCAAAGTCTACATGACAATGAAAAGGTGGTGTTGATTTGAAGTTTCTTCGTCTTTTCCCAAATATGAATATCTTATTCATGATGGACTTTCACGGTCAAAAGCCGCATTGATAAAGATATATGTATCAGGTATTAAGTTGTCGACGAACAGCGTCAAATGATTATTAATGCCTCTTTGCCAATCGATGTTGGGCTTACATTTTTTGTTGGGCATATTTCCTCTAACCAGATCTTGTCGAGGCGCAGGTGCATACTTCTTACTACATAACCTCCAGCTGCAGTTCAGTAGGTAGACCGTCTTCTCCAGCGTGTAGTGCAACTCAGCCAAGTCAAATATATATTTAACTAGCGTGATTATGTTCTTCATTGCCGTTCTTAAGCTTGGATAACTGGTATACTCTCAGCGTCAGCACTGCCTTGATTCTACCACAATTGCCTTGATGGCTTGAATGACTGATAGATGAGATGGTAAGGATGAGAACAGCTAAATACAAAGCAGGCAACAATCCAGGAAAGCACCCAAACTTTTTCCCTAAAAATTGTACAACGATCACCACCTCCATACCCAATGATACCCATATTACTGTAACATTCAGATAAAAACAATTAACTCAAACTTTAAAGCAATCCAAAATTTATTGACGCAAATAAACCGCACTGTCAAATGTCAACGTTAATAGACCATCACCATCAAATAGCCGAATGTAACTTGTGTGCGATATACCTTTCGTAAAATTTCCTCAATTCCAAAATTGTCATCTCAAACTGTGTTCGTCCATGATAAAGTCTTTCACCATTCGACACATCTACGCATAAGACACAACACGACAAAGGAGCTCCCCTAGGAATAATTTCAACAATATTTTCCCTGTAAAATGAATCGAAGAGGTGGAGTATGGACCTACATCTTAAGAAGTTGATAGCCCTCTGAGAAACCCTGAGAATCTCTGAGAAACTTATCCCATATAACTAACGCATGCCAATTAATCCAACTTAAGAGGCTAATATTTATTAATTAGTTCAACTTAAAACGAAGGAAAAGTCCAGACCCAAGGAATTTATTTCATTAGATAACATGATGTTCCCAAGATGTTGGTTAAGACACCTCACCTATGTATGTCGTTGTTAGAGTCCCAAAGGGGTGGAACGGCCGGTTGGTCGGTGTTCCGGAGAGCCTTTGGGTTTTGAGGCAAAGAAAATTGTGAGATAATTTTACATCGACACCAACTAAATTGTTCAAAAATGTACTTCAAGTTAAATGGATGCAAGGCATTTAGGTATTCTGTGAATTGTTGTTGTTTTAAAGACAAGCACATGTGTGTGAGTGAAGTGAGCAATAGGCAGCCACCATATGATGCCTTGAGGATGAAGAACATATTGTAGAAGTGGGAAATTTCCCTTCAGGTTAGAAGACGTCATCACAAAAAGGCAACTTGAGTATCAGTCTGCCATTGTGGGGTTGAATAACCCATGCTTACAGTGGGGAGAAATAGTAGTGTTCGACTAGTCTTTAACAATACTATTTTCCAAAAGTCTGTATAATCTCTGGCGTACGCCGACGATATTGATATTATTAGGAGAACATAGCGGAATGTCAATAGTGCGTTTGTGAGCATATACGCAGAGGCTAAATAACTGTGTTAAGCTGTCAATTAGGGCAAAACAAAGAATATGCTGTCATCAAGAATGGATACCAAACATGTACAAAACATCACGATAGTAACAGTAACTTACTTAAGCCTCTTGGATGGTATACAAAGAAGAGCCGTGAGAATGATCGGTGATAGAGACATCACTGATTCATTCAATCCTTTAGACCACCGTCGTAACGTTTCGTGTCTCTCTCAATTCAACCGTAATACCCGCGCTTTCAGGAATGCCCATCAGCTTACACTCGAGGTCGTACGCTCAAGTATAGAGAATCGTTCTTTAGCCGTACTACACGAATGTGGAACTCTCTTCCACACTCTCTTTTTCCCAATCATTGCAATGTTCAGGAATTTAAAACCAATGTACACCGGCACCTCCTCTCAAACCCCATCTTCTTTCCTAAAGCACTCACTGTGTCTGTGTGTGCTTATTAAAAAAAAAATATATACAAAACATCACAATAGACACTTATAACTTCGAGATGGTTAGGGACTTTGTTTATCCCTCTGCTCCGCTATCAACACAAAAATTGACATAAAGGTCGAGATCAGAAGGAGACTAACTCTTGCTGATCGCTAAGAAATCAATTGAGTAGTAAGGCCCTCTCCCCAACAACTAATGTTACGCTCTTTAAGACCCTCATCATCTGCATTCTGCGATATGATGCAGATGCATGGACCCTGTCAGAAACGGATGAGAGTCCCTTTCGAGAAAAAAGTTCTTCGGAAGATTTATGATTCTACCTGCATCGACGGTGAATGGATTAGACGATTTAACCATGAACTGTACGAGTTTTACGGATCCACTGACCTACCTAATAGAGTAAAAGTCCAACGACATACATGGCTTGGTCACTTGGTGAGGATGGACACCAATGCTCCGGCCTTTAAGGTCTTCGAATCCACCGCAGACTGACAACGAAGTGAAGGAAGAACGAAGTTCAGGTGGCATACGCAAGTTGAAGATGACCTCGACCAACTCTCGGTGTGCGAAAATGGAGCCATCTAACAAATGACCGAGCTGGCTGGATAAGTTGGTTGGTAGAGGCCCAAGTCTAACCCAGACATAAGGACATAAATGAGTAAGACAAGTTCTTAGTACAGTTTTAATCTTGATCATCACCGTCGGCCGTGCATCCTTCATCAAGTTTTTCTACATATCCCGAGTGGATGGATTAAACCATCTAATTTCGATTCCCAAGTCTTCGGCGTCCTGATCCACACCATCCTTCCAGTACAAAATTTGGTCTACCACGCTGTCTCCTACCATGAATTGTACCGAACAGACTTTGCGGACGGCGACTATGTACTTCTATTTTCCATACGAGATAGGTGTCCAGTTCACCGGAGTCAAGAAAATCTTCCGTCTACAAAATCTTTCTGTTTCACAAACGGGACCAAATAGTCTCGGTATGACCTTTCTCTCTCACAGGTTTAAAGTTTAGAGTGCCCTTGACTAAGCGCCGAAAGGGGTACTATGATAAGTTAGAAGTTCTTCGTATACAGCAGAAGTTTTGAAGTTTCGCCGCCTGTTCGATATCGATACATGATATTTGTACATCCTGCCAGTTACTTCTAAGGAAGTTAATGTTTTCTGCATAAGCCAGAGGTATGGAGCGTCATGCTCATGGACGCCAGAGTCCAATTTCTCCTTGTTCATGTTCTATCACTGCATTTATTGATGGAGTGATGAGTCTCCACATTTGATTGGCTCAGCTAATATGCCATTGGCACCTGCAGAATTCTTGTCCCTTACCTAGCTAGTTAAGACCCGTTTTCTCATTCGGAACATAAATTTATGTTCAACTT
Source organism: Sphaerophoria rueppellii (assembly GCA_920937365.1). Classification (NCBI taxonomy): domain Eukaryota; kingdom Metazoa; phylum Arthropoda; class Insecta; order Diptera; family Syrphidae; genus Sphaerophoria; species Sphaerophoria rueppellii. The sequence continues at coordinate 69,025,880 of CAKKXW010000003.1, read as the reverse complement.
AAAGTTTTCATTTTTATATGGGACGTTCCGGAATTCTTAAGTTCGACATAAAATCTCCGTACAAAAGGAGAACTTTAAGTAGAACATAAATTTATGTTCCGATTGAGCAAATGGCCCTAAGTGTCTTTTTGACTTTCTCAATGCCTGGAGCATTCATTTCTACGGTCCGTAGAGCAATTCATTAAAGTGTACTCCCATTCACCTCGAATGCCCTTGGGATCGATGATCAGATGTATATCGCTTCATGTTTTAGGTGGATTGGTAGAGCTTCCTGGTCTGGTGTAGTCATAACTCTCTTATATCTGTGTATACGCTTTCTGTGAGATTGTTGCTTTGCTTTCTATACGACTTCTGTGTACTGTCTAGCCGTAGGCTTTCCACACACCGGCACTCTGGTTTCTCTTTTCTCTCTTCATCGAGCTTTTTGAGGGTACCTGGTATTTTGATTGCTCCAGACAATCATGCTTGCTGGAGCCTGAGAGGTCAATGTTGGTATCTTCCTCGTTAAGACTCGACGAGAGATGCCGATCTATCAATATTTGGTAAAGAAAGACTCTCAGGTGATGATACCCAGGTGACTTCGTGAACTTTCTTTAACGGGGAACCTGATGGTCGCTAGGATCGTGTTCTTCGATGCTGCCATTTTTTTGACTCGCTTTCCACTGTCCTACGTTTTCTAATTCAAACTATATGAAGCAATGTATTAATTCCCTGAATTCTGGGGATTCTGGCTCCCGACCGACGCGACGTGTCCTTAGGGAACTAACATTCCTGGTGAGAGTTCGGTAAGTCGTTGTCGTTGCTTTGTTCATCCTCTAAAACAGAAGGCTGGCATGATAGCTATGAGACCTATTAGTGGCTCTCTCTCACTCTTCAACAAACCAATATCTTGAGTGAAGCTTGTATGGAATTGAGGTTGTTGTGATCATGTTCTTGGTCTGCCGCAATGAATCCAAATTCAAGCTATGAAGGAATACTTTCGTACACAACTGTTTGAATACCTTAAGCAACTACACTTGTCCACAATCCACTATCACCACCACCAACTATTTATCCCAACAATATCTGCCGCCTTCACTTCATTCGAATAACTTTAAATTAAATTTGTTGTCCTGTCGGTCTAAAGAATTATTATGTGGTTTCCAAGAGTTTAACACGACGTGTTGTTGTCTTGTTCCCTTTTTTTGGTGAGATTTTAAAGGAAGGAGGGAAATTGCAGAAAGGATGATAGGTAGGAATAGTGGGCGATGACGAAAGCGGCCTTTTTTGAAAATTTATCATCCCCATGTGTTGCCTGCTAGGGCTTCAAAGAATGGAAATGTTCCTTTACCCCCAACCACTCGCACATGAAAAGGACAATCCAAGGGGAATTGCTTGAGGTGTACAATAAGATCCTTGTATCTTTTCTTCGGAAGAGTTTCTTCGAGATTGTAACCCTTTTGGGTGAGAGTCGTGTAGCCATTTCGGAATTAAAATGATGAAGGTATTAAGTGGCCCAGGAGTTAAATGAATCGCATAAAGCTACACCCAAGGAATAACCCTTGTACGATATTGTTTTGCAAAAAAAACTAAGGACCATAATGGGTGTCTTTGGGTGAAAGACCCCACAAAGTCAACCCCGAACGGAAGAGCAATTTTTCAGAGCAGCGCAGAGGTATAGTACGACAAAACTGGATGCTCTATATATTTTCAAAAGCAAGAGATAATTATTTCAAACTGTCAAGTGGCTAATTTTGAACTTCCTGGTGTTCGCTGAGCGGAAATGGTTTTTGTTGTGAAATGGCGATTGCCAATGACATTTTGCCACTACACCGACACGACGAGCCGCTCGATAAAAGTCAATTGCTTCGAAAGTGATTTCGAGTGAAATAATCCACGAAACGCGACCGAAAACAGCCACCGCTAATGTACACCACCACCAATGGTGATGCTGCTGCTGATGGTATTGTGAATTCAAAATTCAAAATGTTCTACGGCTAGGTAGATGCTTATGGGCAGATGAGACGCATTGTCGGACTCTGACGCTGACCGAAAAAGGAAGCAGAAGCAGTAGCGAGAGTTTTGGGGTCAGGACAGGAGGACGATCGGTCTGTATGGTCGAATGGGAATGAAACAATAACAAAACGGTAAAATGTGAATGCCTAAAATTATAGACCAGCATCTGGCGGGGGAAGTCGATTGAGATACAGAACCGCAACACTACGCACCGTGGGTGGTCGGCTATAGACGTCCATAGTGCACACTACATCCGTCTGTCTGGTAGCATTTGACGAAAACAGTTGCCAAACGATCGACGAGGTGGCATTCAGTGCAAATATCTATTTTTCTACCTCAAATAACAAATGGATTGTGATGTTTGCGCTTTTGACAGGTTGAAAAATTGATTTGAAATTTTTCTTGGCACTGGGCTGCCCTTGCAAACAGCCGATGGTGGTCTCACTGTCTATATGGCTTCCCTCTTCGCATAGCTAATACAAAGTCGAAATATTGTTGCCAGAAAAAACAATTCAAAGGTAAAGTTGATAAATTACTTGAGAAATTTTGAATTTTTGTGAAAGAAATTCAACGATTGGATCCACATTAAGATTCATTCACGAGTGTAGCTTGCCAATTACCCCAACCATCTCACAATCGAATTGTTTTGGAAAGCAGTGTGTTCGTGCCTGAAGAAAAAAATTGAATGAAAATTGGGTTTGTGGCTTAGTGAGTGTGTCTGTATGTATCAAGGCCATGTGTGTACACCTCGTAACAAGCTCTTCGTTGGTATCTCACTTGATTGACATGAGACACTTCATAGTTGTTTGTGGACAATTTTTCAAAACAAGGCTAATTGAGATGGGCACTAGGCACTTCTGCCTTCAGTTAAATTTTTTTTTTTTTTAAATTTAATACATCACAAAATTAATACATGGTTGGCTAGGTTAAGTGAGATGAGGTCTATGAATCTGCAGCACTGTCTAGTGTCAGAAATTAGCAGACGAGAGTTAAATAAAGGTAGGCCCAAGATAAAGATAACAACACAAGGCTGAGTGCTGGTGTTCAGAGTTCGTGAGGTTCAGGACAGACTGAAAGCTGAAGCTAGATTACGTTGGAGAAAAAGTTTCTTTGACTTATTTAATCCTGGCTCAATGCTTCAATTCTCTCCCAGCTTCTACAACTATCATTATTCACTATTTTGCAAGCACTATGCCAGACTCCCTCTTTATTAAATGAAAGAGTTGTACTCACAAGTCACAACTCGTTGACTTCCAGAGAAGGAAATAATTACCGTCAGCTGCTAGCCGAGTAGAATGAAATCCTTCAGAGTCACTATAGCCAGCATCTGGCGGTGTCTGGAAACGTATTCGGATGATCCAGCTTATAATGGATGAGGCTTGTGTCCCTTCCAAACAAGGTTAGGCCTGAAGTTAGTATCCCCCTGCTCCAAAAAATAAAAAAAACAATCACGGAACCGTCAATTAGCCTCAAATATAGTCGATCGAACCTTCCTATTGACTTTCTATTTTCCTGATCAAACTAGTTAAAGTAGGAGCATACACTGTATCCACAGATTCATCACACTTATATAATTAAGGTGGCGCTACGACCCTTGTGGACTTGGGTCTCAACCAACAGTCTCCACCACTCAACTCAGTCCCTAGCTAGCTGTCTAAAGTTTTCAGATTGAGGTTTTCTCCACTTGAGTTTGCCACCTGAGTCGCGGTCTTCCTCTACTTATTCGTCCCTTGGGAGTGGTGTCGAAAGCTTTCCATGATTGATCATTGGTGTCCATCCGCTCTATACGACAAAGATGGCTTGGTCTCTGGACCATGACACTTTTAGCTAGGTCAATGTCGTCCTAAAGCTTGCAGTTAAATCTTCTTGTACCTTCTCCATCGGTGTAGACGGAGCCATAAATAACCCGAAGAACATTCCTCGTGAAACTGCCTTAGTTAAGTACTTGGATCCGATTTTTCAGCGTCTATGTTGCACCATACACCTGCAGAACTGAGATGATGAAGGTCTCAAGACGTTGACCAGACTTTTGGAAGATGGTGCCTCTGGTATTCGCGTTGAAGTTTAGCACTACCCTTTCAAGCACGATGTTAAAGAAATTGTATGACATTGCATCGCCTTGTCTGAATCCTCTTTTACCAACCTTGATGGAGCAGCGTGCGTTCTCCATTGTCATCGTCATTTTGCACGAACGAATGATCTTGGCAGGGATGCTTCAGTTTGTCTCTGTAAATGCTGGTATAATTACAACGTGGTCTTAACACCACTGACCACCTTTTGTGGAATGATTATATATGCGATGCCGCCAAAAAGTGCCGCAAGATGCTTAGATTTTATTAAACAATATTCCCCTACTGATCTGGCTACCATCTTTAAAACAAATATACGTCCAAAGCTTGAGTACAACCCCCACGTTTGGGCTGGTGCACCAGTAACGTACTTAAGTTCGTCGGTCTTGCCAAGGTCTATTAAGGAAAACACGAAACTCCATTGATAGGTCTTCTCAACCTAATAACATATTCCTTATTGGAAACATTTAAGTATAGAAAATAATTTAGTTTTGCGTGAATTTTATAAAAATTGCTAAAGCGGATATCCGCTGGTGTCACTACCGGTATGTGTTCGGATCTTGTCTCCAGCTTCCACTTGACGGATGTTCGGTTACTTGCTGCGTTTACTGGCGGTAGGACTTCGGCTATACTGGGTTTCATGTTCCTGTTTCCGTTTGAGCCTTGTAATTCTTCACTCGACCAGTTTATTTTCGGGGGATCAGCAGGTACGTTAACGGCTCCTGGTGGCACGCAGCATGGCAGAAAATAGCTCTGGTAGATCAGCAGGTTTATTTAAGGCCTCTGGTGGCACTACATGGCAGGCAATAGCCCCTGGTGACATGCAGCACGGCATGCAATAGCTCTGGTCGATCAGCAGGTTTATTTACGGCCCCTGGTGGCACGCAGCACAGCAGTTAATAGCTCTGGTCGATCAGCAGGTTTATTTACGCCCCTGGTGGCACGCAGCTTTGGTCGATCAGCAGGTTCCATTAAGGCCCCTGGTGGCACTCAGAACAAATTTCCATTGATGTTTAAAGCCCCTTACCACTGGTGGGGGAGGGTTTCACAAAAAATTGGCGGTTGCGGCACGTTCAGTATTCGGGATAGTTTCCTTCGATATTAAAACCCCTTACCACTGGTGGAGGGAAGGAAATGACCAAAAACACTCGAATCGAAACCCAAAGTTGAAATAATGAAAAATAGTGGTAGTGGTACTTTTACTGCGAAAGTACTGATCCTCATATGAACTTCACTTCTAAAACCGAGTGTGAATTGTACGAATGTGAAAGCTTAACCTTCATGTGTTTCGGTTTGATTGCTTGTGTCATGTATCAAGACTGTTATCGATGATGAATGTAAACACGCCATGAGTTAATGACTCGAGATCCTTTGTTTATGCGTTGTCTGGTATAGATCCAAGGCCAAATAAAATTAGTTTTACCTGCATATGTGATATTTTAAGCGAGCTTGAATTATATGAATTTGAAATATAACGTTTTGGAGTTCATAGGTTTTTTCAAGGGTATCCATATACCCTTTTACTCTCCAAGGCTGATTTGGTTCAATCAGACTGTCGAACTAAGGCCTCAGACTGCAGGGAGGCCTTAAAGGGGCTGATTCCTCTTAAGTTGGTGCAGGTTAGATGAACGCCTTCTTAAGGAAGGGGCAAAAAATGCTGAGGTTCCATTCAACGGGAATGCATTCTTCCGAGGACCGACGATTTGTTGCATGCTGCTATCTAGATCACAATCACCTTATGCTTTGAACAGCTCGACAGCTGTACCAAATGCTCCAGTGGCTTTATTCGATTGAAGCCGTGATTCTACCGATTTCACTTTGTCTAGGTTTCGTTCACGACATTATTGTCGTGTCTATTGAATGGCTGCTGCCTGAAAGCGGTATTCTGTTTGTCGTCGTTATGAAAGAAGTGGTCTTTCCAAATCCTCAAAATCGACTGCGATTCTACTATGACGTTTCTTAGTTTGTACAAAATATATTCATTTTAATTTGGAGCATATTAAGCACTTTCCATTCATTGCGTGGACTTCTTGCGACTTAATTCTGCGAGTTCAATCAGTTTTATACCAAAAAAGGCGACTACTCAAGGTCATTTTTGTATACAATTGAAGATGGAATACGTTAGAACAATGACTCTTCAAATGACTCCTTTGGATATCAGACTGTTTTCGTTTTCTTAAATATTTATCTCGACTCGACGGACTGCGATAAGAGCAAACAAAAAATTAACCAACCGCACAAGGCCGAAAAGGTATTAAACTCCATAATCAGCATTACTCAGACGGTTTCTCTCCATAGAGTCGGTTCAAAAGCATTTATGTTATCAAAACTAAACAAAAAATTCCACAAGAAGACCTCACTCAAAATACATCGCCATACAGTCACCAGATGTTGACTGGAAGCCTTTATCTTTGAATAAACCTTCTCAGACTTCTTCCTTTAACCGTTCAAAGTATGCAATCAGTGTTTACGTGATAAATAAAATGCACAAATGACACTTTATCGAAAAGTGGTTAGGTCTTATCTTGAAACCCGGTCCAGGAAGGAGTCATGGAAGGCCAACAAGATGTTTCCTAAATCTTGAATGCGTATACAAAGGACGAACGAAGTGCCTCCCGCATATCTGTTTTATTGTTCCAATTATTGGTTTGTTCACAAACACTGCACCAATTGGCAGCTCAAGAAGGACCTTTATGCAAATGAAAATCCCTTTGACTAATTGATAACAATCACACGAGTAGGTATTTGCAGTGTAGTGTCCAAAGGTGCCCACCGTATATACCTAATGGCCATCCGAACTAGAACAAGGCAAACCCGCAGTGTGAATGCTGTTAAGGTCAGTTAGTTAATTAAAGATGAATTCTCGGTTTGCCAAACACTCTGTTTGAGGATAGTCAATGGAAAAAGGATTACAGTTGTTGCTTATTTGAATAGTTTGTGTGTGCTGTGTTGCATGCTGCTGGCCACATGTTAACACGTGGAAAAGGGTGTTAATGGTCAATGTGGTAACAATGTGTTGAAGTTGTTTTTAAATTTGTAGATTTTTGCTCCGTGTGTGAGGCGGTGTATACCTTTGGACAGATTTTTACATATTTTCGGTAGGATATGTTTATTTGATTAGGACATCGGGGTTTTGAAAATTATAAATCAACAGATTGGACCTTTTTTCGGCAAGCAAAAAATAGTGTTGATTAAGATAGTTTCGGCAAAGCCCTTCCTCTATAGTTAGGGTAGTTTATTAATATTTTGTTATTCAAGGACAAAACTATATTGTAGTTTTCTTGTTAGTTAAGCCATAGCCAGCCAAGCCAAGCTATTTAATTTTATAGGTGTTTGTAAAAAAGTCTTGCAGTTCGTCTTGTATTCTAATTGGATACTATGATTGGGAAAGGAAATCCTTAGCACAACCTTATTTTTTTAGTTGGAGTAATATTCCGTAAGCAGTTCGAATTGTCATCTTAATTTTCGGTTAAGATTATGTTGGTAGATCATCGTTCTATTGTCTGTATTGATTGATTCACATAATTGGACAGTTACACCTAACAAAATTGTCACTTTGACTGAGGAAAAGTCATAAGGTGGTATTGTAACTAAGTTCTTAATTCTCAGTGAGATGAATGAATTAATTCAGATAGGGGTTAAGGTAATACCTCAAAATACCTAATACAGATGGAGGATCTTCCTCCTCAATCTGATAATAACCTAGATTTTGTAACCTTTGGTGGATAATTGCACCGCAACTGCCTAGCCTCGAATATGGTCCTGTCTTCGTTGCAAAATCTGCATGTTGGACTTTCGACTAGTATGAGGACGCTAAGGTACCTTTTTAATTTAATCATTTTAATGTAATCATCTTGAGTTTATTCCTGCCTAGACTGGTGCAGGTCAAAAAGCTCTTTTGGTTATACATATTCGCTCTTAATCAGTTTTGGCAAAATTTGTTCGAATAACGAATGTGGGCTTACGGTGACTGCTCCTATGAAGCTTAGAGCTATGCGATTAAGAAACTTGTCTTCGCAGGGGGGCATCCACTACTGATTACCCCACAGCCAAAGAATGTTCCCACCAAGGCACTCCCAACGAGTGACAGCAGCGAATGAATTTCTGTTTTTTGGAACTAACGGTGGTGTCTTAAGTTCCAGTTAGGCCAAACTACTTAGTGAACACCTTTAGGGCTACTTCGACTTATTTGAAGCCCCGGCGTAAAGGGAGCGGTTTTACGGCTCCTGCACTTGGAGTTACATCAAATGCCTGGCACTCAAGGTTGGGGGTTGTAAGTCGTCGGGATGACTTCCCGACTAAGTAAAAAAACATTTAGTTGCGAAGCAACAACAGGCCTCGGAAACGGACGGATACACTGATGACGACCCAAGCAAATGTTTTAAGGACAACGAATTTCGGATACGCACATGGAATGTTAGGTCTCTTAATAGACCGCGTGCTGCCGAACAATTAGCGGAGACCTTCAGCTGCTACAAAGCTGACATTACCGCTATCCAGGAAATGCGATGGGATGGAACGTGCAAAAGGAGGATTAAAAATTCCGATATGTACTATGGTAATTGTTACCGAGAGCAACAGCAGTGGCTCTTTGGATGAGGATTCGTCGTCGATGGAGACTCACTCTGCTCCATCAAGGTTGGCAACCAGCTTACGGAATTTTTCGACGTCAAAAAGGGTTCAGACAAGGCGATGAACTGTCGTGCGACTTCTTGATATGATAGTGCAAAACTACACCGTCAACACCAGAGGCACTATCTTCCAAAAATCAGTTCAACTTCTCGCATACGCTGATGATTTTGTTATAAAGGGAAGAACACAGTGTGATGTCAACGGTGCCTTTGTGAGAATTGAGACAGAAGCGGCAAAAAATGGGTTCAGCGGTAAATAAGGGAAAACCGAAGTATATATGCTGACTTCGAGGAAGGACACCCAACACCGGCAGCTCAGACAGACAATAGACGCATACAACTTCGAGGTAGTAGAGGAGTTTGGCTACCTAGGCTCCGCTATAAACACGGGCAATAACACATGCACCGACATCAGACGAAGAATAACTCTTGCTAGTCGCTGTTTCTTTGGTCTAAGAAAGCAATTGAGTGAAAAATCCCTCTCTAGAGCAACTAAGGTAAAATTGTACAACACTCTCATCATCCCAGTCCTGCTCTATGGCGCAGAAGCATGGACCTTGACAAAATCGGATGAAAGTGCCTTATGCTTTTTTCGAGAGCAAAGTTCTCCGGGTCATTTTTGGCCCGTGGGCATTGAAGGGGAATGGCAAAGAACAATAGCGGACGGGAACCAATGCTCCGCCTTGGAGAGCTATCGATACTATTTTCGAGAGACGTAGAAGGAGAGGAAAACCGCGACTAAGCTAGCACAAACAAGTGGAAGAGGACCTCAATCAACTTGGAAGGCAATACTGGAAACAGCTAACTAGGGACCGAGCTGGCTGGCGGAGACCGAATGAAGACCCAAATTCACACCGGACTGAAGCGCCACCTTATGTAGGTAAGTAATTTGTTAAAATTATTTCCATTTGACTTCTTCACTACTCTTTTTTCAAACAGTCCGACACTTTGTTTGCTTTTGGCAAGTTTCACTGATGCAGATGAAGGCAATTGTGGTTTATATTTTTGAAATATATTTTTTCCCTTCAAGATAGCGATTCAAGACTTTAAATTTACTATCTTCTTCGGCAATAATAAATACTAGTATGCTATGATATCAGCTTTGGTTGTTGGTGCTTTTGTATGTTGCATTGGAGTTCTATGTCGTTTTCGCTTCCCGAATTTGATTCGAAGTCACAATATCGTTTTTCAGGATAAGGAGCAGCAACATTAGTTTCAGAATCTGTCGTACATTTGGATATCTCTCTTGACATGTTTAAAACTGCTTTGAATCTTCTTTGGTCATGTAGTGCAATACAGACAAACCGTTTGTTCCTGAACCTTGGGTTTGTGGATGGGTTGAGAGGGGTTTTTCTATAGGTTGGAACGTTGGAAGGTATGATTGGTGAATCAATTTGATTAAGATACTAAGCTGTGTATTATTATGTTGATGACAAAAAAATTATGTACTCTATAATAATTTCCAACAACTATCCGACGCGATTGTGTGTTTTACTTTCTTTTTAAAATGCATTTACCAAGAATTCATTGAATTTCGTGAATAAAATTGTCGCAAAAAATTTTTTATTCGAATAGATAACAATTTATTGGAATAATGCCCAACTCTGCCCAGGAGCATCATTGCCCGTCTCAGTCCTGGCAGTTGTGCCTAGTTGTTTCTTCTCCTGATTGTTTCCTCTTCTATTTTTATTTTTCTTCTGATGGTATTTTCTCCTATTCCGTAGGAGGGTTCCGGCCCTAATATCGGAGTTATCGCACCTGTCTTTGCAATTATATCTACCTCCTCATTTTCCTGAACCCCTACATGTCCAAGTACTCAATGAAGGGTGCAGTGAATTAACGTCCATGGCATTAACGCCCGCGGGTGTTAATTCCAAAAAGAAACGGAATTTACCCCCGTGGCTGTTAATTCCTTTTTGAATTGGCATTAAAGCCCACCATAAAAAAGAATTAACGCCCGCGGGTGCTAATCCCATTTGGAAGTACCACTTAGACCCGCGAGTGCTATTATTTTTTGGAAGTGATCATTTCACTCTCGGGTGTGAACATGAACACTTGCGCGAATTTCATTTTGGGACTACTTACCCACTATGATGGGTCATTAGTCCAGAAACAAATTCAGGGCTTCTGACCTTCGCGATTTACTTTAAAAATTTTGTAAAATAATAAAATAAGTGGACAGCTTTTACATATTTTCAAGGTTTTTTTTCTTTACTTAACGGCTGAAACATACAGCATGTTCTAAGTCTATGTGACGTTAAGACAACATTTTCCAATGGAAACGCTCAAGCATTCTATACTTATTAAAGCCAATATCTTATTGCATCCATCTTAAAATAACAGAGCTATTTCAATTCCATTAAAAGCTGCATCAGCAATATGGATGGACACAAGCGGAAACAAGTGAAAATAAAAAAATTCGCGCGAATTTTTTTTATTTTCACACCTCAAATTGATTCTCTTTTGGGCAAATTTTTTTCCGCTCGCTTCCCTCGTAATCTAACCAAATCGATCTTAAATTTTTTT
>CAKKXW010000003.1:68982464-69004346 GCA_920937365.1 Sphaerophoria rueppellii | reverse complement strand
TCACTTATTGCATTTTTTGATGCGATCCACCTTTTGAGACGGCTCTGAAGTACCGCGGTGAAAACTTTGTAGGAGGCGTTGAGAAACGAGATACCTCTGTAGTTCGCAGGATTTGATTCACAACCTTTCTTGTAAATAGGGAACACTAGAGCTTCCTTAAACTGTTCTGGTATTGTTCCTTCTTCTAAAACATTGTTCATTAGGCCTGTCAGCGTTTGAATAAGATAATTGGTTCCATACTTGTAAAATTCAACAGGTATGCAATCCGACCCAGCTGCTTTTCCAACACTTAGCCTATTAACGGCAAGAGTAACTTCTTGTAGAGTGAGTGGCGCATCTAAAATAGGATCGTAAAAGCCAGGTGGAGCGTAATGAAACTTGGTAATCTCGTTGGATGATGGGTTTAAAAGTTGTTGAAAATGGTTTTGAAAAATATCGGGTGTTAAGTTGTTGTCAACAACTAGACCTATACACTATTGGTGTATTATTGTCTCTATTGCCATATCTGACCATTGAAGTCAATCGGCTCTCTATTGAGCTCTTCAATAGAGAGCCGATTGGCACATCAGAGTGGAAGAATAGTTATTTTTGTATTCAATATGCAAAAAAGTTACTATAGGGATAGAGGTAAGCCGCTTTTATTTAGAGCCAGTCCCACTGGGGAAAACCTGAGTATACATTTAAACAAGTCAGGGAAACCTGCGACACGCCCACTTTCTTAGGACGAAATTTTTGCATGACGTGAAATAAAGCCGGAAGCAGAACGATTTTTGGGATGCTTGTATATGAAATATGAGAAATTGTGCATTTTCTTTTGTTTCTACGATGACTACGAAAGCTTTCCTTTTTGCTAGGCAATTTGCTGTAAAATCATCAGTTCTTTAGCATGTAAATGATTCCATGGCAGAGATCTACGGTCAGTTCTCAACACACATTATGTATATGGTATCCCCACTATTGTTCTAAGGATGTCTTCTTCCACGCCAACAACACCACTGTTTCAGCTTTCTATCTATTCTACTCTTCAGGTCTCCTTCCGAATGGGGATATGGAAAACAGCATTTGTTCAGCCTATACCCAAAAATGGAAAATCACATCTTCTTCTAATTACCAACTAACGAAACTACCTTACGGACTGGTGATCCCAAAAGAACTCAGAAACGGCTTGTTTGTTTCGGAAAATTGCAGCTTTGCGGTGTCATCGTTTCCTTTTGACTTGGGTTGATGATTACATCGTTGAACTCCATAACTTGCATTCGTTGGTCAACTTGTGATCTGGTTCAATAGAAGTGGTTCTAGATGGATTCAAGTCTAACCCCCACCGAAACAAACCCTGGTCTGCCACAGGGCTTCGCCTTGTCTCCAATAGACTTTGTAATTTTCAATAATCATTTCCTTTTTGAAACTTCTAATCCACTTATGTACCAATGATTTTCACTGACGACAAAGTCTTGAGCTTTTCATTTTAATTTTTAAATTCAAAACCCTTTTGAATAGGGTACTAACGGTGATCGCATTAACCTCTGATCTGTGGACAGCATTAACTGGGGAAGCGGAAGCGGAGTTGAATTTTATGGTGTCTTCTGTTGGAATATTGCTTTATACAACCTTTGCCACTATGCTTTTACATCGAGCAGGTTCGTCCTAAATGTCACACCACGTTTGGTTTTCTTGGACGATGCAAGAATTTATTCAATCCTTTTGGTCTAGCGTGCATCTGTAAAACACATATTCGTACAAAGCTTGTATGAATTTCTTCTCTGGAGATGATCCTCCACTAACATATACCCAAGCGCAATGGACTGTTTAACAAAAAGGGTTCAAGATGTTTGGCAATTGTGCGATGGTAAGGATGTTTGCGTCGTTTAACGAGCTGAATAGCATTTGTGTTCACTTCATTCACTTATCTGCCATCAAGAAAAATTTGCAACGAAGCTACTTCTTTCGTTATTAAGTAGTAACCATTCGGAAATAGTATTACAAAGTATTAATTTGATCCCTACTGCCCCACAAACTATACTATCAAAAGCCTCTTACCAAAGCTTGTTACAAGAGAGAGATAGCGGTTTTGGTATTCAAATTATAGTAAAACCTTTATAGTAAAACCTTTTATAGTAAAACCTTTAGTGGCTGATGAACTTTGAAGAATTTCAGCCTGCTGTGTTGATTGTCATCGTTTATTATACCTAAGTTCCTCCTTGAAGTGACAATTGCCGAATAAAAAAGTGCTACGAGTAGGTTGACTATATGCTCTTTGCCAAAACGTTTAGCGTTCAATCTTACAAACGCAATCTTATATGAGGCTGCCGGTTCGACAATATTTCTTTGACTGAGGCAAAATCATTTACTTACTTTACTTACTCAGAGTGGCGCTACAGTCCGGTGTGGACTTGGGCCTCAATCAACAATCTCCGCCAACCAGCTCGGTCCCTAGCTTTTTTTTCCGTTTCCGAGGCCTTTTCTTGCTTCGTAACAAAATGTTTTTCTACTTAGTCGGCAAGTCCTCCTAACGTACATGCGCAAACCTGGAGTACCAGGCACTTGATTGTGACTCCAAGTGCAAGATCCGGAAAAACCGCTTCTTTTACGGCCTAGGCTTCAAATAAGTCGAAGTAGCCTGTAAAGGTGTTCACCAAGTAGTTTGGCCTTACTGGAACTTAAGACGCCACCGTTGTTGATTCCAAAGAAAGAAATACATTCGCTTCTATTCCTCGTTGAGAGTGCCTTGGTGGGAACACTCCTTCGTTGTGAGGTAATTAGTAATAACAGCCTACTCCGCTTCGACCTGTAGAACAATGGAGGCATTTCTGCGAACACAAGTTTCTTAATCGCATAGCTCTTAGTAGCGTTTCCAAAAATCCGGAGACAAAAAATTTCTATTTTGAATATTCTTTCAAGTATCACGACGCCGAATCCGAACGGCAAAGTTGAGAAGCACTTTTTTATGACAGATGATACTCTTGGAAGCTTTGTCAGTTCTTCGCAAGAGGCAGTGCCCGTGAAAGATGTAATAAAAACTATGGGCACGAGTAGGACTCCAACCCACCACGTTCTGAATAGCAGCAACACACCTAACCACAAAGCTACGGACAAGAAGTCCATCATGGTACTAATTAATTTGAAAATTTGCTGAATTTTACTGTGCGGCTTCCATACGGCACACTTTTGTGGGCCGTTTGTTCCTCATTTCGCCGCTATCACCACCCCCTTTCTTTATATACGTTTTCATTTGACCGAAAAAAGCATTACTTTAATAAGTAAACAACTGCTAAAATGAAATCATGAGCACCTTTTTGGCCTATTGTATCACTTTTCAAATATTTGGGCCAAGGGTTTGCCTTGCTCTTATTTAATTATTTTCTTGTAAACCTAAATTAATAAACCCTTCGATGCATTAAATAGAAACCACTTCTGGTAGACAATCAAAACAAAAAAAAATCGGAAAATAATTCCTCAACAAAAAACCATCATGTCCTCGTCATAAACGTACGGCTACCATGTCAAAAACTCATCATCCTATTGCGAGGCTTAATTGAATTCAATAAAACTCAAGAGCACTTCATCAATTTCATATTCATCCAAAGTAAATAAAAAGAGATAGATGTGCTCGCATAAATCTCATCTTGCTAAAATGTAAGCACCTTCTCTCAAACTCCCAGCAAAACCATCCCTGTATCCTGTTTACTCAAAAAATTCTCAAGTACCCATCTCTATAATACCTTTTTGCGATTTTATCCATAAATCCCTACTCTACATCTACATCTGCCCTCGGAAAATAGTCCTTGGATTGCGTTCGAACAACTATCGAAGGCATGCCTTGACTTAAAGTTTCAATCCATCTTCAACCCTCTAGCAATGCTGCCGTTCACCTCCCTGGAGACTTTTTAGCCAAACTCTTTAGTTTAACTTAACATTAATTTCAATTGTAAGTTTGCACTTGTTTGCGTCAGAAGCGAGTAAAGGATACGTAAACATGATGTCGATATCTTTGCCCGAATGCCGGAGTGTGTGTGTTTGTTTAGATGTATGCTTTCATTTGTAACATTTTTGTGTCGTCTTCGTTGTTGTCTACCTTAAGAACTCCTCAATTTGTGAATCAGCCCAGGAGGGCTCAAGCAGCAGCACTACTTGAACAAATGGCTGAAAATCTTCTCCGGAAGGAATTTTATTCAACAAAACTTTGTCCTCTTGTAACTCGCATATTCAAAAAGGTCTGGGAGTTCTTTAGATAAATAAAGGAAACGCACATTCTATTCGGGTGGATGCACCTTCATCGTAAGCTTATTTCTGAGCTCAAATATTGACTCCTTGAGCACACTTCCGGGGCATGGTGACGAAGCACTTCCTTGGCATAAGTAAATGTATTTCGACAGCATCGAACGACGCGACGTCAGCATCTCATCGTGATTTGTTGGAGGAATTTTCGCAGGTAGTATATCCTTCGAAGGAAGATCGATTTACGATTAAGGCGACTTAACGATTTGTGAATATCGGATAGGGGATTTTCGAATTTCGACAACAGCCCTGCTGAAAGGATTTCAATGTGCGACACACACTTTTGTTCTGTTTTTTTGTTTCAAGCTATGCTTGCACTGGGAAGTATGCAAAAGTTTGCGAATCAAGATAAATAGCTTTTTGAAAATACCACACATTAGGAGATTGCATTCAAGACTTGTTTCTTGTCGAAGGTACAGAGAGGAGTGTGTGTGTTCATGGTGTGTACTTTGTATATTTACTGTGGAATGGAGTCGTATCCTTTTTAGTTTTGTGGGAATCCTCTGATTTGTTTGCCATTGAAATGCAAATCAACAGGATATTGAGAGAGTAAAGTTTATAAAATAGTTTGGGAACTCAATTGGTTTCTTTAAAAGAGTTTTCTTTTACTTTCTGGGACAATTGGAAGATGGTTTCAATGAAAGTTTACCTAGATGTTTGCACTGATATCAAAACAAAGAATCGGCATTCACAGGCTTTTAACTTAAGTTATTTGAAAAAAAATCCATTATATTGGATAAGGGTTGTATGCCCGAGAGATTGTCATATGGCAGACGTATGCGGCTTAAATATATCATCCTTCCTAGTTTTCTGTCAAAGATAGGTGGGTAGTTTCGCATAGGACACAATAAGCGCTGAGTGCACCTCAAAAGATTCAAAAAAGCTTTGAAAATGGCTTTGGCATGCGGTATGTTTCGCACATGCTATCCTATTCATAGTTTGGAATTATTCTCCTACACTACGGCCTATTTATCTTAAAGTGCCATTTCTTTGAGGAGGTAAGAGATCATGTCTTTGATCTTGCATTCTGAGAGTTCCTCAATATCATTGAAGAACTCTCTACCGGACAATGGCAGAGTAATCTGTTTCTTTTTCATCCTGATCTTCACAGCTACGGCATACCCAATTTTGACGTATGCTCCTCTATAGGCCAGTGCCCTGTGCAAGTAGCAACAATCCTGGCTATGTCATACCTTGGTTTGGAAACAAAATTGATTGATTTTGGTTTGCTATACGCAGGCCAGGTTTGCCTAGATATAACGCAACGCGTTAAACTATTCCACCTATGGTTTCCTTCTGATGTGTTTTTGGTCAGGATATTGCCCTTCACAACTCCAAGAGGAGCATATACTCTCACAGCCAATGAGTTCTGAAGGGCTGATCCTTTCCTAGCTAGCTCATCTGCCTTATCATTTAACTCATAGCCCCTATGGCCCGGTATCCAGATTAGAGTGACGCTCAAATCGATTTCCTTACGGGACTCTTTGCATTGCTGGACCAGTTTAGAGGATGACAAAGCTGAATCAATGGCTTTAATAGCTGCCTGACTATCTGTTAGTATAGATACATATTGGTTCTGTCGGATATTTTTAAGGTCTATACAAGCTTCCCTTATTGCTTACATTTCTGCCGGGAAGTCTATAGGATTTAGAAATCTTAAGAGATTCACAGAAGACACCTGCACCGCATTCCATCTTCGAACCATCCGTGAAGATAGTTGTGTCGAAGTCTTTCGTCATATCGCCGTCCTCCTAGTCGATTCTGGACTGGAGCAAGACTCTATCTTCTTTGAGGTGTTTAAGGTAGGGATGCAGTAGCAGGTGGTTGTATAAATAGGATGTCTGATGCTATCAGGCTTGTTTGGTTGTAGTGCCCGTAGGATATGATTTTCCAGCAGCCTATTTCTTTGAGCCTTTAGATACTACAGGACACCTGATATTTGATAAGGAGGTCAGTCGGAAGAAGGTCCAGGATGACGTTAAGTGCATCCGTTGAACAGGGCCTAATTGCCCCTGATATCCCTAAGCAAGCATTTCTCTCCACTTTTGTAAGCTTGTTCACTACGCAAGATTTGCTGAGATCGGGCCACCAAGTAATGGATCCTTAAACAGCTATCGATCTTTCAACCGCTTTCATTTTATCATTTTTAATGGGAGGCCCCACTTTTTGCCGAAGATTTTGTTGGAACGGGATCGGTGTATAAAAGGGACTTGGCCTAGATGTTCTTGTCAGGCTTATAGTTTGCCTAACCTTGTGATGTGCTATTGAAGAAAACACGAAATATAATTGATCCTAATACTAAGTTTTTTTATTAGAAACACTTAATAACTACAATTCAGACATAGAAAATAATTCAGTTTTTGCTCTACTTCTCTCAAATTTGGTGAAACGGGTATCCGTTGGTGTCACCGTTCATCCGTTCTCGTTTCCACTTGTCGGATGTCCGGTTACTTGCTGCCTTTATCTGTTGTAGGGCTTCAGGTCCTGTTTTCATTTGTCTGGTGGTTTGTCGTCTTTATCGGTAATTTCCGGGGGATCAGCAGGTACGTTTAAGCCGCCTGGTGGTACTTTACGGCAGGCAATAGCTCTGGTGGATCAGCAGGTTTATTTAAGGCCCCTGGTGGTACTATACGGCAGGTAATAGCTATGGTCGATTAGCAGCTTTATTTAACACCACTGATGGCACTCAGAACAATTTTCCTTCTTTATTAAGACCCATTATCACTGGTGGGGGATGAATTAATAAAGAAATAGCAGTCGACGGCGGAAATTACCAAAAACACTCGATTCGAACACAAAAGTTGAAATGACTACCAAATTAGTAGCGAAAGGTAGTGGTAGCGGTGCTTTTACTATGAAATTACTGACCGTCATTCATATGAATTTTACTACTAAAACTGAGTGTGAATTTTATGAATGTTAAATTTTCCTGTGAATTGATTTTACTTGCTTATGTCATGTATTTTATGAAGCAGTGAATAGTATTGATGATTAATTCAAACACTGTACGGGTCAATGAGCCATACGTGGTGTTTTTGCTTACGCATTGTCTGGTATGATTCAAAGCCAAATCGACCCAAAAACTGAACATGTGAGCACCGAAAACTGAAGATAATTAGACAAATCTGCAAGATCTTGTACTGTCAGACTGCCGAACATAGATTCCCGAGACAATAGACGGACATCAAGCGCAATCCTAAGATGACTTCAGAGTAGGGTTTGACTCTGTTTTTGGAGTTTCTGCAGTTTTTCATGATCTTAAAACAGTCCAAACAGTGGAATTAAGCCGGTAAATATATGGCGAATGAGAAGGTAATCCATGCTAAGGAATAAAGAAGTTTAAGCATTGCTGAGTCCAGTCAAGTATATGGTGTCAAAAGCAGACTTTACCTATTGAAAAAAATCGACACTATTCCAAAATGGTTGGATTTCCCTTGTAGGCAAATTACCTGGTTAAAGGACTTCAACCAGCCATCTTCAATTCAGTGGTAAGTAAGCTTTTGATAGTTCAAAGACCTTTAGTAAAATAATTAAAATTGTTAGTTCGAACAAAATAATTTTTCTATATTTCTGTTTGTATCCTTGCAAGAACTTTTACACTATCACTCACCTACACAAAAGCAATTTTAATTTATTTATGAAGACGAACTACACCAACGCTATTTTAAAAGTCTTTTGATGACGGATTTTTTTTTGTTTTTGTTTACAAAAATGCAATTAAAACATTTCAGTAAGTTCCCTTAACCGCAAACCCTTCCTGTGAAGGCCCATTTAAAATACAAAAATAAACATTCTTTTGACAAGAGAAACAAATTAAAACATCACCCACGTCGTCGTCCTTCAAAGAAACAACATACAAAAAAAAATACTCCTTGTTTCCTTAGCCATCCGGTGATGGCCTGGAACACAAATTACATTTTTGTATTTCTTTTTTGAGTGAGAGGATAGGAAAAAAAATATACAAATTTGAAGTTGAACACACCGCACCGCCCGCCCTAATGAACTTTTGAGGCCAATCTCATAGCTCATCCTTTTTTCATCAAAATTAAGAAACTGTGAAAAAATTAAAAACACTTTATTGAAGTATGAGATGAGATAATGAAAGGGTGGGTACTACAGTGCTGTGTCTTGAAAATATTTATTTTGATTTTATTACTTTTATGTTCGGGAAAAACCCGAAATAAACTAAGGCATACTTATCAATCCGGCCGTCAATAGATGCAGTATTTCAATCTGAGACACTGTCATAATCTATCGCAGTTATGTGGACTTTGTAGTGTCGATATGGTCCCACCGGCTGATATGTTTCGATTTTCTCAAGATTGTTGACTAAAGTTTTAACTAGGACGGGCACCTTATTAAAGGTTTTGTGAAGTATTTTGTAACCAATAATCTGTATACTTTCACAAGAAGGGAGTCTATACAGAATTGGTAGAGTGGTGTTCCTTTTTTTGCAAGCCAAAAGGCTTTATTTTGTTAGGAGGCCAATCAACATAGGCTGCTGTAGCCAAGGATTCTTAGTCTTGCAACGAAAATCTTATGCAATACGCCGCCGCGCACCGTTTGGAAAAAACACTGCTTTGAAAGGGATATTTAAAAGAACTTTCAGATTCAGAACAGGGAATTTCAGATTTGTCTTAAATATTTGAACTTCTGTTTCATTTGCCTCGTTGTTCACTTATGATGGATGGTTGGAAATTTCACTGTCGCCAGAAGCCTACTTTACGGGCGGTGGCGTTAATTGTTTTTTTTTGACTAGCTTAGATTTTTGTGACTCTGTTTTGCATTTCATTTGTCTCGTCTTGAAAGAGTCAAAACATTGGAAAGCTTTCTTTTTATTTTCGTAAAGCTTGGTTGCTCATCACAATATTTGATTGCCTGCCTTTGTAAGAGTCTTATGATGGAAGATCCTTTCGGGAGACTATCTCAAAATTTCAGTGAGTTTTGCATTTTTTCGTGGTTTTGATGTAATATTTGGGCTAAGCAAACGTTTCCCAGTCTAAAGAGAACAAATTGCACTTGTGCCAGTTAGTACCCCTGATATTTCTTAAAGATTTTCTATGACTCTCTGGATAAGGGATTCAATGAGTCGGTGATTGGGGTATTGGCGTATTGGGGAGCAAGGGTTTATCCAACACTGATCTATAAGGCAGGTGTTCCTGATCCATTCAAGACTCTTCTCGTCGTCTTAAATCCATGGACCTTATCATCCATGCCAGCTTTTCCAAGAGCCTTATCTCGACGAAATCCTATACTGCAGCTTCATGAGCTGTAAAACTTCAATTGCAATTATTGATCCTCCAACAAAATCGGTTATGGACACTTTTTCCACCTGTCACTTGGAATGCTGGGTTTCTTTTTTGTGCGTTTATCGTTCGTCATTGTTTGCTCTGTGATTGATTTGCACTTTGCAAATAAATAGAGTGGCATGACAGCTTTTGAAGAGCCAAGGCCTAAGTGGCTTACTCTCATCAACAATTCTCTAGGTGTGTGTGAAGAATTGAGGGGCCCTACAAAAGCCAATTCCGAACGGAAAAGTTAAGAAGCACTTTTTCATTACAGATGATACTCTTGGAAGTTTTGTCAGGTCTAAGCAAGAGGTTGCGCCCGCTGCTTAGCAGCCAACGTATCTAACCACTATGCTACGCGGACACTACAGTCAGTTTGTACACCAGCCCTATTTGACGAGCCTTTCTTTAAAGTGGCGACCCATACAATCCTTTGATTCGTGAATCCGTCAACGTTTACGTTGTGGCCAAAGAATTTTCAGGTGGAATCGTCACTTAGAATACATATCATACTTTTGTGATGATTTGTGTGAAAATTAACCACAAAACCTGGAAAGGAAACTTGCAAACAAATAAAAACAAAAATATTAAAATTGTGTTAAAATGTTTTTTCAGACGACTTTTTTGTCATTCATTGCCATTTCTTCTTAAGTGGGAACACGTTGAATTAACTACTTGTCAAAGTTAGTTAAACAACTCTATCCATCGCTCGTTGCTTATGGGACGTGTTCCATAAGAACATGTGTATTCTATTGAGCTGTCAGTTGAAAACTTCGACGCTCTGACGGATTGCCAGATTTAATAGGCCATCGCACCTTAAGGCGATACTGTCATGTGGCCGGTCCTTTTCTGAAAGGCTTCTTTTTGTGAAGGGCACGAGTGGTAGCGTTCTAGTCGCTCAATATCAGTTGGATATTTTACATTTTCAAGGTCTGGTCAATAATACGGAAAAGTTTGCAATTGAACAATTGAATCAACTTCAGTTTTTTGGGTAATATCCAGATTTTCAAAAATCAGAGGATATCCTTGAAAACGAAAACAACTATTTGCTGCCCCAAAAAAAAAAAACATTTTTTTCACATCACTGTAAGAATAAACCGATAGCTGCTAACACGCGAAATACATTTTTTCCTTTTTTTCAAACGTGAAAAAATCGGTGGCTGGGCTGGGAAAAAATCTGAATATCAATGAAAACAGAAAAAATATTAAAATTCAAAAAATGTCACCAAATAATTCTTTTCTTTTTGGAGGGTGGGAAAACATTTTTTTGACACTGTCGCTCGTAGTTAGTCGCCCTCCACCCAAAATCGAATGGAATAATTACTCACAGTTCAATTAGTGTAAGACAATATTTTAAAAAATGTCTTCTCCCCTTTTCTTATCTCTTTTAAGCAATCCGTCGAACGATTAATTTGAAGACATACAACAGTAAAAAACCGCTTTGTGGTGGTTTTGGTTGGAAGGTTATAAAATTAGCGAAAAATTCTTTATGCATATTAATGATGAGTTGTCCTTTGGTGATTATAATTTTTTCAGGGAACTCGAAAAAATTAATAATCATGATTGACCTGAGCTTCTTTCCTCCTTTGAAGTTTGAGAAATAAGTCCCAGAGAGGACTTATCATCGAGAATGTGCATTGCTGCTGTGAGTCCCTTCATTCTGAACTACGGAACCCGTGACGGCAATGACAATGACGGTTCACGAATATTTGGGTATACCCCGGAGAATGACATTGCCTGCCCCGGAATCAACCTAGTGCATCACGTTCGTCTCCTTCAGTGCTTTCGTCGTGTCGTTGAGTTAGATGACATGCCGACAGTTTTGTTTGACAGCATTCCTTCATTGATACCACACGAGATACATGAAATATCATTTGATGATGTTTGGCTTCGTCATATGTTTAGTTTATTTTGTGAACGCACCGCGTCACACCACCCACCCCGATTGCAGCATCATCAGCGTGCTGCAGGATATTTATGATGACTTAATCCCCTTGGGGCAATTGACATTCAATTGTGCATATTCGAGTAGTACACAAGGAGTTTAAGGTCTATACAACTTTTGCCTCCGAATGACTTAGATGTTAGGAGTGACGTTTGGAAATGGATTTGTGTGATGCTATTTGATGATTTTGAGTTTTCCCTGCAAAAGTTGATACAGTCAATATTTTTAGCAATCTAATGCTGGAAGTTGCATGGAAGTACCGCAGCAATTGAGATGGGAGACCTCAATGCAGTTTGTTTTGATTAATTTTCTGCTTATCGACTTCCGTCGTCGTCGTCGTTGTCGTCATCGCTAGTCGTCTCATAGTTAGGCTTCAATGTTTGACATATGCAGTGTGTGATGGTAAATATCCGGTTGGTGCTCCTTTGAGTGATGTGTAGTGTTGTGACTTCGGAAAATGGAAAGATTTTGTTTCACTGATTTTTCCGACATGTTACTAAATATTGCTATCTTTTCAGCGCGGAATTCATGCGTGGTCTTCGGAAGTGCGGTAGATTGTGGTACTCTTTCAAGTTTTATTTTTCTTATTTATGAAAAATGGCATTGTTGTCGTCCAAGAGGAATGCTTGGTCTACTTATCTGGCGGACTTCTTTAACAATTTTTGCTTTTTCGAAATGCAAAAAAATTGGTATGGGTTTTTTTTTATTTATATCGAAAACTGTGGTGGTGTTGGGATTTCAAACAATAACAATTATGATTGTTGTTATTCGAGGAGCAGCTCACTTTCATTGTTTTTATCTACGACAGAAAACATTCCATTTAACTTTAAGACCCCATTCCGTCTTATAGCTGCGGCTGCTGGATTTCTTCTAAACAATACGATCTGCAAGCTCAATAGCCAGCACAACGCCGCTTTTCAAAGCGAAAAACTTTCCCGAAAAAAAAAACAAAGCATCCAAGTAGAACGGAATTAGTGTTTCACATAATTGTCTCTATTGTCTAAACAACTGACATAGTAATCTGCAGAAAGCCCCCTCCACCCATCATCAATAGAAAAGACATCACACAAAAACTTTCCCCAAATAGAATCTTCTTCTTCCGCGTGGTAAACTTTTATTCAGGTTGTCCAACGTCATCGTCCTCATCATCATCAACACAACGAATATCCTGATGCCTGACATATCCGTTCCGTACTATTTTCCATTAACAATAAAACAATGCGTCGCATTGGCGTTATGTCGATTGTGTTGGCCCAAAAAGTTTGATATCATAGGCCAGAAACACATTAAGGACGCCAATAAATGCGCACCATGCCAGGCCAGGAACAGGATAAAAAGTGCGTCATTATACCGGAAGGAGAAAGCAAAGAAAAAATAATATAATCGTCAAAGGCGTCAGACGTTAAGGTTGCAAGGAAAGCATTTGCGCTCCACTGGGCCAATGAAACTCAGTTGTCATTGAAATAATGGTTTAATGTTCATTAGCTTTAGCATTGTTTTCGATTTGCCCGTGGAATAAGTGAGGGGGAATGATGCCCCTCAGGAATTCTAAGGCAATAAAAACTTTAACAACTTCTTCACTTAAATTTTATGAATAAAAAAAGAGGCATTCTTCAGCAAACTTCAAAAATCATTCTTGACACCTTCTTTTAATTCTTGATTCTTCATAGAATAGAAGAAGAGAAAATCCTTTGATTAACCTTAATTTTTCCGGACGGATGGTTCTTCAGTTGTTTTTAATCCTTACCTTAAGTAATAGTCCCGCCCTAAAAAAAGGACAACCTTTTTTTGAATGCAATTAAATTCGATAGGACTATTCAGCGCGTTATCTTCAAATTGCACTTTCCTTAACTTGAAAAGACAGCAAAAAAGGGTTGAGGAAACCTCAGCATTCCGTGTTATTCAGGACTTCACAGGACTTGAATGGGAAAAAGAATGATTTTCTTACAGAAAATAAAGAGAAAAACTTTTTAATTGGCGTGATTTTTAAAATGCTAAATACTTTTGCTGGATCGCAGTTGGTAGGTAATTTTGGCAGCGGTGTAGAAATTGATTACTGAGATTAAAGGAACCGAGGGATAAGGCAATTAGATTTTAAGCCTTTTAGATGAGCGGTGGTAACATTTGGAAGGTGAAGGTGGCTGGAGTTTAGATTCTTTTTTAACACGTTCTTCAACTTAGAAAAACCAAGATTTGAAGAAGTTTGGGACTAGTATTATGTGAATATATGTTTTGTTGAACGAATCTCACAAAATATTTCAAAAACGTTTTAAAGCACTTTTTAAAGCTCTTTTTTAAGACTTCATTAATTTTAAATATGTATTAAATGCATATATTCGTCCTAAAAGTCCAATGTCTGTGCTCACTGAACTTTCCTTAATCTTAGATTTTGTGTTCAGTATTGCTGATCTTTATACAGCTGTATTCTTTTGTTAGGTGATTTCAATCTTAATCTTAATCTTATTGATTGGTTTCCCTCTGAAGACGATTCCTATTTTGAAGCTACTACAGAGTACAGTTTCTTCTCAACTGGAGCTTCAATTGTTGGATAAAATTTTTTCTTCTGATTTGCAGCAAGTAAGCTGTATCAAAAATAAAATGAATCGAATACTAGACCTAGTATTCTCATCTGACGCAGTAAATACTGCAGTTGTCTACATCTGCTTTATTAACCATAGAAAATTACCACCCTCCCTTAGATATTTTTCTTGACTTGAGCGGTCATTTACTTGAGAATAGTAATCCCCATGATTGCTCATGCCAATTTGACTTCCAAAAAGCTGATTTTTGCAGCTTTCAAATAGCTTACTTCATTCTGGTATTGAAGAATTACCGTCCAGCAATAATATTGACGCTACTATTGCAAATTTCTATTCTTTGCTTATGAGTTGCATTGAAGAGGCAGTTCCTAAGAAGAAATCAACCCACTCCTACACTTTCAGTCATCCTTGGTATACTAAAGATTCAAAAACACTTCGTAATAAGAGAAATAAGGCCTGGAAAAAATACCTCAAATCCATGACCTTAGGAAACCAAGTAGTTTATATTTCATTTTTTGAAGAATTTAAGAAACTGTCTTATGAACTTTATAGAAGAAGAAGAATTTGAAGAATTTAAGAAACTGTCTTATGAACTTTATAGTGAGTATTTACTTACTGTAGGATGCTCTCTGATGTCTGAGCAGAAAAGTTTTTGGAAATACATTAATTCGAAGAAGAAATGTGATGTTTATCCAATGAACTTTACTAAAAATAATGTAACCTTCAACTTAACTTCTGAAATTTGTGAAGAATTTGCAAATAATTTCAGCCAAACTTTTATCGATTCCCCCGCGCCGTTGTGGATAAAGATTTTTTTCAGTATTTACGTGGCTGTCCATTACAAGTATTGTTTAACAACATCTCAGTAAAGACTGATGACATTATAAACATTCTTTCTCTTCTGAAAGATGATTTTTCGAGTGGTCCAGATGGTATTCCACCTGTTGTTTTAAAAAAGTGTAAGTCTTTCTTAGCATCTCCCCTCCGTTTTATTTTTGAACTGTCTTTAAAATTAGGAAAATTTCCATCGATTTGGAAAAACGCTTATATTATACCAGTCTATAAGAAGAGAGATTAGGCCAACATCACCAATTATAGACCAATATCTAAGCTCTCCTGCAATCCTAAGGTATTTGAACATGTTATTTGTGAATGTTTGTCATTTCATTGCAGGAACATCATCTGTCACCAACGGCATGGTTTCATGCAGAAACGTTCTACTGTCACAAATCTTCTTGTTTTTATAAATCAATGTGTAAGCACTTTGGAATGTGGTCAGGAAATCGATTGCGTCTATTCAGATTTTTCAAAAGCCTTCGACCAACTCTCTCACGCCATCATAAAATTCAAACTAAATGCATATGGCTTCCCCCCATTTTTCATCACTTGGATATCGTCTTATCTCGAGAATAGGTCTTACCAAGTAAAATTCAGGCATTCTATCTCTAAGTCATTTTTTGCTAATTCGGGAGTTTCGCAGGGTAGCCATCTAAAACCTTTATTTTTTAATTTAGCTATAAATGATGCCCCGTTATGTGTACGTAATAGCAAAATTCTCATCTTCGCAGATGATATGAAGATTTACAAAAACATCTGTTCTAGTAATGCATTGTGGTGTGAGAAAAATAGTTTAAACCTAAATCCAATAAAATGTCAAACAATGACCTTTTCAAGAAAGCGTGCACCGTCTTCATATGACTACGCTGTGAGAGCACATTCTAATCCGTGTAACTTCCGGAAGAGATCTTGGAGTTTTCTTTACCCCTAAATTAGATTTTTCTGTGCACATTAACAACATCGTGAATAAAGGAAACTCAATCCTTGGATTTATAAAGCGTTGGTCAAAGGAGTTCCGCGATCCAAATATATCCCGCGCTTTATATTATTGCTATGTTCGTCCTCACTTAGAATACGCTTCCCAAGTTTGGTCACCTCATTACAATACTCACATTGAGAGGCTAGAATCTGTTCAACGAAATTTTACTCGTTTTGCCCTGAAAGGTATTCTATGGAGTGATCCTTTGAATGTCCGCTCTTATGAAAACCGTTTACTAACTCTCCAAATGGAAACATTGTCAAGTAGACGAAATAACAATGACATGGTATTCTTCCATCAAGTTATTACTGGTGTAACAGATGCACCGGAATTACTTGGAGCTATCTCTTTCAACCATCGGGGTGGCGGTTATAATTTTCGTAGGAAGCACTTGGTACATGAACCAAAACATCGTACCAACTATGGTTTGTGCTTGCTATAAGCTCTCTTCGACCAATTCTGATAGTGTACAAAAAAAAATTTGTATTGTTATAACTTGCTATTTGTGGGTACTATGCAGTTTTGCATTCGTAATTAAATCTCAATACGTCTGTCGGTCAGTCAAAGCTCACGTCAACAGCCTTGAGCATTGAGTCGATAGACTTTAAATTTTAAAATTAGTGATATAAGCCGGTGTATATCTAAATGTTAAGTTTAAATCCCAGCCGAAATATATTGTTTAACCAATTTTACTACTTCTTTAAGCTTACATACTTTTTTGCAAAATATTATCAAGAAAACATGTTCAACGGTGTCAAAAACCGCATGATCAAAGGATCGTAACTATTCTGCGATAACGAACATTATTCACAATCTGATTGGCCGAACACACTTTCGACATCGGTGGCGCGATGACGACTCTAGTCTATTAACCGCACCAAACAGTGACTTTATGTTGATGCATCGGTTTTTCAAAAATCACTCGTAGAGTCTCCAGTTGACTTGATGCGGCAATCCTGCATGTTAAAGAATCCACTTTGTAAAGTGAACGAAATGAGTTTTGATTTGAACACTCATTTCTTAAAAGGCTTCTACAATTTTAGCATCCTGCTCAATTGTGTACCTCTCCATGGTTGAGTTTGACAAACACTGAAACAAAGAAATGTCGAACTAAGTTTGCTAATCTTGATGCTTACATGTGACTCAAAAATAAAATCGTGTAGTATAGTTGGACCAATCTTTATATTGGTTATTTTAAAAAATACTGAACGTAAATTTGCTATTACCATTGACATTGTCATCACATTACTTTGCAAATCAATGCAACAAACTACAGACATATAACAGCATTGGCAACTAAGGTCTAGGAGACACAACGGGAAAAGCACTGTAGGGCATAAGCCCACGCGGTACGGATGAGGAAACAAGACTTATTTTGTCTATATATACTGTCTCATATTAACGCACAGGTGGCCTCTGATAAGCTGTTATAACACTAATTTCCAAAATGTAAGGTAGACCAAACTTGACGTGATATAAATATTCAATAAAGATAAAGATAGACTCGAAGACTGAACTTAACTATCGTTCTAATTCTATGCTAAAGTATCGTTAATACATATTGTCATACTCATATTGAAATTTTACATTTCAGCTTTCAAAAAATTACAGCATTTTCTCCACTACCAGTTGAACTCAACTTGGTGACTTATATATGTTCTCAAATTGTGATTTTTGACTTGAGAACTGAAGAAAACCTCACTCATATTTGACAGTTTCATATTTTGATTCTCATATCTCAAGTCAATCGTCTTCCAATTTTCTCAACTTTTGAAAAAAGTAGAACATTGGAGGCAAAATTAAGAGTTTTCTCTTTTTTTTTTAAATTAAATTACTAACTGACCCGCCAAGCTTCGTAATGCCTCAAAAATAAGACCCATAATTTTGTACACCGCTTAGTAACCACTACCTGCGACCGCATTATTTCATTACCTCATACCTCGGTTGTCTTTCCCCAATACCCAGCTGTCCGCCATATTTTCCCGCTACCAGCTAACCTATTACCCGCCAGCTACATGGTAGCCACTCTACCCGGTACCCTTGGCCCGCTACCGCTACCCGAAAACCCATTTTGAAATTTACCACTTTCCCATCTGAAAACCAAATCTTCCAGTTTTCCATTTCGAAACCAACGCACATACAATTACATGCAATTTTCCCTTTGAAAACCATACCTCAACCATTGTTGAGAAACAATTGAGTGTTGAAAATCGTTTATCTTCACTACTTCGAGAGTTGCAATTTAAAAGTTTGATTCTCTCACTTTTTTTTTTAATTATTGTATATTATTGTTTCAACTTTAGATTTGAACTTCTCAAATCAATTGCTTAGAAAAAAAAAAAATAATAAATAATTTGGCTAAAAAGGAATATTCCAAAGGACAATTCGGTCAAGCCTAGAAGTTAATTCTTTGTATTTTATAGCAAGGCAAACTCTACTTACTTTATTATTTCCAAAAGTACACGGCTAGAAAAACAAAATAATACCTGTAAGATCATGGGCCCAACAAATGGGCACATTGGGAGATTTTAAAATATTTTAATTCAAAATGAAAATAATTTTTGACCGAAGATCTCAATATTATTTAGTAAATCTCGAATTTGAAAAAAAAAACAATACTCAAGATTGCCTCTAAACTTCTACTTTTTTTCGGAAGTTGACAAAATCGGATGTTGATTAACTTGAGAGTTGAGAATTGAATGTTGAAACTGTCAAATGTGAGTGAAGACAACGAAATTCACAAGTTGAGAATCAAAATCCTCAAGTTGAATTCAACTTGTAGTGAAGCAAATGTATTAGGTAAGCAAGAAAGAAAGGAAGAAAAGAGCATCCACAGTTTCTCAGCTCAAAGATCTAGAAGAGTCTCAGGCAAAGAACAACACCCGGCGCTTCTTTAAAAGGTCGAAGCAAATAGCTACTGGTTTCAGAACCGGGACTGCGGCCTTTCGAAACAGTGAAGGAAACCTACCACAGAAGCACAGGGAATTTGTAGAAGTTTTCCAGCAGTACTTCCAACAGCTGCTGAATGCTCAAAACGTTGAGCGAGCAAATGACGAAAGAGAAGCAAGACCAGTCAATGAAGACCCAGTCCCAGCCCCCAGTGAAGAAAAGGTAGAAAGAGCCAACCAAAAGCTAAAAAATAACAAGTCCGCCGGGTCGAATGGCATACCTGCGGAACTCTTTAAATATGGAGGAGGTGTTTTGATGAACCGCATGCACCAGGTCATCACCAAAGTGTGGGAAGAAGAATGCATGCCCTCTGACTGGTCGATAAGCTCCATATGCCCCATCAACAAAAAAGGCGATCCGATGTTATGCAAAAATACCATGGTATATCCCTGCTTAATGTTGCATACAAAATGCTATCCAACGTTTTGTGTGACCGTCTTAAACCTTTCTGCAACACAATAATCGGAAAGCACCAGTGTGGCTTAAGGCCAGGCAGAACAACGATAGATCAAATATTCACACTGATGCAGATCCTGTAAAAGACCAACGAATTTCAAGCCGAAACCCACTATCTTTTCATCAACTTTAAAGCTTCGTATGATTGCATCCACCGCCAAGAGCTTATGATAGCGATGTCTGAATTCGGGATCATGGACAAACTGATCCAGCTGTACTGCATGACGCTCCGAGTTATTCCAAACATGCGCAGGGTTTAGCCAAGGAGATGGGTTGTCATGTGACTTATTCAACATAGTCCTGGAACAGATAGTGCGCAAGGCAGGTGTGAACACTAAAAACACTATCTTCAACAAGTCCACCCAGCTCCTGGGCTATGCAGACGACATCAACATCATCGGTCGATCCAAGAGAGCTGTGCTTGAGGCCTTCACAGCGATTGAAGAACAGGCGAAACTCGTTGGTCTTGAAGTGAATGGGGACAAAACAAAGTACATCCTACTAACAAACAAAACAACATCTGTCCACTGCCCAGGACAAAACGTCACTGTTGGTAGCAGCAATTTTGAGGTCGTTAAGGAGTTCACCTAGCTTGGAGAAAACATCAATTTCACAAATAGGGCTTCACGATATTCGATAAAAATATCGGTATCGTATCGTAGCGTATCGTATCGAAGGTCGATACGATAATCGACACGATATCCAGTACCTTCGACACCGATATCGATACAATAAATGTGTTTATAACATTGTCGATATTATCGTGCCGCCGATAAGCACTGGGCGGTAAATTATCGAATATATCGTATCGACTGAAAGAATTCTATTTTGACACTGCGTGCGCAAAATTCGAATTTTCTTTCAATAGCATTTACTAATAGTAGTTTAGTTGCAGTAATAAACATATTTGATTGTTTTTTTACGCGTGTTTTCATTGTCGATCATTTTTGTAAGAACCCGATGAACATCGATTCTAGAAGATTCGATTCGAGACATGTTAGTAACCGGTTGATTATCATTTCATATAAAAGGTGGTTGAAAGTTTGTCTTTATCTATAGTCATATATATATAAATGCACCTATAAAAATAAGGGGTTGGAATATCAAGCCTAAACAAGAAAAACAAATTACGCGAAAAGGTACACCGTTCCATATTTTTCTCTTATAACGGTGATGGGATTGTGAGCTTTCAAAAAATGTCAATTTAAAATTGGGGATTCGGATAGTCTATCATCAAATTAAATTTGAATAAAATTTTTAATTGCGTTTCACTTTTTTCCTCGCTTTTATAGTAATGGACATTTTTTCTTATTTCGATATTTTATCGAGTATCATATCGGTATCGTATCGACTTCGATAACGATACGATTAATTTGTCTTAAAATTATCGCAGTTATCGATACGATACGATAAAATAATTTGTTATCCGATACGATACCGACACAATCGAAAAATATCGGTATCGTATCGTATCGTGAAGCCCTATTCACAAAGGACACCTTAGTGGGGATCCGAAGAAGACCCTAGCGAACCGCTGCTGCTTCGGTTTGGCAAAACTTTGATTTTACCAGTCCTACTCTACGGCGGCGCCGAGTGCTGAACGATAAGTAAAAAAGGGGAATTGATACTGGGCACTTTCGAGAGAAAATTTCTTCGAAGGATTTTCGGTCCCGTATGCGACTATGGCCGAGAACTGTATGAACTGTACCAAGATGTGGATATAGTCCACAAGGCCAAGAAAAGACGACTACATTGGCTCGGCCACGTCGAGCGAATGGACGACAACGCTCCAGTCAAGAAAATCTTCTCATCGCAGCCCCCAGGTTCGAGACGACTAGGAAGACCCAACCTACGGTACAAGGACTATGTGACTGCGGATGTCAGAAGGCTTGGTTTCGGCGACTGGAGAGTGCATGCAAGGGACCGTTCAAGATGGAAGGCTGCTGTATCTCAGGCTGCGATCCTTCATGGATTGTGAGCCGGATAAGTAAGTAAGTAAGCAATTAGTTCTATACAGTTTACCAAAAAAATAAAAATCCATTCTAGAAATTGAAACAGTTGCCTTATAGGTAACGCAATCCAGAAAATACGAGCTTGGCGAGTCTGTATGTCTGTAAAAACCACTACTGCTCATTTTTTTGTCAAAACCTTGGGAGCAAACCTCGAAAATTCTTGAATTTAGATGAAACTGGTTTAACAACCAGACTTGATGCCCCAAAGGTAGGACAGTTTTTATTACCAAACTTCCATTATTTTTATAGGTGAAAAGGGATTCGTCAAATGCTCCTCTCTCTGCTAAAACCTCCTTACGTCTGTGATCCTTACCTGAAGGAGGAATTGGCAGCTTAGAAGCCTTCAAAAAGGCAATAACTCAAATACAAATATTTGAATACCTTTATACTTGAATTCAAATTTTGAAAACATGAAATAATAATAATGGATATTTTTATTACCTTCAAACCATTATTTTTGACAGGATGGAAACCCCGTAGTTCAGACCAACAATTTGGTCAAAGTAGATTTAAGTTCTTAAAAGCTCCAAACGAGGGTTCCAAAACTGTTTTTTTACTCGTCATCACCAAAAATGTCTGTATGTCTGAGCGGTTCGAGCAT
>CAKKXW010000003.1:68960141-68970330 GCA_920937365.1 Sphaerophoria rueppellii | reverse complement strand
GGAGATTATGAAGTGCTGCAATAAAAATATTGAAAAATAAAAATATAAACTCTATTTTCTTATAGATTTTCCCAAGTATCATAAAATGAATGGATTTTGTATGCACTCATCATTTTGTAATTTTGTTGGTCATAAGGTAAAAATGTTTTTTACTTTTTATTTGAAAAAAATTAACCTTAAAGTCAATTTTTCGTCCGGCAAAAAAAATTGAATATCATTTAAAAATTGAACTTAACATGAATCAGGGAAGGGTACCCCAAAAGACTATGAAATCAGACTTTATTAAAGAACGATATGACATATATGTGAATCTTGACATTCCCAAGGATGGCAGACAAATTACAGGATACTCTGTATAGTTGACCATGAAAAAAAACAGGAATTTCTAAATCAATTCCACATATTTTTAACGATTTACCTTGCGTCTTATTTATTTTGACAGGGAATGCAAGTCGAACAGGAAACTGACGACGTTTAGAATAAAATGACATGTCTGGTAGCTCATTTGCCATTGACTTCTTCACAGCTTGTCTTGTACTACTGCAAAGTTTAAGTTGATTGATGTTACGAAACATAGAAATTAACGCTCATACATAGTCCTGGAATATGAATCCAAAAAGTTCAAAAACTCCATCTCGTCGTAAAATTTTCTACATCGTTTTCATTATTGTCACTTCGTCAAACTATTTGTGGTAAAAAAACTGTGCATTTATTTATCTCGTTCAAAATAAATTGTTGCATCGATTTTAGAAAGTCTTTTATCTGCACCAACACGTCAACTCAATAAAACGTGATTTGTTTTGATTTTGTTTACACTTGGAAAGACATCTTGAATCAACTCATTCTTTGGATTTGCATGCAATAAAAATTGTTTGGAGGTGAAATTCGGCCTTTAGAATCAAGTGGAATTATTTCATTTCCAATGTCCAATAATTGCTTAGGAAATTCTGCTGCAAACATACATCGTTAAGTAAATGCACATGAACATTTGTAGCCAATGTTAGTTTCCGCCAAAAACAGAAGTTTTGAAACAACTCGATTCGTCTGCAGTAGTTGACCGTGGTATAATCGGCAAAGTTTTTCCTCAGCAGCTGAAAGATATAGTGCTCAAAATTCTTCAAGTTATGCGATTAAAGGCTTCGAGTACATTTTTGTGCGCCATTATGCACTCATCTAACACAACAATTTGGCCATTGCCAGATCGTATTGATGCTAAAACTAATGATAGCGTAAATGATTTCCTCATTCCACCGGGTGAATCTCCAAAATATGTACCACCACTTTGATTGATCACACCTTGCATAATGGTGTCATACTCATATGTTCTTTTGTTGATCACGTTACTTCGTCTAAATAGTTTGCACAAATATTCTTAATCCAATGCAATTTGATTAGTGTCTTTAACGAAGTATTGCTTGACCAAGAACATCTTACACTCCACGACTTCCAGAAACCAATTCAATTGTGGCAATGCTTTTTTCGCAAAACAGGTTAGATTTGAGCACATCCTGTTTTTTACACGGACAATAATTCTGCGTGGAAAACCTCCAGTTTGCATGTGTTGATAAAACTATATTCATGACATATTCCGTCAACGTTCAAAACATTATAAATATGCCTCTATCTCTCACATACTCATATACCAGATACGCACTCTCTAAATACAAAAAGATACTTATTTTCATGCTCTAGAAATTTCATGCATCAAAACAACGTTTGCCGGGTCAGCTCGTTCAAATATAATTTCATATCTTCTCTGCCATTTTTTTCGATCGAATAAAAATATTTGTCACAGTTCTCAGACGAAATTGAGTATTCGATCATTTTTTTTTTTTATTTTGTAGTGCGAAATACAAAATTTTTAACATTTTTTAACAATTGGACCATTTGTGATTTGAAAAGTATACATTTAATTTTTGCTAAACCTTCTACCCTAAAACCTCTTGCATTTAGAGAAAAAAATAGGAAAATCGGTCAACCAGTGTGCCCGGTTAGCGAACGAACACAAAAATTAGGCTGTTCTTTTATATAGATTTTGTAATTTTTAAACTATTTTCCCATTGGTTTGAACAATTTCGAAATGGAGAACTTGATACTCACAGTACTCTCCCATCAATAAACGCAGTCCTACTTGTGCCCATAATTTTTCGTTCATCTTTCACGGACACTGCCAGTTGCGAAGAACTGACAAAATTTCCAAGAGTATCATCTGTCATTAGAAAGTGCTTCTCAACTTTGCCGTTCGGAATTGGCGTTGAATTGTAGGTCCCCTCAATTCTTCACACGCACCCAGAGAATTGTTGATGAGAGTAAGCCACTCAAGCGTTGATTCTTCAAGAGCCGTCGCGCCACTCTATTTATTAATTTTTATTTAACGGTGACGCCATCTTTGTCAACTACAAATTAACTGTAAATTGTTTTTGTTGGGTGTGTTCGAACGGTAGACACCTGCATTCAAGAGGAAACAAGCGTCCACAGAAACCTCTGCCTATCAACTCTTACTCTCCACCTCCCCGTGTTGAACATCGGGTGCCCGGTATCTTCAATTGGGAAGAAGATTGGGTTCCAACGCCAGTGGCAAGTTGTTGGTGGTAGCAAAGAGAGAGAGAGAGGGCGGGGGGAGGTATCCTAATAGGCCTACTACGAAATATTTGTAGCCTAGGCCTATAAGGAGCGGTTTGGCCGTCTCTTTGTCTTAGAGCGCTCCAGGTTGGGGGTCTTGCGTCACAGCGACTGCCCGGCCACATAAGGCCAACATGGTTCCGAAACACCAACAAGCCTCGAATAAATAAAAATAGAGTGGCACGAAAGCTTTTTAAGAGACAAGGCTTGAGTTCGTGTGAAAAATTGAGGGGACCTACAATTAAACGCCGATTCCGAGCAGAAAAGTTGAGAAGCACTTTTTCATGACAGATGATACACTTGGAAGTTTTGTCAGTTCCTTGCAAGAGGCAGCGCCAATGAAAGATGAAATAAAAACTATGGGCACGAGTAGGACTCGAACCCTCGACGTTCTGCTTAGCAGCCAACGCACCTAACCACTAAGCTACTGACACTACAACAAGCCTGGAATACAGACGGAATCATTGATTACGACCCACGAAAATGATTTAAGCACAACGAATTTCGGTTTTGAACCTGGAATGTTAGGTCCCTTAATAGACCACGTGCAGCCGAACCACTAGCGGAAGCTCTTGATTGCTATAAAGCAGATATAACTGCCATCCAAAGAAATGCGATGGGATGGTCCGGGTCTACGTAAAATGAACAACTGCGATATTTAATACGGCGACTGCTACCGGGAACAAAATCAGCGTCTATTTAGATGTGGATTTGTAGTTGGGACTCGACTCAGGAGGAACGTCTTGAGTTTCAACTCAGTGAATGAGCGCATCACGACAATCCGTATATCAAGGTGAAATTCACCAACTTTAGCCTCATCTGCACTCACGCTCCCACTGAGGAAGAAGGTTAGTTTAATTTTTTTTCAGATTCTGTTCAAGTGCGCTGCAATATCTTCATTCTTGAGTATGTCATTGTCTAACCCTTATGATTACCATGAGGAAGAACACATTTTTTGGCTATGAAGCGTCCATGTCGTGTTTTTGAACTTTATAATGTAAAGTCTTTTAAACAAGAATAAATTCACCTGAATTTCTACAAGGCTCATAAGATGGGTATACTACTATGAGTGTTGTCAGTAACTAAATTTACTTCTGTTGAAAGAACCTCTTCCAACATTGGAATGAGCTGGATTGACTTTACTGCTGGCTTGTGAAAAAGAGGTTGACCTGGTTATGTTGGTCCTACAGTCCAGGTCGGACCAGTGCCTCAACCAACAAGCGTCACCATCCAGCTCGGTCCTTAACTAGCTGCCTTCAGTTTCGCACACCAAGTTGGTTCAAGACCACTACCACCTGTGAGCTCAATCTGAATCGCGGTCTTCCTGTTCTGCGACTTCCCTCTGATTTGGATTCGAAAACTCTACGAGCCGGAGCATTATCATAAATTCGCTCTACATGACCCAACCATCCGCATAAGTCGTTGGACCTTAACTTTTCTGGCTAGGTCAGTGTCGCTGAACAGCTTGTACAGTTCTTGATTGAATCTTCGTCTCGGGATGATGAGGGTTTTGTACAGTGGAAAACAATCCATAGAAGCAGCGATTGGCAACAGTGGTTCTTCGTTTGATTTCTAGGCTGGTGTTGTTGTCTGAGTTAAAAGCGGGTTCTAGGTAGACAAGGTAGGTAGGTAGGTAGAAATGGCTGTCCCACTTTCGTGTAGGACACAATTAGCGCTGAGTGCGCCGTTTTGATACCATAACTCATGAGATTCTAAAAAGATTTGTCTGGGTTAGGAAGGATGTATATTTCGCACGTACAATCCTATACATATTGTAGTATTAATCTCCCTACACTACGGCCTATTGTCTCATAGTGCCATCTAGTTTAGGAGAGAAAAAGGAGGGGGCGATAAAGCCAGTTTGTGTTATTGAAGTATGAGATCCTGTCTTTGATCTTGAATTCTGATAGTTCCTCAATACCGTTGAAGAATTCTTTACCTGAGTGGAGTGCTCTTTTCCTAACCAAGGTCAGGCAATGGCAGAGAAAGTGTGGGACCGTTTCCTTTTCACTCTGGACCTCACAGCTACGGCAGAAGGAGTTATGTGGGCAAATGCCCTGTGCAGGTAGCAACAATTCTGGCTATGTCATGCCTTGGTTTGGACATTAAATTGATTGATTTGGGTTTGTTATAGGCGGGCCAGATTTTCCTAGATATTACGCAACTCGTTAAACTATTCCACCACTTCTGATGTGTATTTGGTCAGGATATTGCCCTTTACAACTCCTAGAGGAGCATATACTCTCACTGCCAATGAGTTGTGAAGGGCTGATCCTTTCCTATCTAGCTCATCTGCCTTATCATTTCCCTCATAGCCCCTATGCCCCGGCATCCAGATTAGAGTGACGCTCAAATCGAGTTCCTTGAGGGCCTCTTGCATTGCTGGACCAGTTTATAGAATGATAAAGCTGAATCAATGGCTTTAATAGCTGCCTGACTGTCCGTAAGTATAGCTACATTTTGGTTCTGTCAGGTGTTTTTAAGGGCTTATTATCGCTTACAATTCTGCCTGGAATACACTGGCAAAATCGGGAAGTCTTTAGAATCTTGAAATCTTAAGAGATTCACAGAAGACACCTGCACCTTCACCGCATTTCATCTTTGAACCATCCATGAAGATAGTTGTGTCGAAGTCTTCCGTCACATCGCATTCCTCTCAGTCGATTCTTGACGGGAGCAAGACTCTAAACTTCTTTGAGGTGTTTAGAGTAGGGATGCAGCTATCGGTGATTGTAGATAGGATGTCTGATGGTATCAGGCTGGTTTGGTTGCAGTGCCCTTAGGATCTGGTTTTCCAGCAGCCTATTTCTTTAAGTCTCAAGATACTGCAGAACACCTTATATTTAATAAAGAGGTTAGTCGGAAGAAGGTCCAGAATGACGTTAAGTGCATCTGTTGGGCAGGACCTGATTGACCTTAATATCCCTACGCAAGCATTCCTCTGCACCTTTGTATAAGCTTGTTTACTATGTAAGCTTTGCTGAGAGTCGGTCACCACATAATGGATCCGTATAAACTAGTATCGGTCTAAATACCGCCACGTCCACAACGTCCACTTGATCATTTTTGACTGGAGGCCCCACTTTTTACCGAAGGTTTTGTTGCAGGCGTAGAAGGACACGCACGCCTTTCTCACCCGTTCTACGATGTTGAGCTTCCAGGTTAATTTGGTGTCTAGTATTACGCCCAAATATTTGGCACTAGAAAACAGTGTTAATGATTGACCGTTTAACCGAGGTAAAGTGAAGCTGGTACTTTGATTTTGGTGGTGAAAAACATCAACTCGGTTTTGTTGTTTTTAAAACCTAGTCCACAGCTCGCGGCCCAGGTGCTTCCAGCCATATTATTAGTGATTTTTCTAATCACGCTTTTAAATTTTCCTATGTAGACAAAGTCCTTAACCACCTCAAAATTAAACCTCTTTATACTGACAATTAAATTGAAGATGAGTTTTTCATTCCCCAAAATTTAAAAAAAAGCCTCAGATCGGGGTCATATTCCAAAAAGATAAGTTGACGATTGACATTCAAGGACTCTCCAGAAAAAATGGAAGCAAGATCAATTAATTTTAACACTCAGAAATACTATCCACGTCTTCAAGAAAAGATTCAGAGCATATCGAAACGTTAAACAAAGAACGTCTTAAGAGTTTAAGACATTCAAGGCAAATGCACGAAAGCACTTATTACGCTAAATAAAACTTTGACTCAACCCCAAGGACAATAAATACGAAAAAGTATTCTAATGAAATGAAATCAAGAAGCCAGATTAGCCGGATATTTGTGATGTACCCATTCGCACACCCTCACGCTCATACCGACCGACCGACCATCCGCCCGCACATGACAATGAGAGTCAGTTACCTATGAATATCCTTGGCTCTGTATATCCTTCGCATTCGCATATAGTAACAGCAATTACTTCCAGCGAATCAAATCCCCAATTGGAGGTTTGTCCTTGCCAACACCCCGTGTTGCAAATAAAAAGGATATCATTGTACGCCCGCCCGCAAACACCGCTGCGCTGCTATCAAACATTTTCTCCAATAAGACTTTGCTCATTTTGGTATCACTCCGCCACCGCTCCGCCGAGGTGGGAGAGAATAAAAGAATAGACGAGAAAAAATAAAGCCAAAAGGACTAAATCACACGTTTCATTACGAAACGGGATTAATTTTATTTTCCTTTTTTTCGTTTTTATTGGTCTTGGCACCCGCCATTGGTCTCATCTAATTTTCAGGGAGACTTATGAAAAGAAATCTGGAACCAAATGCTCACTGAACGAACACACCGATGATGCGATGATGGCAGTCTGAGTCGCTTTGATTGTCTTCTGTTCGTCGGTCGTGTCGTCCTTGTGCTAGCTATCAAGCCAAATAAGGAGCCAATGAAGATGCTATTTTAAATTGTCGCTCGCTATTTTGGGATGCTACCGAGGACGATTGTATATACCTCTTCACCAAATTCGGAATACCGAATTTGAAGGTACTCACGCGAAGGAGCAAATAAAATCTAGATTATCTCTTTTGTGTGGAAATGGAAATGATTAGGTCCTAGATGCTCGTTGGATCCTGTGTGTCGTGTGACTGGGTCATTGATTCCATCGTCTTTATTTTCATCCTGGGGGATTATTTCTTCATCTGCGCGTCCTTATGCTGCTGCGTTATTTGGGTTAATTGAAATAAAATTCGTTTCTTTATCTTTGAGACATTTCTTTTTCGTATTCGGGTTTCTTTTGTATTTTTGTTCGGTTCCATTTTGTTTATGGGGAAGATTTACCTTATGGTCGACCTTAAGCGTGAGCTCAGCTTGGCTTTCAAAGGAAAGAAATTTGAACCTTGCGTGAGAAACCTAATTGTTTACGCTTCTATAAACAAAGATGTTAGATAAAAATCCTAATACCTAGACCAAGTCGTTTTGTTCAAAGTGAATCTTTTTAATTGAAAGGGGAAAGGGCAATCTTCGGGGAGCATAATTATTGAAGCAATTCGAAAGAATAAGCTTCAAAGTCATCTAATGGGGCGTATGTAACGAACGAAAACAAATCTTTGTTCTTAAAAATGTTTATTGCGAACCCTAAAAAATCTACACATTGGTAAGTCTTCTACTTTTTTAAGAGTTTGTACAGCGGGGAATTAAAAACGCGTAGAGTTTAATTCTGTTGTCTTGTATCGTTGGAGCTCTCTTTTACCACTGTCCATAAGTGGCACTTGCATCGATGATACTAAAATGTTCGAGTACGTGCATTACTAATCATCTGTTGTGTAACCAGCACAAATGCGATGTCGACAAAAATGACGCAAAATGTTTGTTCTGGATTCGAGACGTTTCCCCTTCTGATCTAGGAACAATCTATGAGTTATATACTCGTCCAAAGCTTGAGTAGAATTCCCACGCTTTGACTGGTGCTCCAGCAACATACTTAAGCCTCTCGAATGGTATAAAATAAAGAGCATTCATAATGGCTTGCGGGGGCGACAGAACAATATTCGATTCATTTAGGACCTTTTAATACCTTTTTCGGTGATTGTTGATGGCTTACCGAATACCTCTCTTATGATGTCGCGGCACTGAATCCAAAAGTAGTTGACATTCCATGTGGCATTGTGCGGTTGGCTGAGTTTCTCAAAAGGCGATCACTATAGTTTTGGGACTGCTAAGATAATTTATGTTTTGCATAGGTACTTTAATATTTTAGAATTGTCTCCTTGGAAAGTGCGCACGTAAAGGAATTCAATCAATTTTTATTGTCGTTCAGCCATTTGCAAATGTACCTACAAGCTGCTATGAGGATCCTTTGTCTTTCAAACCTAGTTGCAAAGCCGATTCGTCGGAATTCATTATTTGTTGTAACTTCATGTAAACTGTGGTCAATAATTATTGATCCACCAAAGAAGTTAAACATTAAAGTCTCAAACGGAGTTTGACACCACACTCTACATAGGCTTCGTGGTCTGTCCTGAAGGTTGTTGAACCCCTGCATCTTAGCGCTCTTCTATTAATCATGAAATCTTGATTCTTGAACTCATGAATGTACCAAACATTTTTAACTTATTCGCATCACAACAATCCGCATCAAGACTAAATTCAACAACGTGAGCCTTACCTGCACCCACGCCCCTACTGAGGAAGAGGATGGAGACACTAAGGACAAAGGCTCTACGAGCTCCTCGATAAGACCTACGAGCAATTCACTAGCATTTACATTAAAATTGTTCTTGGAGATCTTAATGCTAAATTAATAATTGGATAACATAGCCTACACGACAATACCTGAGATAACGGATTAAGGCTAATCGAATTTGCTGAGGGGTGAGACGGAATGGTAGCAAGTAGCGATTCAAACATCTCGGTATCCACAACTGGACATGGAAATCTCCTGATCAATCAACCGGAAACCAAATTAATCACATTGCCATCGACAAACTACACTTATCTAGCATGCAAGATATCCTAACATTCCGAGGTGCCAACATCGACTCGAACCACTTCCTTGTTGTAGCCAAGATACGAAGGATATGACGATCAATGCCAAAAGGCATACAAAGCGGCGCTGACAAGAAGGACACGAGCAGCTCGTGAGCTCTACGAGCATAAAATAAAAGAGGAGCACAAACTTCTTTGAAATTAAAAGATGGACCATGAGAAGCGTGCGATCGACGAAATATAGTTATTTCACAACAGGAACGAGGTCCAAAGTTTTACAACCGAAGCTTGTAGAGACCATAATGGGATCAACTTAGTGGAAACACAGTAAGTGTTGAGGATATTTAAAGACCACTTTTCCAAGCTGTATAGTAGCGATGACGAACAAAATTCCGCCTGCAGTACAGATGCATTCGATTTGATGAAGTAGGCCAAAAATTCCACCCAACCGTCATTGCGGAAGTAAAGTTAGCGATATTTAAGCTTAAGTCCAACAAAGCCTCAGTATCAGACGGGCTAGCCACACAACTGTACAAAGTAGTTGGACATGATTTGGTTAGGAGCATGCACCAGCTCATCTGCAACCTGCTATGTCTTTATCAGTGTGGCTTCAGACCCGCTAAGTCCGCCATCGATCAAATATTCACCCTACAACAGATCTTGGAGAAGACCCAGGAACTTAAAATCCATATTTTTTTTATTTTTGTTTTAAGATCAAAATTTAGGGTAGCCACCATACGATTTTTTTTGGCCTAAAACCAAAACTTTTTTTTCACAAAAACGGCCCGAACGATTTTTTTTAAACTTCCTCGAGTTTAATTTTTTTTAAACATTCATGTGTTTTATGTAAAAAAAATTGTTTGTTTTGCTCCAAAACGGTACCTCCCATAGAACCGTTTTTTTGTTATTAGATTTTCTTGAAAACGGAAAGTCCGATCAGCGTAAGTTTTTTTCGAAATAACGTATATATTGTTCAAATAATATTTTGTTTTCAAAAAAATTTCAAATTTTTTTTTGGATTCTTAAAAAATATTTTTAACTTTTTTTTTCAAAATTCTGTTTGTTTGTTAAAAAAAATGTATTTTGTGTACTTACAAATTTTTTTTAATTTGAGCTCCTTCAAATTTTTTTTAGCAAGCCCG
>CAKKXW010000003.1:68905551-68919211 GCA_920937365.1 Sphaerophoria rueppellii | reverse complement strand
AAACAATGACCTTTTCAAGGAAGCGTGCACCGTCTTCATATGATTACGCTATCTCACAGCACATTCTAACCCGTGTAACTTCCGTAAGAGATCTTGGAGTTTTCTTTACCCCTAAATTAGATTTTTCTGTGCACATTAACAACATCGTGAATAAAGCAAACTCAATGCTTGGATTTATAAAGCGTTGGTCAAAGGAGTTCCGCGATCCAAATATAACCCGCGCTTTATATTATTGCTATGTTCGTCCTCACTTAGAATACGCTTCCCAAGTTTGGTCACCTCATTACAATATTCATATTGAGAGGCTAGAATCGGTTCAACGAAATTTTACTCGTTTTGCCCTGAAAGGTATTCTATGGAGTGATCCTTTGAATGTCCCCTCTTATGAAAACCGTTTACTAACTCTCCAAATGGAAACATTGTCAAGTAGACGAAATAACAATGACATTGTATTCTTCCATCAAGTTATTACTGGTGTAACAGATGCACCTGAATTGCTTGGCGCTATATCTTTCAACCATCGGGGTGGCGGTTATAATTTTCGAAGGAAGCACTTGGTACATGAACCAAAACATCGTACCAACTATGGTTTCTATGAG
Source organism: Sphaerophoria rueppellii (assembly GCA_920937365.1). Taxonomy (NCBI): domain Eukaryota; kingdom Metazoa; phylum Arthropoda; class Insecta; order Diptera; family Syrphidae; genus Sphaerophoria; species Sphaerophoria rueppellii. The sequence goes on along the minus strand of CAKKXW010000003.1, from coordinate 68,918,612 downwards.
CCCTTGACACATATGAGTAGGCTTTCAAACTGCAACTCAGACTTATTTGATTTAAATATAAGTAAGAATAAATTGAAGTCTTTGCTCAAGACCAGTGTTATACACTTTTAAATGTTTCTCTGTTTACTTAATGTTTGTAATTATTAGTTATGGATTAATCTTGTTTTGTTAACTGTCTTGTTTTTGTTTCATCCATTTGAGTGTTTGTTGTGTAATGTTTGCTTACTAACAACTAACACTGCACTAAGTGATGAGCCGGTGGTATAACATAGTCTACTATGTTGGCAAACCATTGGTCGTAAGACTGTGCTTGCTATAAGCTCTCTTCGACCAATTCTGATAGTGTAAAAAAAAAAAAAAAAACGTCTGGATATTTTTCATGCTTGGAAATAAGGTAAGGAACTATCAGTTTTTTGACAAACGGCTCTACAACCCAGAGGTTTTGTGGAAGTGGTCAGTTTTTTTTTAAATCTTCTTAACCTGCAAACCTACAGGTTCGTTGGATTAATCCCGATGAGCCGAAGCCGAACGAAAATGTGTGAAAACTGAAAACATAAGTAGAAAGATTTCTTCAAATTAAATAAGTGAAAATCTTCCCAATCTGAGAGTCAATGTGATCTCAATTTTCTCACAGATGTTCCTACTAGACCTAGACTATGTTTCATATTGAATTTGAAAACTTCCACGAAATCCAGGTTAAGACCTCCATTCAATCGCACGATTTATTTTTCATTAATTTGCTTAATTACATTACTAATTCGCTTGAATAATTTCAACTCCTTGAACAAATAAATCTTGAAAAAAAAATAAGTTAATTCACAGTCCACCAAACCACTTATAAATACTTTCAACCCTAATCTTCCTCCAAAATTGAAATAATTCAGGTTACATGGACTTGAAAAAGTGTGGGGGGGGGGAGTGGGGGTTGAGGATACAACGGAAATTTGAGGGAACAAGTTTTTGAATGCCTCGTTCTAAAATACGTAGTGGCGGGTGGGCGTTGTTATGAGAAAAAAGAAACCACCAAAAACAAAAGTACAAAAAGTTCCTCTCGACTAGGAAAATAAAATTGAAATACTTTTCCCACCATTATTATTTGCCTAATCCCAGAAATCCCTCAGAAGATTTAAGAAAATCGTTAAAATAAAACAACACCGCATTAAAAGATTCCAGGATTCCCACCCACAATCCACCGAGGCCGATGAAGAATGGAAATTCGGAAGACGTGCGTTGGTGGCGCTGCTCAGATTTTCCATTCCGATTTCAATAAAAGTAAATTATTTGTACTTACGGTCTTGATTAAGACTAATCCTTTTTTACTTGAGCTTTTATTTTTAATTATCATTTTCAGCTAAACGCGTTGTTTTTTTTTTTTTGTAAGAGCTGCTGCGACATAAGGAGCTCTGTTTTTGTGCTCCGCCGCGACCACTGAAGCATTTATTCAAAATTATACCTAACTCGTGTTCTAGTCTGGGATGGACCGGTGCTGCTGCTGGGAGTTGCCTTGAGGGGCAATTAAAATCGAGCTTGATCGAGAGGAAACAAGGCACACAGACAGACAAACAAATTGTAATTTATATCACTTCACATGCGGATAGAAGAATTTTGAAATTCCTTTGCGGATATAAATCTCCCAAATAACGAACAACACGCTTTTCTATCTTTTTTTCCGTCCTCGTCCCGAATTAAGATCTTTAGGACAGGGTCACACAGTTACACACTGCTTCGACAACGCCCATGTGTAGTCTAGTTAAAATAATTTATTGCGTTTTGCCCTCGATGGATGATGGTCTTTTGGTATGGAAGAAGGAAAATTCTGCGAGACAAGCTGGAATCTAATTAAAATATTTACATTTTGGGGATTTGGATGGATATGTATCGGCAAAAGATACAAGAATCGGTACTGGAACCGGAATTTAATTGAATACACTTATTCTTGATATTTTATACACAAAGTACCTATACTCGTTTTTGAGAGAGTCCCACGTGCCATTGAAGCGGAATCTGTGCCACTGATGCGATGTAAAAGATACTATTTAGAATTGATTGGAAATTCTTAAAATACTTAAGAAGTTTTCTTTTGAACGGACGACAATCCAACGACGTCGACTACGACGAGCGAGAATGATTGAAATGAAAAATTTTGCCAGATGGGTAGAAGTCGCACACATGTGCTTGTCCTGTGATGTGAGGAGAGGACGTTTTCATTCAGGGTCAGGTAAGATGGATTAGACCTGAGATTCAAAATTAGAAAATAAGAAAGTTGGTGAAAATACATATTATGAAGATGTAGAGTCACCATTCCCTTCTGTCTATTAAAAAGAACATTCGGCTTGTGATTGAATTTGGTTTGAGTCGATTAAACCTCATATGTTATGCAAGTGTTTAGTTAGTGGTTAGGTGCGTTGGCTGCTAAGCAGTACGTCGCGTCGCGTCGTCGTGGATTCGAATCCTCCTATAGTGCTTATTTCATCTTTCACGGGCAATGCCTCTTGCGGAGAACTGACAAAACTTCCATCCATCTGTCATGAAAAAGAGCATCTCAACTTTGCCGTTCGAAATCGGCGTTAAATTGTAGGTCCCCTCAATTCTTCACACGTAACCAGAGACTTGTTGATGAGAGTAGGCCACTTAGGATTTGGCTCTTTAAGAGCTGTTTCGGCACTCTAATTATTATTTTTTATTTTTTTTACTCAGAATTCGTTCATGAAATGCTCAATTTATTGGGCCCGATCGATGCAATTTCGCACCAAGTTGATTAAGGTCATCTACCACCTGTGTGCTTCACCTGAGTCGCGGTCTTCCTCTTCTGCGACGTCCTTCCGGGTTGGATTCCAAGACTCTACGAGCCGGAGCATTATTTTCCATTCGCTCAACATGACCCAACCATCTAAGTCGTTGGACCTTAACTTTTCTGGCTAGTTCAGTATCTCTGTACAGCTAGTATAGTTCTTGGTTGAATCTTCGTCTCCATTCTCCATTAATGCAGACAGGAAAAAAACCACTCGAAGAATTTTTCTCTCAAAGCAGCCCAAAGTCTTTTAATCAGATGTTGTCATAGTCCATGTCTCTGCACCATAATTGAGGACCGGAATGATGAGGGTTTTGTAGAGTGTCACTTTAGTTTCTCGGGAGAGGACTTTACTACTCAATTGCCTTCTAAGTCCAAAGAAGCAGCGATTGGCAGGAGTGATTCTTCGTTTGATTTTTGCGCTGGGTGTTGTTGTCTGAGTTGATAACGCATCCCAGGTAGACAAAGTCCTTAACTACCTCGAAGTTAAATCTGTCTATGTTGACGTTTGCTCCAAGTTTAAAAACATAGCTGGAGAATAAAACCTCAGTATTATCCATCCGACTCAAAGAAGGAAGATCTTTTAAACTAAAGTTAGTAAGAACCTTTAAATAAATAAGTGGCGCGACAGCTCTTGAAGAGCCAAGGCCTAAGTGGCTTACTCTCATCAACAATTCTCTAGGTGTGTGTAAAGAAAAGAGGGGACCTACAATTTAACGCCGATTCCGAATGGCAAAGTTGGGAAGCACTTTTTTCATGAGAGATGATACTCTTGGAAGTTTTGTCAGTTCTTCGCAAGAGGCAGTGTCCGTGAAAGATGAAATAAAAGCTTTGGGCCCGAGTAGGATTCGAACCCACGACGTTCTGCTTAGCAGCCAACGCACCTAACCACTAAGCTACGGACACTACAGTAAGAACCTTTGATAATGTTTACAAAATGTGAAGAATTTGTTGTCTTCCTTGGTCCCTTCCTGACTGACAATATTAGCTCCCCGCGAAAAATAACCTTTTTGCTAGGCAGTTCGCCTCCAACTCTTCGCTGCTAGAGACTAATGACTCCACCAGTTCATCAGTCAGTGATTCCATTTGACAAATCTTCTTTCGCACTCGTGATGTAACTAATGTCCCAAAAGTTTTCAACATCATTTAAATCCGGTCTGTATTCCCGCTTTTATTTTGAGAAGTTACCACGCTGGGAAAACCTTTGCGTTCCTTTTTCTAAATCCAATTATCGCAGGATTGCACTTACGTCTCTTCATTGTAAGATCATAGAAACGCTGATAAACTATCAGCTCAAGACATATCTCCAAGACCAATAGCTTCTTAATGATGGGCAGTACGGCTTTCGCAGCAATAGGTCCACTGATGATCTGATGGCTTATCTCACCGAATAGAGGAACAAATCCGTACATCGTTTTGGAGAAAGTAAGATTGTTGCATTTGGTATTTCAGAGTCTGGTATCTTGCTCTTTTATCGAAGAATCCCTCCTTCGTTGGGTAAAGAAATTTTCTTTCGAACCGTTCGATACAAGTTGTACTGGACGGCTTTAAGTCCTAAACCAACAACATAAATGCTGGTGTGCCCCAGGGTTCCGTTTCTATTCCCACCCTCGTTCTCATTTTCATAAATGATCTCTTGTCTGCAACTTATAATCCAATAAACTGTTTCGCTTAAGCTATTACCCTTAGATTTTTTATTCATTCCCAGACTCATATCTTCGGATGCGGAACTGCAAGGGCTAAATATGATAAGCTTATTAAACTCTGACTTATACAGCATTGTGCAATGATGAATACCGCGTAGAGTTTAATGCTTCGAAAACCCAATGGTGTATTGTATCTATCGCTAAAGCGAGACATACCTCCTTTGCCATTGTCCATGAGTTGGACTTGCATCAACGAGACCGAACATCTCGAGATTCTGTTTTGGAACGAGCGCCATAATATGCAATTTCGCCAAAAATGTTTGAAAAGCAAGATCTTCTAAGTTTGGAATGATAGAATGGTTTTCTGCTACGCCCACCAAGGCAGGCACTTGAACGAAATTAGAACGTTCGCTGTACTTATCAAGGCTTTCTTAAATAGAAACTTGCGTTTGGCGCATTCTTATTTTATTGATAAGATCTCAAGGTAATGGAATAGAAATGAAAACAAATTTTGAAGACAACAAACCCAAATTTCTTGATACTAATTTTTCCCTACAAAAAACTGCTTACGAAGCTCAAAGAATCCTGTCATAAAGTAAAAACAAAACTAAAATATAAATGCCAAAAAAAAAACAACACACAAATCGGAATTGCTTACATCCCTTTTCTCATGTCAGTTAAACTCGGTACTAGGTAAAGGTTTTGCGAATTTGTCAGCAAGCCATGCTCGTCTGCCATTTAGCATTCAAATGACTATTATTTGCATATCATCCTTTCGAAATCAAAAGGATTTTCTGAAATTTGTCGATTTGTGACAAAAAGAGGATCACACATCGTCATAAACACCTCAGCATTATAAAAAAAAAAAGAGAACAACAAGCGGAAGGGAGAGACTTTGCTTTCTGTTATTTTGATATTTAAGCTTCTCCCGGGTGTACACAGTATCATCCCTCACATCCACAAATCTCTACAAATGGAGCCAAAGTAAAAGTTGGTCATTTGATGGCAACATAAAAGACAATATCTGAAACAATAAATTTTCTCTCCCACCTCTTTGAACTGGCTAAACGGATAGATACTATAAAGTATTGTTTTACACTGACTTTCGTCGTCGTTGTCGCTTGTACTTGTAGGGTTGTAAGTAAGATTCTGGATAGCAGTGAAAGTCCTTCTTCTTTCCTGGCCTGAATGTGAATAGTTTTTCGTTTTAAAACGAATTTTTTATTGTTTTTCTCTTTTTGGGCGATTGAAATCGTGCTGGGCCTTTTTTCTAATGCATTACATTGCGATGTGTGAAAATGTATACACTTTAAATGCTAAACGTTTTTAAGGAATTTCAACATTAAAAGGACGAAAGTTTTTTTTATTTTATTTGGCTATTTTGTTCCTATCTTACGGTTTGGGACTAAGGGACTGGTCTAAAGCACATTTAAAAGTGGGAAGCTTTTATGATCATCTGCTTGAAGAAAGCAGGATCAGCGTAGATTCGAAAAAGATCGCTTTTAGATGACTAACACAGTCAATAAACCTATCCCTAATCCTATGTCGGCATTGCATTGACAAATCAGCAATTGACAAAAGTCATACCTATCAAAAGAGATAAAGTGAAATGGACAAATAAGGCACCATGTTTCGGAGCCTGTAATGATACATATGAGAATTGTCTCAAATTCCTGAATTTTGCAAGGACCTGGAAAGACAGACTGAGGTTAACAATTCCACATTCGTGTTGTATGGCTAAAGAGTGAGCCTCTATTCTTCACAATACGACCGAAATTAAAAAGGCGTAATTTGTCAAAACATATATTTGTGGTGCCATTACAACGTTTCACATTATGGCATTGTGCATCATTTGGAAGACTCGAAACTATAGTTAGGGGTTGGAGGATGTTTTGGAGACATATTTCTTTGCGTTGATGAAATCAAGAAAATCCCCCATTTCAGGATCTTACACATGATATTGAGTATTGATGTGCCATCCATTGAACAAGCTTTCTTCCGACTAAACCTTGAGATGTTTCGTGCTACGAGTAATACCCATCATAATTGCCCTTTTGAGCTTTTTGAACTAGAAGCGGCTCGAGTTCTTCTTTTGTAGCGTAGCTTTGTACATGCATATACCTCTTGTTTAGCATTTCTGATGGCTGTTTCACAATGCTGACACTACTCGAATTATTGGAGGAAAACTGTATAAGTGAAATATTTATTGCAATTCTATCAATTTGAAGTTGACTTGTGCAACGAACCGTTTCTATTATCAAGCTGACCCGCCAGACTATATTGTTGCGACAACATCCAACAGTATATACAAACAGGTAGTTGTCAGCAGAAATATAAAACAAAATTACACTTCGTGTAATATAATTCACACCGAGTTTATGCACAAATACTATGAAGTAAGAGTGAAATGTCAACAGGAATTACCTACCATATTAATTATCGAGTAGACCGACACCTGGTGCTTCCCACATTTGCATCGGAGAAAGCGGTTGATTTATTTCTACCGAAATTTATTAGTGGCTTCGTCAGAGTTGGCAACGCCGTTTGCTCAGCGATTGCTCTGAGCTGGCCATTTATTTAAATTTTCGAAACCGAGAATGCCCCCCATCGGGGATTGGGGTCTTACAGAGTATACCTACTCCTAACAGAGTTATACAATGCATAAATACCCACCCTTGCAGAGCTGTTGGAGTACCATCGCGCCTCTGCTAGGTGAAGACGATGACGCATCCAGCCCAAAACTCTCAACATTGTTATGACTGGGAAAAACAGAGTGTGAAAGAGAGTTCCACATTCGCGTAGTACGGCTAAAAAATTATTCCCTATATCTATACTTGAGAGTACGTCCGAAGTTGGGCTCGAGGGTAAACTGATGGGCATTCCTAGAAGCGCGAGTGTTACGGGCGAATTGTTTGAGGGGAGAAATGCAACTGGTTATTTCACTAGAGCAATTACCGTTAAAGTAGCGATAGAACAAGGAGAGACACGCTTCGTTAAGACGCACGTTGGTCTAAAGGGGTGAATGCGTCAGTGATCACCAATCATTCTTACAGCTCTTTTTTCTATTCCATCCAGGAGGCTTTAGTAAGTAGCTGGAGCACCAGCCCAAAGGTGAGAATTGTACTCAAGCTTTGGACGGATAAAGGATTTATAGATAATAGCCAGATCAGACGGGGAGAAATATATCTTCCACCGTCTTAAGAAACCCAAACATCTTGTGGTATTTTGGCGACATCGCGTATGCGATCGGTCCACAAGACCACAAGACGTGGTCAGTGATGCACATACCGAGAATCTCGAGATGTTCGGTCTTATTGATGCAAGTGCCACTCATGGACAGTGGCAAGGGGGGTATATCTCGCTTCAACGATACAAGACATCATTATACAATGCTGTTTAAGTCAAAGTTTAATGAGCTTATCATATTTTGCCGTTGCAGTTCCACATCCGAGGAGGAGGGATGTGAATCTGGAAACGAATATGAGAAGCTGAGGCTACTATCGTCAACAAAATAATTTATTGGATTAGAAGTAATAGACAAGAGATCATAATAAAAATGAGAAAGAGGATTGGAGACAAAACGGAGCCCTGGGCCACACCAGCATTAATATTATGGATTTCGGACTTGTAGTGTCCGTAGCTTGGTGATTAGGTGCGTTGGCTGCTAAGCAGAACGTCTTGGTTTCGAATCCTACTCGGGCCCAAAGTTTTTATTTTATCTTTCACGGACACTGCCTCTTGAGGAGAACTGACAAAACTTCCAAGAGTATCATCTGTCATGAAAAAGTGCTTCTCAACTTTGCAGCTCGGAATCGGCGTAAAATTGTAGGTCCCCTCAATTCTTCACACACACCTAGAGAATTGTTGATGAGAGTAAGCCAATTAGACCTTGGCTCTTCAAGAGCTGTCGCGACACTCTATTTATTTTTCGGACTTGAATCCGTCCAATTCAATTTGTATTTAACGGTTCGAAAGAAAGTTTCTTATCCAACGAAGAAGGGATTCATCGATACCGAAGGCACGCATTTTCGATAAAAGAGCAAGATGCCAGACTTTATCAAATGCCTTTGAAATATCAAGTGCAACAATCGTACTTTCTCCAAAACGATGTAAAGATTTGTTCCACTGTTCGTTACGATAAACCATCAGATCACCAGTGGACCTGTTGCTGCGAAAGCCATACTGCCGGTCATTAAGAAGCTTTCGGTCTTCGAGATATTTCTTAAGCTGATAGGATATCTGCGTTTCCATGACCTTAGAAAGAAGGGACGTAAGTGCAATCGGACGATAATTGGAGGGAGAAGACGATTCGCCTTATTTTGGGATTGGCTAGACAAATGCTGTTTTCCAACTGCTTGGAACGAACCCAGAAGAGTAGGATAGATGTAAAAGCTTACCCAAGGGTTTCGCCAGCGTGGAAGAACACCTCTTCAGAACAATAGTGGGGATACCATGGATTTTGTATGGATGCAGTCCCAAATCACGACGCGAAATTTGCTTACGACAGGCCAATGTCTTCTAAGCGATGCGGAAATGGCTGCCTGTGTAGCAGAACCGCACACTTTCACGAACAGCGGCGATGTTTTGGCAGGTGTTGCTTTTCGTTGAAGAACGGGTATCAGTTGATTTTCCACCTTGCCGGTGGACTAGAATTTGGCAACCAAACTTTAAAGCACCCATTTCAAACTGTCAAAATCAGCCCGTCCCTTTTTTCATGTCTTCATTTTTGTCAGCTTTCACTCGACTGCAAAGCCCCGATACTTGAAGCCGATATCATCAATTACACTTCACCTGGAGCCTGACGAGCCATACTTTTCAGACCTGACCTACGGGTGCGTCCTCTTGAATGAACCTGCTTACCGTTTATCTTAAAGGGAGAAGACAGAGGTAACGTTGCCTTAAATCCCTAGCTTTGGAATATTTAAATCCAATACCCCATAAAACTAGGAGACCAAAGCTATCCCCGAAACTGTTAATCGCACACAAATTGGCTTCGATGCACTCCGGGGTTGTGGGGTTAATAGCTTTGGGGAGAGGTAGTTGACTTTTTTTGTTCATATTCTCAAGTCTCGAATTCCGGAATTCCATACCTAGGTATTTGATATGAAAGTGTCCAGACCTTCCATAGTGGAAACGGCAGACCTGCCCATATAATGATAACAGTCTAAACAAGAAAGGGTTAATAACAATAATTTGTTAATCAACCTTAAAATGCTAGAAACCTAAGCGAGGCATTTTTCCTTTTTATTTTCAAATGTGCTCCATCTGAAATCATCACCTCCCCACCTCCTGTCTATGGGACTACTAAGAATCGAAATCTCATACGTTGCCGGTATTAAAAGTCAATCACCATTCAACCGTTCTATAAATCGTAAGCTTCTCTATATTCCGAAAAACACCGTTCCACATGGACGAAAAAAATCCTGTCCAAATTAAAATTCCAAAGAAAAACAAAAACAACACACATCCCCGGATTGTGTTTGACAAAATTGCTGATTTCTTTAAAATTTGTTTGTTCGCAGGACTTTTCGGCTATGATGGGCAATAAAATGAGAAAATTGTAAATCCGAATTGCAAAGTCAAAGCTAAAGGCGTTTCCTCTTTTTTTTTTCTCACACTTACACAAATAATGGAGTTGGGGGCTGAATATACGGGAGAAGGATGTGTTCAAAAGTGTTTAAATTCCAATTGATTGAAATCGAAACATATATTTCACGACAACCAACACAATTCAACAACGACGACGACGTTTGATTTGATTTTTATGTTTTTCTGTTTTGTACTCATCCTTGTTTCGGGAAGCTCCTTTGTACCTTTTGCGCTTCATGCATATAAGGATAAAGGATAAGCAAGATGCGGAATTTCTTACTTGAGGCGTTTTCGGGTGTTCGTAAATGGTTGTTTAGGATTTTTAGAGGGGGCCGGGGATTCGCAATCGAATTAAATCAATCGAAAGCGGGTGGATGGATGCGACGACGATATGCCAGGAACCTGCCAATAAAATAATATTTGCATACAAATAAGCACACGGGGAGAATGCTATTAAATTCGCTCAAATAATTTAATCAAAATATAATCTGTGTTTCTTTTCAAAGTTATATCGAAGGTATCATCTATCGGTAGCGCTATTAGAAAGGCGGAACGATCCTTCAGGCAACCGAAATACCTTATTTCTTCCATCATCCGCCGTTATTCTCGATATCGGAAGGAAGCTATTGCTTTCTTGATGTTGTTCTTCATCGTCTTGTCTTCCACATTTGATGCGTTGTTGTTTTGGCAAACATTTTAGAGCGCAAAAAATAACGTTTATTGGCGATGTACAAACAACTACCGCATCTTGAAAGCATTCTATCCTCAGGATATTGGTATTATCCTTGCAGAGGACGAGGACCGAGCGGAGGTTGTTGTTGATGGAAATCGCTTTAGCATACCTTTGTGCATTGTAAAATGAATGCACAGTGGGTTTTACGGGGGCAGGGTAACACCGACCGTTATTAAAATATTTTAACTTTTATGGTTTTTGCAAAAAACAAAAATGAGTACAGCAGAAAAAAAAATTGATGGCTAACCATAACGAAGGATAAGAGAGTTTTTATTCTGCTCCATTGGGATGTTGTAGATTCATCCTAGACCCTTGATTCCTTGAAGAAGTGGAGGTTGATTTGGGATTGAGGAGACTCATAATTTTCCTTGTTGTTGAATCTGTTGTTCGAATAGATGGAAAAATATGTGTCGTTAATTGGAATTTATAGCTCAGCTAGAATGTGGTTGTGAGGATATTTTGAAGACATTGCCAATATGTTGTTCATTTGAATAAGGAAGTTATTTATTTCGAGTTAAAAAAATATGAAAGATTAAACCCCATCCCAGGGGCCTGGATATGGTTTGTATGATTTCATTTAAGTTCGTTTTCGTTCGATTTAAATGAGCCAGCAATCCATTGGACTACCTCTGATTATTTAAAAAAAAAAGTTTTTGTTCCATGTTTTCTTGAGCTCACAGGTTTCCCACATTATAAGGGTTGGCTCGAAAACTTTTTGAACCTTGTGGAGTTACACCTCTTCGTCATACAGTCAGCTGCCAGCCGAGTAGAATCAACATCTTATCTACCTATAGGATTGGTGGAAGTGTCACCATAGTTTCTTGGAGGCTAATACGGTGAGGCTAGTCCTTTCCAGGTAAGATAAGGCCCAGCGTTGCCAGAAAGTGCCCGATCGGCAAATTTGGGCCAAACCAAAATGGGCCCAAAATCTTTATTCTAGTAGTTTTGACCTACCTAACGTTGGTAAAGCTGATGCATGATCTGCATACATTACACATACAAACAAAATATGATACAAATCATACCAGAACGACTATTGTATGAAATTTTAAAACTCGACCGAATATAATTCATACCCAGTATTTGTAAGAAAGGTGCATAAGAGAGCGAACGTTCGGCGACATAATCAGGTTAAAGAGTGGTAACATTCCATGACTGCCAAAGTGCGGAATCCGATCAGTCGGTCAAAGTATACCGTTGATAAACCGGTTCAAAGCCGTTGATAAGTGAACGGAAACCTTGTTGATAGCTGATCGGAAGATCGTTGATAGCCGGAGTAAACTCAGTTGATAGCCAGAGGAAACTCCGTTGATACACTAGGGGAAACCCTAAAGGACGCACGCACATCGCACACGTCGTGCTCATCTTTAATTTATCACAAATCCGAAAAGTACATGAAGACCCGAGCAGTGAAGGAAGAAGTTTATCACCAGGAAGAACTCCAATCAACCTAGTCTCATACCGCAAATGAAACTATTTGGTTACATAAATAGAATTTTCGAATTAAGAAACATTTACCTTTCTTTCTATCGGACCGAACTAAGGTTTTCTATTCCTACCTTAGTTTAGTAAGACCCTGCACCTCTGAGGTTATCCCAGCCTTTGACAAGAATAGGGAACATCACAATACGAATACCACCCATAGTTCCTCAAAACCAAATCATGTTTATGAATTATTAAAGAATCTGATGCATCTGCGATTTTTTGAACTTCCCTAAGGAAGTTATTGTAGTGCGTCCGATTTTATGAATCTCCAATTTTTGCATATCTCCATGTTTCGAGGTCACTAGAATCCAAATCAAAGCGTTTTTATGATGGTGTATGTGTGTATGTGCATATGTGCGGACGTGCGTTACGTTTTTACAGCTCAATTATTTCGTGAACCACTCATCGTATTGTCATAAAATTAGTCTCATTCAACGCGGCATTTTGTTGTTAAGAGCTGATTAGGTTTTGACTGAAATCGGCTTAGGAGTTTTTTAATGGCAATCATAAATCTAAGACAACCCTAATATAATGAAAATTATAATAATTTCTGCAATAATTTCAACAATATACTACGGCGACTGCTACCGGGAACAAAATCAGCGTCTATTTGGATGTGGATTTGTAGTTGGGACTCGACTCAGGAGGAATGTCTTGAGTTTCAACTCAGTGAATGAGCGCATCACTACAGGCTAAAGTCAGTTTTGGATTAGTCGAGAATTGTTGTTTTACGGCGCAACTTACTCTGATTAAAATACTGTTATGCTACTCACCAAGTGCTTTATTAACTCGACATTTTTGCATTGCGTGCAGGCGT
>CAKKXW010000003.1:68871690-68882756 GCA_920937365.1 Sphaerophoria rueppellii | reverse complement strand
TGAGCAAAGTGACATACTGGATATTGCCGTCGGTTTCGCAAGGTGGCTTCGTCAACTACATCTTTTCTTTCGTTTATCGAAGAGGTAGTCTTAAGATTCTTTGCAGTGCCTCGAGTGTCTTAGTCTTCGTCATACATGAGGAAAAATGGTTGTCGTAGTAGAATCTTTCATCGACTTCTTATCGAAATAAAAGAAAAAAATGCAGCATATATCGCGAAGTTGATTGGATAAACAGGATTTGAGGACAACAGGCTTATGACAATGCTGCCACAATGTCAGGGACCTGCACAAGGGAGTTCAAGCCTGAATCTGAAATCTACATTTTGCATGCAAAAACCTCACTAAACTTGACTGGAGTACATACTGCTTCTGATTCTGTGAGCTCCGTGACGTTTCTTAGAATTCTGATGGAGAAGCTATTTGCTTTCTTTTCTACATCAACTGCTTCGGTGGAACGCTTTGGCTGCCGTTATAGGTCATACAGTGAAACGAGTGAGAACACTTAAACACGCTTTAAAATAAGTTTGAGGAAGTTCTGGTATAATTGACTACTTCATCTCAAACTTCCCAAACTCGGGAACTCGTCTGCTTCTGACGGGCATGCAGTCATTCAACTTAATCTCTTTGCTTGGCTTTTGGGTTGCATTACTTCCTGGAGTAGATTTCGCATAGATTCACTCTGAAAGCAAGGAACCCTTCTGAAGTAGAAAGCATTCTGAAAGGCAATATGAGATACTTTTGGAAGGTCAGGATACATAGTTTCTGAGAAAAATGAAATAAATGAAAAAGCATGTTTTCAAACAAAATAAACAGAATAAGAAAATATTGACTGTGCTACTATTAGGTATCTTAAAGCAATTTGATTATTCATCGCACATTGCCAAAACCATTCTACGTCGAACCTATTAAATAATTCAAAAATTTCCCGCCTGCGGACTCGACACTTTTGTAAACTGTTTGATTACAAATTTTGCACGATAAGTTAGTTGCCAAAGACAAAAACCCAACAAAATTGTGCGTGTTCATTTGAACACGAAACACTCACAAACCCTCGAATAAGGAACACCAGACCACAAATCATCCCCATTAAAAGGCAATTTCTTCACCATTTCAATATCTCTAATTAATTTATTATCGCTTATCGCGTTTGACACATCTTCCCGAAAGCAAAAGCAATGACGGTGTCGAACACCAGCCAGAGAGTTCTCATCTGCTTGTTGCACCAGCACCACAACAAAACACAACCAAAGCCATAAGTGCCCAATGTCGACCATAATAAAAGCAAAAAGCCTCGTATGACTTCGGCTTGTGACTGTTAAAAATCAGTACATTAAGAGTACTGGCATTCGGCTCGTAAAATAGATACGCAGATAAAATGCTTTGTCGTTTTCCCAGCATTTTCCCATTCGCACATGTTCCACATATGTACATACATTTAGGCTGATAATCCTATCGTTTGTATGCCATTCCACAGTTTAACCGTTAGAGCCACGAAGAAGTAAGTCCATCGTAAATTTGCTGAGCGGTCCTCCCCCATTCCAAAATTTATCTCAAAAACCCAAAATCAGTGTGCCCCCACCCACATTCGGAGGATATTCGGTTTTTCAAAATTCACAGTGTGTGACTTTTCATCCCTTTTTTGTTGTTCGCTCCAAATTGACAATAGAAAACAGTGATACCTACAACTGAAATGCGTTCAGAGGATACTTCGGAATTGGAATCGGTTTTGATGTAATTTAAACGTTATGCATTTTTGAAGGGATCTATCCGAAGTCTTGTTTGCGAAATATCCGTGCGACCGGTCGTCGTTGTTGTTGTTGATTTAGAAAGCCAGGACTCTCCCAGGAAACGGACAAACATTTGTTAAAGGAGATTTTTTGGCCATATGCCTGCCAGATAACACACATTGAACTAAATCAATACAAGAAACGAATAGTGTTTCGAGTCAGTCACTATCGAGAGTTGAAAATCTAAATGAATGCCAGAGGACACAAATTTCCTACTGAGATTTCTGAGACGAAAAAAGGGGTTTTCGAACTAAATTAAGAGCTTTCGAGATAAAGAAAACGAGCGACGGACGAGCTGAATTTTGGGAATGCCGAATGTGTAACGAATTGACGAGGCAATTTAGGAACTCCTGTATGAAGTCCAAATTGATGTGGCGAGCGAGGACACAAACGACGATGAAGATTTGAGATTTGATTTGTCTGGAAGATGTTCAAAATTTAGTTTTATCAAAATGTTGAGTTAGATCTTGGTTTTCAGAAGGGAATTTGCTGCAACTGATTCAAAATCGCAAACTATTTGAAGAATGCTGACGGTAGCATTTGTTTGTTTTATTTTAAATCAACAGAAAAATAAATTAGGGTTCGGTTTTGTTTTGATAAAAATCAAGATGGATTTTTGTATTTTTTTTAAATACAATTTTATCGTCATATGCGCGCGAGCACCACTGCTTATGACGGATTCTCTGGTATATTCTTTTATACTCGTTATACAGCAGGACACCGAAGTTATTCTTGATCCAAGACTGGCGGGACAACTCTGAAGAGTCTTATTGGCCTACTCATTAATCCAGACTCTAGTCTATTATCGATTTCAACCTGGGACACTGCCTCAGTCTTTCGTTGAGAGCGGTCTCTCGCGTTCATCTTTAAGTCGTATCCAAATGTTCTGGGAGTTACCATGACGAATGTAGCAAATATACTGTTGGAGGGTAGAAGACAAGAAATTTTATCGCTGGAAACAATTGTTGTTGGCAAGAAATTATTGCCGGACTTTTACAAGCGGATTAACGTTATCAAGCGAACTGCTTTACCCGCTTATAAATGAAGTCTGACCTAACGAAAGCTTCTCCGAAGAGTGGAAGAAGAAAATAATCGCTCCCAAAAAGGATATTTTTCAAAGTTCGAAAACTAGAAAGGAATTTGCGTTCTTCCTGCTGCCACACTCCATTCCGAACAAGCCGGGTTCCGCGCTGAATCCTTCTGTATTGAATACATCAACACCGCTTGTGGACCATTATACCTAACATCTAGAATATGGTTAGTCTCATAAAATTATGGAACTCCATTATATGTCAACTAGGGTGGAGAGAGAAGCAGAAATCGTGGGAGTGAAAATCAATTCTAGCAGAACAAAAATGATCAGCTTCGGAACCGACCATCCCCTCGAATCAATATTTCCTGTTAATTACCGGTAGAGAAAGTGGAGAGTTTTCAAAACCTCAGTAGTATCGCCTCATCGAAGCCGGAATGCAAGAAGACGTTGGTAAGGCAAACGCGGCGTTTTGTATGCTGTCCAAAGTATGGAACAACTCTCTAAGCTAAGGAACGAAGTCACGACTCTTTCCACTAATCCTTGAAGCTTTACCTGGAAAATGAATTAAGTCATTACAAGGAAGTTTTCAATAGATGTCTTCTTCGCAATATATTAAGGATTTTCTGGCCTTGTCGAATATCAAATGAGGACCTTTGCTTAGGAGCATGTCAGGAACTGTTGAATCTATTATACGAAGCCGTACCTAAGTGGCAATGAACTAGACATATGCTTCGAAAAGGTAACGATTGCATTGCAAATCAAGCAATGCACAAGAAGATCTGGGCGACTGAAAGGCACAAGGCGGAGGACAGTCGAGGAGGAATCAGTGGCACTAGGCCAAGGCTCTTAGGCCTTAACAGGTCTGATGACCTAGGTAAGTAAGTAAGACATTGTTGACCCTCCGCTCGATTAGGCGCAGCCAATGTAGTCCTTGTGTTTTAGGTTTCTGCACAACATCCACAACCTGTAACTTCGTTAAGTTGCTTTGCTTATTAATCAATATTCTAACATTCCTCGGCTCTTGCTATAACAGTTGTTAATTCCATTTAACTTAACACCCAGCTTATCATCCACCTATTCCTATGGGAACAATACAATACGAGGTATGAATATTGAAATCAGAGTAGGTATTGTTTGGTACGCACTTGTTCCCTATGTAAAGAATAAAAATAACTAGACCCAATTCATGTTCATTCTTCAATAATTACCTGGGTAAGCATTAGGATTTAGGAATTGAAGAGGTCTACAATTTTATACCGATTCCAAACGGCTGAATTGAGAAACACTTAGTGAAACGACTTAGCTCCCTAATAGGTGTCCTTACGGGACACTGTCTTATAGGCAGACACGCAACACGACTTGGTGTAGCCTCAAATGACTTCTGCAGGAGCTGTATAGACGAGGAACAGGCACTTGCCCTGCTCTTTCACAAAGACGAAAACTTCATCTGGGAGAGTACTTTTATGATAATCCCAGTGAACTAGCTAATAAGGATATCAAATATATCCTTCGCTTTGTAAAAAAAAAATAAATAGAGTGGCGCGACAGCTCTTGAAGAGCCAAAGCCTAAGTGGCTTACTCTCATCAACAATTCTCTAGGTGCGTGTGAAGAATTGAGGGGACCTACAATTTTACGCCGATTCCGAACGGCAAAGTTGAGAAGCAGTTTTTCATGACAGATGATACTCTTGGAAGTTTTGTCAGTTCTTCGCAAGAGGCAGTGTCCGTGAAATATGAAATAAAAACTTTGGGCCCGAGTAGGATTCTAACCCGAGACGTTCTGCTTAGCAGCCAAGGCACCTAACCACTAAGCTACGGACACTACGCTTTATAAAAAGCTCAAAATGGTTCGACTAGTAAGAAGTAATTCTCTTGATTCATGTGGTATCACAATGGGCCTTTTCTTTTGGCCTAAGTGTGTGGATTCAGTATCCACAGCCACTTTAACCTAACCTAACCTAGCGACAAATTATACTCTTAGAAGCTTGATCAGTTCTTCGCAAGAGAACGGTAACCAGAATTTGAACTCACGATTGATAAGTTACTGTACTGGTTGACTTGCAGAACGCCTAAGCCAACCAACGGTACAACTAAAAAAATTCCAATTTCTAAGCTCTGTTTGCGATCCTTTGGGTGTTCCTTATCGTATGAGATGTCCCTGGACTTTCCTGAGCTCAGAATCTGTGCATGCAACATTTTTTCTATGCAGAGTTTATTCCTTGTTGTTTTTTTACGCTCTCTTTTAAGTTCTGTGCACTCCTCAATCAGCATTACGCCATCGATTCTTTTGCGGCAGTGTTGGGCAACCTTGTAACGAAGTAACATGTTGTCCGTAGTATAACGTATTCCACAGAATTATTTTTCATTCATACAATTCACATTCACTGCCTTCGGAAAACTTCAATGTATGTAGATCCCTATTTGATAATAAAACTTAAAATATTTTCTATGTGAAACAAAGGTTGACACACTGTATTCGCCTAAGCGGAGGATCCTTAACTTAGCCTTAACTAAGACTCAAAATACATGTCTCAACAGCTCATACTGTACATTTAAAAATCAACATCCTTTTTCGACTTTGTTCATATGCCAAAACTTCACATAATACTCATAAGTCCTTTTGAAGAAAATTAACAGAAACACTGATGACGCTTCAGGAATATTAATAAAAATATCTTCCTATCAAGCCAAAGAAGAAGAAGAAGAAAATCAATTCAATTTCACCAACTTTACATAAGTAATGACTTTCAGGAATTATCTTGAAAGCCTATGATATCATGAATAACCCCAAGACGTGATGAGGAAACTTGACCACTCGGATCAATTTGCAGCTTCAATTTCAAGAAATTATACCACACGAGTGCGAGCCGCATATTAACATACTCATAACCTTACAGTAATTGCTAGTGTCCTTCACATAAATTTTAAAAAGCCCAAAAATTCATTGTCCAAAACGAAAACGAGTAAACGGACACACTTGATCTGAATAGTGAATTTTGTGCGAATATGTTAAACAGGATAGCAATTAAGTAGAAAGGACCTCAATATATCGTATAGTGCTGAACTGTAAGAAGATATACGAAAGGAATTTTCCTTTAATTGGTAGTTACTTTGGGACACACTGACTCAACGACGACGATGGACGGACGGAGATGGACCTCTTGAATTTCTTCATTAATTAATAAAACAGGATAAGCATCCCCTTCTCTTTCCCGTAAAAATACGAAATACGTAAGAGAGACTGGATTCACGTTAGAAACGAGAGACGAAAATATCCGTCAAGCTATAAAGATTTCAATCTTGAAAATCAACTGGCAGATAAATTTATTTTCTACGAAAGCACCCTTCTCAGAATTACTACTGTCGATTGCGATTGTAATTGCTGGACGAACGACAGTACCCCCAAAGCTGGTCAAGTTAAATATTCTGAATAAATTGTCCAATTTCGGCAATGAGTAATTTAAATTCTGTTAACACATTGATATGTATTTGGTTGAGGAATAATTGTTACGTTGAATGTCATGAAGGATAAGGGATGGTTTAATGAAGGCAATGAAAAAATTGCATTTTTGTGAATTGTGAAAAAACAAGTTTTGAACAAAAGTTGGTGGTTTAGTAAGAGCGGAAACTTATATTCAAATATCTGTTGATTTTACTAGATGCCCTCTTCAAGACATAAACAAACAAATGGCTCACAATCTATGAAGGATCTCAGCGTGATATATTGCAACCTTCCATCGGGAACGGTCCCTCGCATGCACTCTCCAGTCGCCGAAACCAAGCGCTCTGGCATCCGCAGTCACTTGATTCTTGTACCCTAGGCTCGGTCTTACTTGTCGTCTCGAACCAAGGGATTGGGATGAGAAGACTTTCTTGGCTGGAGCGTTGTCGTTCATTCGCTCAATATGGTCGTTTTTTCTTGGCCTTCTGAAATACATCCACATCTTGGTATGGTTCGTACAGTTCACGGTTGACCCTTCTTCTCCCTTCGCCAACGTCGCATACAGGAGGGAAAATCCGTCGAAGAATTTTTCTTTCGAAAGTGCCCAGTATCAATTCACCTTTTTTACTTATCGTCCAGCACCCGGCGCCGTAGAGTAATACTGGTAAAATCAAACTATTGTATATCAGACACTTTGTCTTTCGAGTGGGGAGTTTTGAAGCCAGTTGTTTTGCCAAGCCGAAGCAGCAGCGGTTCGCTAGGGTAATTCTTCGTCTGTTCTCCATTAAGGTGTAGTTTGTGGGATTGATGTTTGTTGGAAATTGCTGCTACCAACAGTTTTTGGACAGATGTTGTTTTGTTTGTTGATAGCATGAATTTTGTTTTCTCCTCATTCACTTCAAGACCAAAGAGTTTCGCCTGTTCTTTAATCGCTGTGAAGGCCTCAAGCACAGCTCTCTTTGATCGACCGATAGACATCATGTCTATGTCGTCCGCATAGCCAAGAAGCTGGGTGGATGTGTTGCAGACAGTGTTTTTAGTGCTCACACCTGCCTTGCACACCATCTGCGCCAGGACTATGTTGCAGAAATCGCATGACATCGCATCTCCTTGTCTTAACCCTGCGCATGTTTAAAATAACTCGGATGAGCTGTTACCCATTTGCACAGATAGTGACATGCAGAACAGCTGGATCAGCTTGTTCAGGATCACGAATTCAGACATCGCCACCATAAGCTCTTGGCGGTAGATGCTATCACAAGCAGCGTTAAAGTTGATGAAAAGATAGTGGGTTTCGACTGCCTGAGGATCTGCTTCAGTGTCAATATTATAGTCTATCGTTGTTCTTCTTGGCCTTAGGCCACAGTGGTACGTGCTGATTATTGTCTTGCAGAACGGTTTAAGGCGCTCACACAATACGTTTGAAAGGATTTTATATGCAACATTAAGCTAGGATACGCCACGGTAGTTTTTGCATTACTTAGGATCGCCTTTTTTGTAGATGGGGCACATGGAGCTTATCAACCAGTCAGTGGACATGCATTCTTCCTCCCAAACTTTGTTGGTGACCTGGTGCATGGGGTTCATCAAAACACCTACTCATATTTAAAGAATTCCGCAGGTATGCCATCCGACCCGGCGGATTGCTCTTCATACTTCTTCTGTGCCCAGGGCTGGGACTGAGTCTTCGTTGACTAGTCCTGCTTCTCAGTCGTCAATGGCGCGCATAATATTGTACGCTTTCAGCAGCTGTTCTATTTGGGAGGACTGCTGGTGGTGAGTCGCTCACTTAAGTGCTCACTGTATAGTTTCCAGATAAGATGTCTTCCTTCCCGATTTTTGCATAGAATTCTCGGAGTACGATTTTGACGTCGTACTCTGGACAGGCTCCGTACGCTCTATACAGGAGGTCGTAAAAATACTCCTTACTAGACTCCTCAGCATCATCGGTAGGAGCATATGCACATATTATTCTGATATTTTACTTAGTTGATTTCTCACGAAATCCGCATCCAAATATGTGCTTTCTTTGATGTCACCTATAATAAATATCGCAATTTTTTCTATTTGGTGTCCCTGATCCTATTCATCGTATTTCCTCAATCGCAGTAATGTCTGCGTTATACTGCGTGACGACATATTCAAATTTTGGAGTTGCACTTCTAGTGTAGAGTGTTCTTACATTCCGTTGTCGTTCCGGCTCTGCCTACCTAATTCATAAAAAAATATGTGCACGACTGGGTCGTACGAACTTGCTTCTGCATGCTAAAACTAAATATTTATGAATACTTAAATTGCAAAAAGTAGTGCATAAATAAGAGATATACTTTAAGCAATTCTGATTACACTCATACTTACACCTTACACTTAACTCACAAAAAAAAAAAAATCAATATATAAAAATAATTAGAATTCATTAAGAAAATTAAAATTTGAAAATGTACCTCGTAAATACATTTCATTCCAAAAATTTAAATACCAAACAAATTTAAACCTTATTCTTGATTTATTGAATTTTTTTTTTGAAAATCGTCGTAGCCGTTTTTTTTTTTTTAATTAATTTTTTATATATACAATTTTTCAAAAATATCTTAAAATTAATTTGGGTATGCAGTTTTCAAGACCATGTAAATATACATATTATACTCCAACTTGGATTCTTAAAATTGATCCGTTTTTGAGATACAGAATTTTGAAAAAAAAAGTTGAAAATATTTTTTTTAAATCCAAAAAAAAAATTTAAATTTTTTTGAAAAGCAAATTGTATTTGAACAATATATACGTACTTTCGAAAAAAAACTTACGCTGATTGGACTTTCAGTTTTCGAGAAAATCTAATAACAAAAAAACGGTTCTATGGCAGGTACCGTTTTGGAGCAATACAAAAAATTTTTTTTTACATAAAACACATGAATGTTTAAAAATATTAAACTCGAGGAAGTTTAAAAAAAATCGTTTTGGCCGTTTTTGTGAAAAAAAAGTTTTGGTTTTTGGCCAAAAAAATCGTATGGTGGCTACCCTAAATTTTGATTTTAAAACAAAAATAAAAAAATTGGGATATGTCTTTTTGCTCAAACCTCTAATTTTCAAATTTGAAGTCAATCGGACCAGTAGTTAAGCCTGTAGATGCCTGTAAACTTTCCGACAGACAGAAAGACAGAATCGCCGGACCCACTTTTTTCGACTTCCCTATCATCGTAATATCATATCTCATCCTCATCTCAATTTTTTTTTTTACGAATTCAATACTTGCCATATATTCTATCTGCCGTATTTATTAGATTTTCTTAAAATGGTTCTAAGAGATTGTTTAGTTAAGCTTGCTTAAATATTAAATCAGCCTTTAAACAACGTTAATTAAATTTGGATTTATAATCATTTTTTCTTTGATGCTTAACTAAATACGGTTAATGTCAAAAAACTTAAGGGAATTACAAATCTAGTACAAACAAATATCTTTAAATTTCACTTTTTGAAAAATTTAATTCAAAAATTTTGTGTCAAATAAAAAAAACAAATATGGCTTTCGAAAATTTGTATTTTTGCTTGAACAAATTTTATTCAAGATCCATTGGGTTGAATCTTGTTTCGTAATTTTTTTTTGTTCGTCTTCTCCTTCGGTAACATGGGTCCATTTTTTGACCCACGGCTTTGTTAATATGGTTAGATGCAAAATTCTCTGATTTCAAATCAAAGTGACAGAATATATTATATTTTAATTTGTCAATTTTTTTTTTAAATGGCTTTAAACAATCTCTAAACGAGGTGATTGGCGTTTAAGTTAAGCAATCGTTGAACAACGTTACTTAAATGTGTAAATTCTTTATAAATACACATTTTGTACTTAAGAGCTATTTAGAAGTCGTTTAAAGGTAAGCAGCCTTTAATATTCTTTAATAAATATGGCTGTATATGTTTATACTTGTACTATTTTTCCATACAAACAAAATTCACAATTTTTGTTGGAAAAACAACCTTTGTCGGGTCGGCTAGTATTCAATAATTTTAACGGAGAAAGAACTTGGTTCATTCACCATGAGGAGGCATTTCGTGTCTCCTGAAAAAAAAAAAATAAATAAAACAACTTTGATTGACTGAAAAAGAGTAGATTGAGGTGAAAAAGTAAGGACTTTGTATTGCTGTGGTAGGCCTCACCATTCTTCAAAAGACTGAAATGACTCGATGAGACTCGATATGCTGAGAATAATGGAGAACGAAGCAAATCAATTCTTCGTTCAAATCATTCCATGAATTACTAAGTTCCAGATTGCTTGGGATATTGAGATTGGGGTGGGCATGTTGAATTTTTGTTTTTCAATAAAATACAAAGGAATAGTAAAAACTTCGCGCACAACCCGTGTTACAAGAATCCAATCGCAATAATAGCGCAAAAACGGCTATGCGATGTGTTGAGGAAAATATTCATGTGTGTGCCATTTTTATGCTTGAAATTCTCGTTAATTCAATTACAATGACACAAAAAAGGAAAATATAAAATGCTAAAACATTAAGTAACTTTAAGAACAACAATTTCAGAAATAATTTTTTCGCACATAACAAAAAAGTCAATTCTCTTTATTATTTTATGCTAACACAATGCGCTACGGTTAAGGTTCAATTGCATTTTCTAATAAGACATATTTATTTGAATTCTTCCCTTTGTCAATTTTACCCCTGAAAGTTGTGAAAGGATAGTGTGTAGGGTCGGGTGGGTGTTGTCGTGAATTGATAGAGTCAATCGCTTAAACAAGTGCATTTTCTTCCATCACACAAATTGAATGAATGAATTTTTTCTTGCAAACTG